>CM051257.1:7897074-8119574 GCA_027921565.1 Artemia sinica | reverse complement strand
AGCCTAAAATGCATATCAGGAACCAATAATAGATACATCCATTAGGAAAAGCTGCAAACCCCACACTGATGAAAATGATCACGGTCTAATAGTTAAATTTTATTTTTGGCTTTAAATCGCCCCACACTTTCAAACCACGTGTACAAAATTAAAGTTGTTAACCCCTTGAAACATTTTAAATAGTATATTTCATGAGAGCTAGAAAATCCTGATACAACATTGTCGAGCCTAGCTGGTACTATAAAGCTATCCATCGCTTATTATAATCATACTACTATAGATGGATGGTGTCAAATATATAAGAAAGATATACCAGTCAGTAGAAGCATCATGCCTGAAGACGACAGTGGTCTAACAACCAACTCTTAATTAAAACTCCTTTACTTGTCTTTGGATTCTGCTTAAAAGGCAGCCTAACTTGTAGAAGTTTCTAACCCTTAACCAACAACATGACCATGTTCTAATAGCCTATTTATACTTGCACACCCCCACTCTGTAGTGCATATGAAACCAAAATTTTCGTACTTTCAAATGCATCAGATGCCAGTAATAAATAGGCCTACATCAACTAGCAAAAGATGCCAACCCCTCGTCGCAAATATGACCAAGACATAACAGCCAATTATTTTTTTTTCAAAAGTTTATTTTTCTCCAGATTATTTTTCTTCTGTGTACCACAACATTGAAGTTGTCAACCCTTCGAAGTTTTAGCCAAAGACAGGAAGGGCACGTAGCTATCCAAAATGCAATGCCATTTTCACGACCACGGCCACCATCCGGCCTGAAGTCCATACTTTCTGTAAAAATCGCGGAGGTGAAGACCTTCTAGCAATAAGCTGAAATCCGCGAAATAGAAAAAAGACAAAGCCGAAGTGCTGCTCCTCCAACGTAAAAACCTAAATCAATGTATATCCAAGAAATTAAGTGTAGGCCAGTAGTATAATTCAGCAAAGAAACTTAAATTTTGCAAATCATGACATAAAAAAAAATAAAGATTGATGATTTGACTCGTGCAGCTTATCTCTAGGCACACGACATGTATATCCTTCTTAAAAAATAATTTTTGGTGATAACTCGAAATAGTTTTAAGGCATGATAACCTTCTATTCAAAATAACAGTTATCAACTCAATGATAGGTCCAATATTCCTCTTAAAAATCCTAATGAATCATGCGTAGTCAATTAAAACTTTCAGTAAATATTATTGAAAGTGACCAGGAATTTAGTCAGGAAACGAAATTTCGCCAGGAAATATACTCCCGACAGTAAGCTCTTATTCACAAAAAAAACTTCTTGAGCACTTGACACGTAACAAAAAAAACACTCATTATCAGGCTCACTATAAAAGATTTCGTCTGGAAGATACACATTTAAAGGCAAGCCTTACCTTTTGGGTAAGAATACCAAAAAATTGAAGGAATCACCTGTATAGTTTGATCACATTTTCTTCAGCTGCCAGTTCTTGCATCTTTTCATCTCTGATTGGAGCACATAATTTGGTCATTATGCCAAGTATAAATTTTCCGTAATGCTAAAACGGAAACTGAATAAATTATCGGACAGTATTTTTTTAACAAGCACTTTGTCACATCAATTTGTCAGACAAATCTCCTACCCTTATTCCGTTATTAATTTGTCAGCATAGTAATTTATTAAATTCCTCAGCATAATGATTCTATTTCCCAGTTTTGAAAGGCAAAAGGTCAAATCGAAGGTGGGCAAGCTTAGCTAGGTGTCACGGGGCTTAATTTTTTCATTTAATGGCTTTTATCTACCTCATATACAAAATGGATGGATAAAATCAAAGCGTTAACAAGAAGATGAGACAGAAAAATACACAATAGGTGTAAAACCGTGGTTCTCCAGATGACCGATCCATTACCCAAGAAACCAAACTGCTTTTTCCGTGACTCACCGGGATACTGGAATACCGTTTTCATGTAAACATTGGTCCTCCCATCCTCAAGAGACGACAAAATCAGTCGACAAGTATTAAAAAAAAAAAATAATAATTATAGAAAACAGGTAATTTTTGCGGAGATATTTATAAACCAACAGCTCTGTGCCAACATTTAATGGGTTAACATAATTGCATTTCCATGCACTGCAATACATATTTTTGGATCTTCTCCAATAGACTCACGCACATCTTTGATGTTTTCTTCAGTTATTACAAATATCGGTTGCCCAGGACTACTCAGCATCATTTAATAATTTAGTACATATTTTGAAACTTCCACCATTACTCATCAGAACTTCAGAAACCAATATTCGTTGAAATACATCACAATTAATGCCAGAACAGAAATACAGAAAAAGATCACAACAGAAACTAGAACAATTGAGGGTACGCATTCCATGCATTGCACCATACGTTTCAAATCTTACTTGATGAGCCCAAGCACACTTTTAACTTTTCCTTCCGCTACATGGGCGCCAATAAGGGGGGGGGGCAGGGGCCTCCCCCCCTGGATGAATGATGTTGCCTTATTTTTATATTTTTGTTCTGAGATTTCTATTATATAGCCTTAAAAGTGCCAATTAGACGAGGTTTGCCCCCCCCCTGGAATTCAGCTTATGGGCGCCCATGTTCCGCTACCATCAATTTTGGTTTGTCAACATTGTCATTACAATTTAGCTAAATTGACAATTGTTCGAGTTGAACACCGAACAACTAACGCAATGATGCGAAAATCTCATTTCAATTCATTTTATGCGATTTATAATGATGGTTTCGACGTCTAATTGGTCCGGAATGTTCGTTGGTCAGCATCTTCAATGTCATTCAGGTACTTACTTTAAAAAGTTTATACCCCTCACAGCCAGGGTCACTTGTTGGGGGGGGGGGAGAGATTTATCCCCTAGATTTTTGAATCTACTAGAAAAATATCTTTTTTGAATTTTAATAAAAAAAAAAAACACATTGAATAAATCTGTTCTCTTTCCACATTTCCGTGAATTCGCGACCCTGATCACAGCTCTGCTGTCAGACAGAGATAATCAATCATTCGATTGAAGCTGTTTCATCAGTTGGTATATTTGGCTAAGGGTTTCATAAGTTTTAGCTAAAAATTTAAATTCGGTCAAAAATAAATTTATTTTAGCTGACAGCTAAAACAGATTGTCATTCATAGCACAATAGCAAATACGGATTGACAATAATCATACAAATGGCAAGCATGACAGATTCATAGTGCAGTATTTCGGTCGACAAACTACACATTTGACCATGTGGAAACTAACGATGTCTCTATTCATGACAATAGTTATATCTAAAAGGTTGCAAAACTAATATTGGTACATAAAAAAAAACTTTATCTACTTGAAACATATATTATATTTTAGAGATGCTATTAAGAGAAAAAGATTAAGAGAAACAAATTAGAGAGAGATCCTTGTATCATTTAACGTAGAGGTAGGACAGAACAATATTTCCAGATCAAAGCTAATTAAAATATAAAAAGGCTTGAAATTTTAAAAAGATACGATCAAGGACACCCTTAAAACGTTGTTATTGAATTTAAATTACCGTTGAAACAAATATTTTGATCATGATGAATTATTCTTAAGCATAATTAGCAAATAACAGGTGCTACCACAGCTTTAGATCTGATGTGGAAACACCACAGATCCGAAAACACCATGACACCAAAAAGAAGAAAGAAAAACAAATAATTTTATAGTAAACTTTTAGAAAAATTGATCCTGCACACTACTGGAGCGAAACTTGGGCGTAATTGTTATTTTTTAAAATACTGGTTCCAAGGCCGTATCTAGTATTTTGTTCGAGGGGGGAGGTACAAAATAAAACTAATTAAAAAAAATTATATTCATTTTTGTTACGTTTTTACGAGTCGAACAAACTTTTGGGAGGGAAGTTCAAACCCCTAACTCTCCTCTCCCTAGATATGGCCTTGACTGGTTTGCAGACACAATTAAAAAAGAAAGAAAGAAAAGAGAGTCAAAACAATGAATGTTAGAAATAACCTAATTATATTTTTGATTTCAGAAGTGAAAGTTGCTTTGTGAAAAGAAATAACCCCGTTTAAAGAAGAAGACGTTTAAAAGATCATTGCTGAAAACAGATTCGATAGAATTTAATCATTTTCTAATTTAAACTTAGCACACTTAAAGATAATGAAGTAAGGGAGAGGAAAGGAATATAAATATAAATAATGGAGAAAACGTATATTTATAGACCATTATATTAATGTTGATACCAAGATTAGTTTAAAAAATAATATTCAGAACGTCAAACAAATAATTATATTTTTATAATGCTGTGGTGTTTAGCCAAAAGGGGATAAGTTATCTTTTTCAAATTTTTCAGGAGAGCAAATTTAGTGTTATACTGTTGCCATTAAATCCGTAAACTGCGAGGTGAAAAATGGGACTTACGCCCTTAGGTTGGTTTTTCATGACAAATCAAATGAGCTTATATCAGCCTAGATGAACGGATATAGAAGATGTGGGGCTAATCTCATTTTGAAATATTACTTTTCTGAGGTTTTTGACCAATTTCGTTTTGCAAAAATGGGATAAGTAACAAACGTTTTCTAAAGTTTCATTGTATGGACTAAAAAGCAAAATTTTTCGAATAACGCAACCAATGAATATCACTCCACTTAAACTGTTTCTTGTCATGTCAATATTTCTTTTGGCAAACACTTTTCACAAATTTCGCTGAAATCCATATGATTTCGATTTTGTCCCCTGAGCCTCGTACCAGACATAGTTATGTGACTTCTTGCTAGTTGAAATCAGTGAGTGCAATGTCAAGTAGTATGAACAACATTGCCTTTTGTAGAAAACTAACTTTGCTTCAATCAGGTGTTGACAAGCACTGTTGGTGGTCAAAAATTCAGACCATTTACATGACATTATATGATATTAGATCGTTTAACAAGTTTTATTCCTCTCTTTTATCTTCTTAAATTGACTTAGAAGCTCTCTCTCTTCTAATTGCCTTTCTTTGCTTTTACAACTGCAGCTCTTTCTTCATCCGTCAGGGTTTCCGACAATAGTCTTACTTTAAAACCTTAACAAGTAGCACAGCTATCGTTTACTGTAGGCTTGAATCCCAAGTTGAAATGTTTGTAAAATACTGTGATTTGTACATAGATTATTTAAAAAAAACTTTTTTCACAAATAAGTATTTTAAAAAAAGTAAAGAACTCCATTAAACCAAAAATGAACAAAAATTGAAGCATACAACTACCACAAATCAGTATCAATAAATAAATGAAACCCAAAACAAACAGAAATTAAAATAAATAACAGAGTCAAACTCAAAACGAGCAGAAACTAATATGAGTAGGGTTCTAAACCCCTATGCTTTCTAAAAGCCAGAATATAATTTGCACTTTACTGGAAAAAATTTAATGAATTTACGGGAAAAATGTGCATTGTTAGTTTAATATACACAAGCTGATATTTATTTCTTAAAATTTTAATTAATTTTTGATTTCTTAAAGTTATAAAAAAGAAAACACTTAAGAGAATTTTTTGGCGTGAGTTGGGGGTTAGTTGCCCTCCAATCACTTTCGACTATCAAAAATGGCACTAGTCCGTTCAATTTCCAATAGAATGAGCCCTTTTTGAAGTTTCTACGAAAACACTTTACATAAAAACCTTATATCCCCCCAGGACATAACTTAAAACCCTTACACTGGGGGTTTTGGTGGGTTGTCGTCCTCAAAGACCTAATTTCATAGACTTCAGACTACTTTGAACAAAATGGCTATCTCTAAATTTCGATTGGACATAATTGGGGAAATGGTGGACGTGAGACGGGGGTTAGTTGCCCTCCAATAACTTTTGACAATTATAAAGGGCACTAGCCCTTTCAATTTCCAATCGAATGACCCCTTTTTGAAGTTTCTACAACAACGCTTTCTACAAAAACTTATATGCCCCCCAGGGCCTAACTTACAACCTTTGCCCTGAGGTCTGTGGGGGGGGGGGGTGTGATCCTCAAAGACATAATTTCCAGAACTTTCAACTACGTTGAAAAAAGTCTCCAAATTTTGATTGGATGTTTGGAGAAATGGTGGGCCAAAGAGAGGGGGGGGGGTATTGTCCTCCAATCACTTTCTACTATTAGAAAAGACACTAGCCCTTCCAATTTGCAATCGAATGAGCCCTCTTTGAAGGTTCTACGACAACTCTTTCTATAAAAAACCTTATATAACCCCAGGCCATAAATTACAACCCTTGCATTGATGGGTTGGGAGGGGGAGTTATCGTCCTCAAAGACCTAATTTCTAGAACTTTCAACTACATTGAACAAAATGGCTATCTAAAAATTTTGATCGGATGTGTTTGGAGAAATGGTGGGCGTGAGAGGGGGGTTAGTTGCCCTCCAATTACTTTCGACTATTAAAAAGGGCACTAGCCCTCTCAATTTTCAACTGAATGAGCCCTTTTTGAAGTTTCTACGACAACGCTATCTATAAAAACCTTATATGCCCCCAGGGCTAACTTACATAGCCTGAGGGGTGTGGGGGTTTGTCATCCTAAAAGACATAATTTCCAGAACTTTCAATTACGTTGAACAAAAAGGCTATCTCAAAATTTTGATTGGATGTATTTGGGGAAATGAGCCCTTTTTGAAGTTTCTATGACAACGCTTTCTATAAAATTTTCTATTTCCCCAGGGCATAACTTACAACCCTCGCCCTGAGGGCTCTGAGGGAGTTATCATCCTAAAATACCTAATTTCCAGAACTTTCAACTACATCGAACAAAACGGCTATCTCAAAATACTGATTGGATGTGTTTGGGGTAATGGTGTTCGTCAGAGGGGGGATAGCTCCCGTCCAATCACTGTCGACTGTTGAAAAGGGCACTAGCCCCTTGAATTTCCAATCGAATGAGCCCTTGTTGAAGTTTCTACGACAATGCTTTCTATAAAAACCTTATATGCCCCCAGGGCATAACTTACAACCCTTACCCTGGGGGTTGTGAGGGGGGGTTATCATCCTCAAAGACCTAATTTCCAGATCTTTTTACTGCGTGGAACAAAATGGCTATCTCAAAATATTGATTGAATATGTTTGGGGAAATGGTGGGCGTGAGAGGGGGGTTAGTTGCCCTCCAATCACTTTCGACTATTAAAAAGGGCACTAGCCCTTTGAATTTCCAATCGAATGAGCCCTTGTTGAAGTTTCTACGACAATACTTTCACTAAAAACCTTAAATGCCCCCAGGCCATAACTTACAACCCTTGCCCTGAGGGCTGTGGGGGGTTCTCATCCTCAAAGACATATTTTCCAGATCTTTTATTTTCCAGACTACGTTGAATAAAATGGCTATCTCAAAATACTGATTGGATGTGTTTGGGGAAATGGTGGGCGTGGAAGGGGTGTTAGTTGCCTTCCAGTCCCTTTCGGCTATTAAAAATCGCACACAAGCCCTTCCAATTTCCAATCGAATGAGCCCTTTTTGAAGTTTCTAAGACAACTCCTTCGATACGATTTGCCCTGGTCTAAAACAAAGAGAGAAAGAAACAAATAAATAATACATTGCGCCAACATCGTTCCTTACTGAGCCAGCGCTATTGCGCTGCCTATAATAAGGATCTGGATTCTTGTTTTTCTTCACTACACTTTTTCTTATACTTGCACCTTGGCAATATTGAGATTCAAGGATAAACAATTTTTGTACGAATTTGAACATGAATAGTGTGATTCAAAAGATGGAAACGACTTTATGTGCTCTTTTATAAATTCTATCTCAAATCAGTTGACCTGTTACGAGCTGGTTGGCCAGGAGTGGTAGCAGGAGTTTGGACAATACCGAAGTCTGAAAATTTCGAAATAATACCTTCGATCTCTCTTTTTCGTTAATCAAAAAGAGCAGCAAAAGCACACTTGTTCAAGCTCAGTAGTGTCCAGTCTAAGATTCTGATTGTAAGTGAAGGTTACCCATCCTTACCCATCCATCCAATCACCTAGGACAAACAGTACATCAGAACGAAATCAACGAAAAAGTACCCATGGACATGCAGCATTGCAGTTATTACATATATGCCATCATAAACTCAACAGTAAAAGCACCTCAAATCCTCCCAGTACGAAACGGAGGAAAAACAGTTTCCTTTGCCAAACGCATTTCGGTTTTCGGAAAGGACTTTCAACGGATCTTGCCATTTTAAAGTTGGTTGATTGGGTAAATGATGCATTTGATAAAGGCCTAATACCGGCAGCATTAATGCTAGACATTAAAAAAGCATTTGATATTATTGATCATGACAAATTACTTCAGATTCTCAAATCAATAGGGATACATAACGTCCCTTTAAAATGGTTTCCTTCGTATTTTAATAATAGAGCTCGTGTACTTCATAATGTAAACCTAACATCTTAACGCCATTTTATACCCTGTGGAGTGCCACAAGGGTCAATACTGGGACCCCTACTTTTTCTTACTTGTGTTAACCAAGTAAAATATTATTTGCCTGAAGCCAACATAATACTATTTGCAGACGACACATTTCTTTTTGTTGCATGTGAAAATCTACCTTCTTTGTTTACAAAAATGGAAACAGCTCTCACTGAATTTATATCATGGGTTGATTTGAACTATTTAACACTGAATTACAGTAAGACAAATTATGCATTATTTTCTAGAATATCGTCAATTCAAACAGATCTAAAATTAAAAGTAGCTAATAATATTACAAATAGGGCAAAAACCAGTAGATGTCTTGAATTTGTAGTTGATGAGAATCTTTCGTGGAAAGAACATGCAGAATTAGTAGGTAATAAACTTTCAAGGTCCCTTGGAGTCACCCGCCGTCTTAAATTTAGTTTATCTAACACTGAAAATGAAATTTATCATTCTATTTTTCATCCCCATTTGTCTTACGGCTGCTCCATATGGGTAAGTAACTTCATTTCTTGTTATAAAAGAGTTCAAATAATCAAAAATAAGGTAGTTCAAATTATATCACCTGTTCAACACAGATGACATCGGTCTTCATTTCAAATTTACCAAGATATTTGATGTATCGAAGAATCGAGATTTCCAGATTGCAAATTTTTGTTTGAAATGTTTCAATAACCTCCTTCCATCTTCATTTCAAAATCTGTTTACATTAAATCAACATTTGAACACTTACGACACACGACACTCTTGTGACATAGTCCAAGAAGCGCCCTCTACGAAAAGAGCTTCTTTTTTAATTAGATTTTTTGCACAGACTATTTGGAATTCACTCCCCTGAGACATCCGGAATTCAAACAATCTTATATCCTTTAAGCGAGCAGCGAAGGGTCATTACAGAAAAAGTGTTTAGTGCTGTCATCCTCCAGGTTTTGTTTTTTCTCCCAATTTTCATTTTCCCCATTTTTCTCATTCCCTATTGCTTTCTGTATCTTCTTCTTTTTTTACCTTTAAAATTGAAACCATGTTGATTTATTTACTAGTTTACTTTCCTCCTCTTTTTCTTCTTCTTGATATGTTCAGTTAATTTGTTGTTTCTGTTTGTTTTTAACTAATATTAGTTAATGTTCTGCCCAAACCAAGCATATATTTTTTGCGCTTTCCTGGCAGGAATGTTATGTAAGTTATGTGTTTTGTTTTTAAATAAAGATAAATGAAACTAAAAAAAACTGAAACTGCTGGCGCAATGGGTTTGCCCTCAGCTTGGTAATACGGGACCCACAGCCCAAACTTAGCCGTAGCAAGACACTGCAAGGCCGACGCAAGGACCTTAGTAGTTAAGAAGCGTCGTTAATCGAATACAAAGACGCAAGCACACACAATAAACTTCAAAAACTTGCATCATCTGAAAGCTGTATGTGTTAATACTATATTTTAAGAGAAATATTTACATTAAGAATGATGGTTTAAGAATTATTAGATTAGGGAGATAAGCAGATGACTTCATCCAGGTTAGCACTATCCGTCACAATTTCTGACAAAGTAGAATAAATACTTTATGCAAGCGCGCCAATTTAGAGGGGACAATTACCCCTCCCCCTAGTTTTTTTGCCCCCTCTATATTTTTAAATATACTTTTTTGGGGGTATTGGAAAATACAAGTTTTTGTGTTTACATTAAAAATTTTGAAAGAAACAACAAACTTGACCTCCCCCCCCCCGCCTAGAGTCTGAAAAAAATTTTTGCTTCATGTATTTAACTTTAACTGAGAATCAACATATTGTAAATATTTGAATTTTTCGGACACAAAGCGTAGTCAAATTTAGCGAAAAAGTTTCGCTCATTTATTTTCATGATTCAGCATGGCAAGACGAGCTAAAATCGGGTAGTGCCCTAGGAACTTGATAATTTGAAACGACCAAAAGAAATATAAGTAGAAAATTGCGATTTTCAGGTATGAATAGATCTAAGATGGGTTCAGGTGGAGGGGGGGATATTTTCCTTCTAATGTCCTTGATACTTTAAAAAATCAAAGAAAGTGTGTCCAGAAAGTGATAATGTACCTTAGTTTGTTTCATTTCTCAACTCAGTCGTCTAAAAGTCAAGTTTTAATTTCGAATATTTCACCAAAATCTATTTTTTATTACTTTCAGATTGATATATGCAAGATTAAAAAGAATAATCTGGGATGTAGATTTATATTTTCGCAAATCCAAATCAAAAATTTGTACTGCAGATGTCTAAAGCCTTTGTCTTTAATTCAAACTTAGACAAGTATACGAAATATTTGCTGAGTAATGGTAACTAACAAAAGAATAGAACATTCTAGAGTTCCTCTAATCAAGAGTTCCTTAGTCAGTTTGCTGCTACAATCACTTTTTAGACAAAATTTCTTAGTCAGTTTGCTGTTGTGTAAGGTTCATGAGATCCATATGTACATGTTTAAAGTAAAAATCACTTTGTAGACAAAATTTTTTAGTCAGCTTGCTGCTTTTTAATGTCTTTAAGATACGTATAAGGTAAGAAATTACTATCCGGACAAATTTCTTAGTTAGTTTGCTGCTGCTTAAGATGCATGAGATCCATATGTATGTGTAAAAGGTAAGCAATCACTTTCCGCACAAACATTCTTGGTAAGTTCACTGCTGCTTAAGGTCCATGAGACCCATATGTATATGTATAAGGTAAGCAATCGCTTTCCGGACAAAATTTTTCTTAGTTACTTTGCTGCTGCTTGAGATCCATATGTATATTTTTAAAGTAAGCAATCGCTTTGCGGATAAAATTTCTTAGTCAGTTTGCTGCTTTTTGAGGTCCATCGGATCTATACCAATATGTATAAGGTAAGCAATCACTTTGCAGGCCCGATTCCTTAGTCAGTTTGCTCCTTCTTAAGGTCCATGAGATCCATATATGTATATATACGTATATGGTATGAAATCGCTTTCTGGACAAAATTTCTTAGTTAGTTTGCTGCTACTTAAGACGGATGAGATCCATATGTTTGTCTATAAGGTAAGCAGCACTTTGCGAACAAGATTCCTTAGTCAGTTTGCTCCTTCTTAAGGTTCATAAGATCCATATATATCCACCTATAAGGTAAGAAATCGCTTTCCGGACAAATTTCTTAGTTAGTTTGCTGCTGCTTAAGACGCATGAGATCCATATGTATGTGTAAAAGGTAAGCAATCACTTTCCGCACAAAAATTCTTGGTAAGTTCACTGCTGCTTAAGGTCCATGAGACCCATATGTATATGTATAAGGTAAGCAATCGCTTTCCGGACAAAATTTCTTAGTTAGTTTGCTGCTGCTTGAGATCCATATGTATATTTTTAAAGTAAGCAATCGCTTTGCGGATAGAATTTCTTAGTCAGTTTGCTGCTTTTTGAGGTCCATGGGATCTATACCAATATGTATAAGGTAAGCAATCACTATGCAGCCACGATTCCTTAGTCAGATTTCTCCTTCTTAAGGTCCATGAGATCCATATATGTATATATAAGTATATGGTATGAAATCGCTTTCTAGACCAAATTTCTTAGTTAGTTTGTTGCTACTTAAGACGCATGAGATTTATATGTTTGTCTATAAGGTAAGCAACACTTTGCGGACATGACTCCTTAGTCAGTTTGCTTCTTCTTAAGGTTCACAAGATCAATATATATCCACCTATAAGGTAAGAAATCGCTTTCAGAACATAATTTCTTAGTTAGTTTGCTGCTGTTTAAGGTCCATGGGATCCATATATGTATATATACTTATAAGGTAAGAAATTGCTTGGCGGACAAATTTCTTAGTTAGTTTGCTGCTGCTTAAGATGCATGAGATCCATATGTATGTGTAAAAGGTAAGCAATCACTTTCCGCACAAAAATTCTTGGTAAGTTCACTGCTGCTTAAGGTCCATGAGACCCATATGTATACGTATAAGGTAAGCAATCACTTTTCGGACAAAATTTCTTAGTTAGTTTGCTGATGCTTGAGATCCATATGTATATTTTTAAAGTAAGCAATCGCTTTGCGGATAAAATTTCTTAGTCAGTTTGCTGCTTTTTGAGGTCCATGAGATCCATACCAATATGTATAAGGTAAGCAATCACTTTGCAGACCCGATTCCTTAGTCACTTTGCTCCTTCTTAAGGTCCATGAGATCCATATATGTATATATACGTATATGGTATGAAATCGCTTTCTGGACAAAATTTCTTAGTTAGTTTGCTGCTACTTAAATCGGATGAGATCCATATGTTTGTCTATAAGGTAAGCAGCACTTTGCGGACAAGACTCTTTAGTCAGTTTGCTCCTTCTTAAGGTTCATAAGATCAATATATATCCACCTATAAGGTAAGAAATCGCTTCCCGGACAAATTTCTTAGTTAGTTTGCTGCTGCTTAAGACGCATGAGATCCATATGTATGTGTAAAAGGTAAGCAATCACTTTCCGCACAAAAATTCTTGGTAAGTTCACTGCTGCTTAAGGTCCATGAGACCCATATGTATATGTATAAGGTAAGCAATCGCTTTCCGGACAAAATTTCTTAGTTAGTTTGCTGCTGCTTGAGATCCATATGTATATTTTTAAAGTAAGCAATCGCTTTGCGGATAGAATTTCTTAGTCAGTTTGCTGCTTTTTGAGGTCCATGGGATCTATACCAATATGTATAAGGTAAGCAATCACTTTGCAGCCACGATTCCTTAGTCAGATTTCTCCTTCTTAAGGTCCATGAGATCCATATATGTATATATACGTATATGGTATGAAATCGCTTTCTAGACAAAATTTCTTAGTTAGTTTGTTGCTACTTAAGACGCATGAGATTTATATGTTTGTCTATAAGGTAAGCAACACTTTGCGGACATGACTCCTTAGTCAGTTTGCTTCTTCTTAAGGTTCACAAGATCAATATATATCCACCTATAAGGTAAGAAATCGCTTTCAGAACATAATTTCTTAGTTAGTTTGCTGCTGTTTAAGGTCCATGGGATCCATATATGTATATATACTTATAAGGTAAGAAATTGCTTGGCGGACAAATTTCTTAGTTAGTTTGCTGCTGCTTAAGATGCATGAGATCCATATGTATGTGTAAAAGGTAAGCAATCACTTTCCGCACAAAAATTCTTGGTAAGTTCACTGCTGCTTAAGGTCCATGAGACCCATATGTATACGTATAAGGTAAGCAATCGCTTTTCGGACAAAATTTCTTAGTTAGTTTGCTGCTGCTTGAGATCCATATGTATATTTTTAAAGTAAGCAATCGCTTTGCGGATAAAATTTCTAAGTCAGTTTGCTGCTTTTTGAGGTCCATGAGATCTATACCAATATGTATAAGGTAAGCAATCACTTTGCAGCCACGATTCCTTAGTCAGATTTCTCCTTCTTAAGGTCCATGAGATCCATATATGTATATATACGTATATGGTATGAAATCGCTTTCTAGACCAAATTTCTTAGTTAGTTTGTTGCTACTTAAGACGCATGAGATTTATATGTTTGTCTATAAGGTAAGCAACACTTTGCGGACAAGACTCCTTAGTCAGTTTGCTCCTTCTTAAGGTTCATAAGATCAATATATATCCACCTATAAGGTAAGAAATCGCTTTCAGAACATAATTTCTTAGTTAGTTTGCTGCTGTTTAAGGTCCATGGGATCCATATATGTATATATACGTATAAGGTAAGAAATTGCTTGGCGGACAAATTTCTTAGTTAGTTTGCTGCTGCTTAAGATGCATGAGATCCATATGTATGTGTAAAAGGTAAGCAATCACTTTCCGCACAAAAATTCTTGGTAAGTTCACTGCTGCTTAAGGTCCATGAGACCCATATGTATACGTATAAGGTAAGCAATCGCTTTTCGGACAAAATTTCTTAGTTAGTTTGCTGCTGCTTGAGATCCATATGTATATTTTTAAAGTAAGCAATCGCTTTGCGGATAAAATTTCTTAGTCAGTTTGCTGCTTTTTGAGGTCCATGAGATCTATGCCATTATGTAAAAGGTAAGCAATTACTTTGCAGCCACGATTCCTTAGTCAGATTTCTCCTTCTTAAGGTCCATGAGATCCATATATGTATATATACGTATATGGTATGAAATCGCTTTCTAGACCAAATTTCTTAGTTAGTTTGTTGCTACTTAAGACGCATGAGATTTATATGTTTGTCTATAAGGTAAGCAACACTTTGCGGACAAGACTCCTTAGTCAGTTTGCTCCTTCTTAAGGTTCATAAGATCCATATATATCCACCTATAAGGTAAGAAATCGCTTTCAGAACATAATTTCTTAGTTAGTTTGCTGCTGTTTAAGGTCCATGGGATCCATATATGTATATATACGTATAAGGTAAGAAATTGCTTGGCGGACAAATTTCTTAGTTAGTTTGCTGCTGCTTAAGATGCATGAGATCCATATGTATGTGTAAAAGGTAAGCAATCACTTTCCGCACAAAAATTCTTGGTAAGTTCACTGCTGCTTAAGGTCCATGAGACCCATATGTATACGTATAAGGTAAGCAATCGCTTTTCGGACAAAATTTCTTAGTTAGTTTGCTGCTGCTTGAGATCCATATGTATATTTTTAAAGTAAGCAATCGCTTTGCGGATAAAATTTCTTAGTCAGTTTGCTGCTTTTTGAGGTCCATGAGATCTATACCAATATGTATAAGGTAAGCAATCACTTTGCAGCCACGATTCCTTAGTCAGATTTCTCCTTCTTAAGGTCCATGAGATCCATATATGTATATATACGTATATGGTATGAAATCGCTTTCTAGACCAAATTTCTTAGTTAGTTTGTTGCTACTTAAGACGCATGAGATTTATATGTTTGTCTATAAGGTAAGCAACACTTTGCGGACAAGACTCCTTAGTCAGTTTGCTCCTTCTTAAGGTTCATAAGATCAATATATATCCACCTATAAGGTAAGAAATCGCTTTCAGAACATAATTTCTTAGTTAGTTTGCTGCTGTTTAAGGTCCATGGGATCCATATATGTATATATACGTATAAGGTAAGAAATTGCTTGGCGGACAAATTTCTTAGTTAGTTTGCTGCTGCTTAAGATGCATGAGATCCATATGTATGTGTAAAAGGTAAGCAATCACTTTCCGCACAAAAATTCTTGGTAAGTTCACTGCTGCTTAAGGTCCATGAGACCCATATGTATACGTATAAGGTAAGCAATCGCTTTTCGGACAAAATTTCTTAGTTAGTTTGCTGCTGCTTGAGATCCATATGTATATTTTTAAAGTAAGCAATCGCTTGGGATAAAATTTCTTAGTCAGTTTGCTGCTTTTTGAGGTCCATGAGATCTATGCCATTATGTATAAGGTAAGCAATCACTTTGCAGCCACGATTCCTTAGTCAGATTTCTCCTTCTTAAGGTCCATGAGATCCATATATGTATATATACGTATATGGTATGAAATCGCTTTCTAGACCAAATTTCTTAGTTAGTTTGTTGCTACTTAAGACGCATGAGATTTATATGTTTGTCTATAAGGTAAGCAACACTTTGCGGACAAGACTCCTTAGTCAGTTTGCTCCTTCTTAAGGTTCATAAGATCAATATATATCCACCTATAAGGTAAGAAATCGCTTTCAGAACATAATTTCTTAGTTAGTTTGCTGCTGTTTAAGGTCCATGGGATCCATATATGTATATATACGCATAAGGTAAGAAATTGCTTGGCGGACAAATTTCTTAGTTAGTTTGCTGCTGCTTAAGATGCATGAGATCCATATGTATGTGTAAAAGGTAAGCAATCACTTTCCGCACAAAAATTCTTGGTAAGTTCACTGCTGCTTAAGGTCCATGAGACCCATATGTATACGTATAAGGTAAGCAATCGCTTTTCGGACAAAATTTCTTAGTTAGTTTGCTGCTGCTTGAGATCCATATGTATATTTTTAAAGTAAGCAATCGCTTTGCGGATAAAATTTCTTAGTCAGTTTGCTGCTTTTTGAGGTCCATGAGATCTATACCAATATGTATAAGGTAAGCAATCACTTTGCAGCCACGATTCCTTAGTCAGATTTCTCCTTCTTAAGGTCCATGAGATCCATATATGTATATATACGTATATGGTATGAAATCGCTTTCTAGACCAAATTTCTTAGTTAGTTTGTTGCTACTTAAGACGCATGAGATTTATATGTTTGTCTATAAGGTAAGCAACACTTTGCGGACAAGACTCCTTAGTCAGTTTGCTCCTTCTTAAGGTTCATAAGATCAATATATATCCACCTATAAGGTAAGAAATCGCTTTCAGAACATAATTTCTTAGTTAGTTTGCTGCTGTTTAAGGTCCATGGGATCCATATATGTATATATACGTATAAGGTAAGAAATTGCTTGGCGGACAAATTTCTTAGTTAGTTTGCTGCTGCTTAAGATGCATGAGATCCATATGTATGTGTAAAAGGTAAGCAATCACTTTCCGCACAAAAATTCTTGGTAAGTTCACTGCTGCTTAAGGTCCATGAGACCCATATGTATACGTATAAGGTAAGCAATCGCTTTTCGGACAAAATTTCTTAGTTAGTTTGCTGCTGCTTGAGATCCATATGTATATTTTTAAAGTAAGCAATCGCTTTGCGGATAAAATTTCTTAGTCAGTTTGCTGCTTTTTGAGGTCCATGAGATCTATGCCAATATGTATAAGGTAAGCAATCACTTTGCAGCCACGATTCCTTAGTCAGATTTCTCCTTCTTAAGGTCCATGAGATCCATATATGTATATATACGTATATGGTATGAAATCGCTTTCTAGACCAAATTTCTTAGTTAGTTTGTTGCTACTTAAGACGCATGAGATTTATATGTTTGTCTATAAGGTAAGCAACACTTTGCGGACAAGACTCCTTAGTCAGTTTGCTCCTTCTTAAGGTTCATAAGATCAATATATATCCACCTATAAGGTAAGAAATCGCTTTCAGAACATAATTTCTTAGTTAGTTTGCTGCTGTTTAAGGTCCATGGGATCCATATATGTATATATACGTATAAGGTAAGAAATTGCTTGGCGGACAAATTTCTTAGTTAGTTTGCTGCTGCTTAAGATGCATGAGATCCATATGTATGTGTAAAAGGTAAGCAATCACTTTCCGCACAAAAATTCTTGGTAAGTTCACTGCTGCTTAAGGTCCATGAGACCCATATGTATACGTATAAGGTAAGCAATCGCTTTTCGGACAAAATTTCTTAGTTAGTTTGCTGCTGCTTGAGATCCATATGTATATTTTTAAAGAAAGCAATCGCTTTGCGGATAAAATTTCTTAGTCAGTTTGCTGCTTTTGAGGTCCATGAGATCTATAGCCAATATGTATAAGGTAAGCAATCACTTTGCAGCCACGATTCCTTAGTCAGATTTCTCCTTCTTAAGGTCCATGAGATCCATATATGTATATATACGTATATGGTATGAAATCGCTTTCTAGACAAAATTTCTTAGTTAGTTTGTTGCTACTTAAGACGCATGAGATCTATATGTTTGTCTATAAGGTAAGCAACACTTTGCGGACAAGACTCCTTAGTCAGTTTGCTCCTTCTTAAGGTTCATAAGACCAATATATATCCACCTATAAGGTAAGAAATCGCTTTCAGACAAAATTTCTTAGTTAGTTTGCTGCTGTTTAAGGTCCATGGGATCCATAGTATGTATATATACGTATAAGGTAAGAAATTGCTTGGCGGACAAATTTCTTAGTTAGTTTGCTGCTGCTTAAGATGCATGAGATCCATATGTATGTGTAAAAGGTAAGCAATCACTTTCCGCACAAAAATTCTTGGTAAGTTCACTGCTGCTTAAGGTCCATGAGACCCATATGTATACGTATAAGGTAAGCAATCGCTTTTCGGACAAAATTTCTTAGTTAGTTTGCAGCTGCTTGAGATCCATATGTATATTTTTAAAGTAAGCAATCGCTTTGCGGATAAAATTTCTTAGTCAGTTTGCTGCTTTTTGAGGTCCATGAGATCTATGCCATTATGTATAAGGTAAGCAATCACTTTGCAGCCACGATTCCTTAGTCAGATTTCTCCTTCTTAAGGTCCATGAGATCCATATATGTATATATACGTATATGGTATGAAATCGCTTTCTGGACAAGATTCCTTAGTCAGTTTGCTCCTTCTTAAGGTTCATAAGATCCATATATATCCACCTATAAGGTAAGAAATCGCTTTCCGGACAAATTTCTTAGTTAGTTTGCTGCTGCTTAAGATGCATGAGGTCCATATGTATGTGTAAAAGGTAAGCAATCACTTTCCGCACAAAAATTCTTGGTAAGTTCACTGCTGCTTAAGGTCCATGAGACCCATATGTATACGTATAAGGTAAGCAATCGCTTTTCGGACAAAATTTCTTAGTTAGTTTGCTGCTGCTTGAGATCCATATGTATATTTTTAAAGTAAGCAATCGCTTTGCGGATAAAATTTCTTAGTCAGTTTGCTGCTTTTTGAGGTCCATGAGATCTATACCAATATGTATAAGGTAAGCAATCACTTTGCAGCCACGATTCCTTAGTCAGATTTCTCCTTCTTAAGGTCCATGAGATCCATATATGTATATATACGTATATGGTATGAAATCGCTTTCTAGACCAAATTTCTTAGTTAGTTTGTTGCTACTTAAGACGCATGAGATTTATATGTTTGTCTATAAGGTAAGCAACACTTTGCGGACAAGACTCCTTAGTCAGTTTGCTCCTTCTTAAGGTTCATAAGATCAATATATATCCACCTATAAGGTAAGAAGTCGCTTTCAGAACATAATTTCTTAGTTAGTTTGCTGCTGTTTAAGGTCCATGGGATCCATATATGTATATATACGTATAAGGTAAGAAATTGCTTGGCGGACAAATTTCTTAGTTAGTTTGCTGCTGCTTAAGATGCATGAGATCCATATGTATGTGTAAAAGGTAAGCAATCACTTTCCGCACAAAAATTCTTGGTAAGTTCACTGCTGCTTAAGGCCCATGAGACCCATATGTATACGTATAAGGTAAGCAATCGCTTTTCGGACAAAATTTCTTAGTTAGTTTGCTGCTGCTTGAGATCCATATGTATATTTTTAAAGTAAGCAATCGCTTTGCGGATAAAATTTCTTAGTCAGTTTGCTGCTTTTTGAGGTCCATGAGATCTATGCCAATATGTATAAGGTAAGCAATCACTTTGCAGCCACGATTCCTTAGTCATATTTCTCCTTCTTAAGGTCCATGAGATCCATATATGTATATATACGTATATGGTATGAAATCGCTTTCTAGACCAAATTTCTTAGTTAGTTTGTTGCTACTTAAGACGCATGAGATTTATATGTTTGTCTATAAGGTAAGCAACACTTTCCGGACAAGACTCCTTAGTCAGTTTGCTCCTTCTTAAGGTTCATAAGATCAATATATATCCACCTATAAGGTAAGAAGTCGCTTTCAGAACATAATTTCTTAGTTAGTTTGCTGTTGCTTAAGATGCATGAGATCCATATGTATGTGTAAAAGGTAAGCAATCACTTTCCGCACAGAAATTCTTGGTAGTTCACTGCTGCTTAAGGTCCATGAGACCATATGTATACGTACAAGGTAAGCAATCGCTTTTCGGACAAAATTTCTTAGTTAGCTTGCTGCTGCTTGAGATCATATGTATATTTTTAAGGTAAGCAATCACTTTGCAGCCACGATTCCTTAGTCAGATTTCTCCTTCTTAAGGTCCATGAGATCCATATATGTATATATACGTATATGGTATGAAATCGCTTTCTAGACCAAATTTCTTAGTTAGTTTGTAGCTACTTAAGACGCATGAGATTTATATGTTTGTCTATAAGGTAAGCAACACTTTCCGGACAAGACTCCTTAGTCAGTTTGCTCCTTCTTAAGGTTCATAAGATCAATATATATGCACCTATAAGGTAAGAAATCGCTTTTAGAACATAATTTCTTAGTTAGTTTGCTGCTGCTTAAGATGCATGAGATCCATATGTATGTGTAAAAGGTAAGCAATCACTTTCCGCACAGAAATTCTTGGTAAGTTCACTGCTGCTTAAGGTCCATGAGACCCATATGTATACGTATAAGGTAAGCAATCGCTTTTCGGACAAAATTTCTTAGTTAGCTTGCTGCTGCTTGAGATCAATATGTATATTTTTAAAGTAAGCAATCGCTTTGCGGATAAAATTTCTTAGTCAGTTTGCTGCTTTTTGAGGTCCATGAGATCTATGCCATTATGTATAAGGTAAGCAATCACTTTGCAGACACGATTCCTTAGTCACTTCGCTCCTTCTTATGGTCCATGAGATCCATATATGTATATATACGTATATGGTATGAAATCGCTTTCTAGACCAAAATTTCTTAGTTAGTTTGCTGCTGCTTAAGACGCATGAGATCCATATGTTTGTCTATAAGGTAAGCAACACTTTGCGGACAAGACTCCTTAGTCAGTTTGCTCCTTCTTAAGGTTCATAAGATCCAATATATATCCACCTATAGGTAAGAAATCGCTTTCAGAACCTAATTTCTTAGTTAGTTTGCTGCTGTTTAAGGTCCATGGGATCCATATATGTATATATACGTATAAGGTAAGAAATTGCTTGGCGGACAAATTTCTTAGTTAGTTTGCTGCTGCTTAGGATGCATGAGATCCATATGTATGTGTAAAAGGTAAGCAATCACCTTCCGCACAAAAATTCTTGGTAAGTTCACTGCTGCTTAAGGTCCATGAGACCCATATGTATACGTATAAGGTAAGAAATCGCTTTTCGGACAAAATTTCTTAGTTAGTTTGCTGCTGCTTGAGATCCATATGTATATTTTTAAAGTAAGCAATCGCTTTGCGGATAAAATTTCTTAGTCAGTTTGCTGCTTTTTGAGGTCCATGAGATCTATGCCATTATGTTAAGGTAAGCAATCACTTTGCAGCCACAGTTCCTAAGTCAGATTTCTCCTTCTTAAGGTCCATGAGATCCATATATGTATATATACGTATATGGTATGAAATCGCTTTCTAGACCAAATTTCTTAGTTAGTTTGTTGCTACTTAAGACGCATGAGATTTATATGTTTGTCTATAAAGTAAGCAACACTTTGCGGACAAGACTCTTAGTCAGTTTGCTCCTTCTTAAGGTTCATAAGATCAATATATATCCACCTATAAGGTAAGAAGTCGCTTTCAGAACATAATTTCTTAGTTAGTTTGCTGCTGTTTAAGGTCCATGGGATCCATATATGTATTAATACGTATAAGGTAAGAAATTGCTTGGCGGACAAATTTCTTAGTTAGTTTGCTGCTGCTTAAGATGCATGAGATCCATATGTATGTGTAAAAGGTAAGCAATCACTTTCCGCACAAAAATTCTTGGTAAGTTCACTGCTGCTTAAGGCCCATGAGACCCATATGTATACGTATAAGGTAAGCAATCGCTTTTCGGACAAAATTTCTTAGTTAGTTTGCTGCTGCTTGAGATCCATATGTATATTTTTAAAGTAAGCAATCGCTTTGCGGATAAAATTTCTTAGTCAGTTTGCTGCTTTTTGAGGTCCATGAGATCTATGCCAATATGTATAAGGTAAGCAATCACTTTGCAGCCACGATTCCTTAGTCATATTTCTCCTTCTTAAGGTCCATGAGATCCATATATGTATATATACGTATATGGTATGAAATCGCTTTCTAGACCAAATTTCTTAGTTAGTTTGTTAGCTACTTAAGACGCATGAGATTTATATGTTTGTCTATAAGGTAAGCAACACTTTGCGGACAAGACTCCTTAGTCAGTTTGCTCCTTCTTAAGGTTCATAAGATCAATATATATGCACCTATAAGGTAAGAAATCGCTTTCAGAACATAATTTCTTAGTTAGTTTGCTGCTGTTTAAGGTCCATGGGATCCATATATGTATATATACGTATAAGGTAAGAAATTGCTTGGCGGACAAATTTCTTAGTTAGTTTGCTGCTGCTTAAGATGCATGAGATCCATATGTATGTGTAAAAGGTAAGCAATCACTTTCCGCACAGAAATTCTTGGTAAGTTCACTGCTGCTTAAGGTCCATGAGACCCATATGTATACGTACAAGGTAAGCAATCGCTTTTCGGACAAAATTTCTTAGTTAGCTTGCTGCTGCTTGAGATCAATATGTATATTTTTAAAGTAAGCAATCGCTTTGCGGATAAAATTTCTTAGTCAGTTTGCTGCTTTTTGAGGTCCATGAGATCTATGCCATTATTTATAAGGTAAGCAATCACTTTGCAGACACGATTCCTTAGTTACTTCGCTCCTTCTTATGGTCCATGAGATCCATATATGTATATATACGTATATGGTATGAAATCGCTTTCTGGACAAAATTTCTTAGTTAGTTTGCTGCTGCTTAAGACGCATGAGATCCATATGTTTGTCTATAAGGTAAGCAGCACTTTGCGGACAAGATTCCTTAGTCAGTTTGCTCCTTCTTAAGGTTCATAAGATCCATATATATCCACCTATAAGGTAAGAAATCGCTTTCCGGACAAAATTTCTTAGTTAGTTTGCTGCTGCTTAAGACGCATGAGATCCATATGTTTGTCTATAAGGTAAGCAACACTTTGCGGACAAGACTCCTTAGTCAGTTTGCTCCTTCTTAAGGTTCATAAGATCCATATATATCCACCTATAAGGTAAGAAATCGCTTTCCGAACATAATTTCTTAGTTAGTTTGTTGCTGCTTAAGGTCCATGAGATCCATATATGTATATATACGTATATGGTATGAAATCGCTTTGTGGACAAAATTTCTTAGTTAGTTTGCTGCTGCTTAAGACGCATGAGATCCATATGTTTGTCTATAAGGTAAGCAGCACTTTGCGGACAAGATTCCTTAGTCAGTTTGCTCCTTCTTAAGGTTCATAAGATCCATATATATCCACCTATAAGGTAAGAAATCGCTTTCCGGACAAAATTTCTTAGTTAGTTTGCTGCTGCTTAAGACGCATGAGATCCATATGTTTGTCTATAAGGTAAGCAACACTTTGCGGACAAGACTCCTTAGTCAGTTTGCTCCTTCTTAAGGTTCATAAGATCCATATATATCCACCTATAAGGTAAGAAATCGCTTTCAGAACATAATTTCTTAGTTAGTTTGCTGCTGTTTAAGGTCCATGGGATCCATATATGTATATATACGTATAAGGTAAGAAATTGCTTGGCGGACAAATTTCTTAGTTAGTTTGCTGCTGCTAAGATGCATGAGATCCATATGTATGTGTAAAAGGTAAGCAATCACTTTCCGCACAAAAATTCTTGGTAAGTTCACTGCTGCTTAAGGTCCATGAGACCCATATGTATACGTATAAGGTAAGCAATCGCTTTTCGGACAAAATTTCTTAGTTAGTTTGCTGCTGTTTGAGATCCATATGTATATTTTTAAAGTAAGCAATCGCTTTGCGGATAAAATTTCTTAGTCAGTTTGCTGCTTTTTGAGGTCCATGAGATCTATGCCATTATGTATAAGGTAAGCAATCACTTTGCAGACACGATTCCTTAGTCACTTCGCTCCTTCTTAAGGTCCATGAGATCCATATATGTATATATACGTATATGGTATGAAATCGCTTTGTGGACAAAATTTCTTAGTTAGTTTGCTGCTGCTTAAGACGCATGAGATCCATATGTTTGTCTATAAGGTAAGCAGCACTTTGCGGACAAGATTCCTTAGTCAGTTTGCTCCTTCTTAAGGTTCATAAGATCCATATATATCCACCTATAAGCTAAGAAATCACTTTCCGAACATAATTTCTTAGTTAGTTTGCTGCTGCTTAAGGTCCATGAGATCCATATATGTATATATACGTATATGGTATGAAATCACATTCTGGACAAAATTTCTTAGTTAGTTTGCTGCTACTTAAGACGCATGAGATCCATATGTTTGTCTATAAGGTAAGCAGCACTTTGCGGACAAGGTTCCTTAGTCAGTTTGCTCCTTCTTAAGGTTCATAAGATCCATATATATCCACCTATAATATAAGAAATCGCTTTCCGGACAAATTTTTGAGTTAGTTTGCTGCTGCTTAAGACGCATGAGATCCATATGTTTGTCTATAAGGTAAGCAACAATTTGCGGACAAGACTCCTTAGTCAGTTTGCTCCTTCTTAAGGTTCATAAGATCCATATACATCCACCTATAAGGTAAGAAATCGCTTTCCAAACATAATTTCTTAGTTAGTTTGCTGCTGCTTAAGGTCCATGAGATCCATATATGTATATATACGTATATGGTATGAAATCGCTTTCTGGACAAAATTTCTTAGTTAGTTTGCTGCTGCTTAAGACGCATGAGATCCATATGTTTGTCTATAAGGTAAGCAGCACTTTGCGGACAAGATTCCTTAGTCAGTTTGCTCCTTCTTAAGGTTCATAAGATCCATATATATCCACCTATAAGGTAAGAAATCGCTTTCCGAACATAATTTCTTAGTTAGTTTGCTGCTGCTTAAGGTCGATGAGATCCATATATGTATATATACGTATATGGTATGAAATCACATTCTGGACAAAATTTCTTAGTTAGTTTGCTGCTACTTAAGACGCATGAAATCCATATGTTTGTCTATAAGGTAAGCAGCACTTTGCGGACAAGGTTCCTTAGTCAGTTTGCTCCTTCTTAAGGTTCATAAGATCCATATATATCCACCTATAAGATAAGAAATCGCTTTCGGACAAATTTTTTCAGTTAGTTTGCTGCTGCTTAAGACGCATGAGATCCATATGTTTGTCTATAAGGTAAGCAACACTTTGCGGACAAGACTCCTTAGTCAGTTTGCTCCTTCTTAAGGTTCATAAGATCCATATATATCCACCTATAAGGTAAGAAATCGCTTTCCAAACATAATTTCTTAGTTAGTTTGCTGCTGCTTAAGGTCCATGAGATCCATATATGTATATATACGTATATGGTATGAAATCGCTTTCTGGACAAAATTTCTTAGTTTGCTGCTGCTTAAGACGCATGAGATCCATATGTTTGTCTATAAGGTAAGCAGCACTTTGCGGACAAGATTCCTTAGTCAGTTTGCTCCTTCTTAAGGTTCATAAGATCTATATATATCCACCTATAAGGTAAGAAATCGCTTCCCGGACAAATTTCTTAGTTAGTTTGCTGCTGCTTAAGACGCATGAGATCCATATGTTTGTCTATAAGGTAAGCAACACTTTGCGGACAAGACTCCTTAGTCAGTTTGCTCCTTCTTAAGGTTCATAAGATCCATATATATCCACCTATAAGTAAGAAATCGCTTTCCGAACATATTTCTTAGTTAGTTTGCCGCTGGTTAAGGTCCATGAGATCCATATATGTATATATACGTATATGGTATGAAATCACTTTCTGGACAAAATTTCTTAGTTAGTTTGCTGCTGCTTAAGACGCATGAGATCCATATGTTTGTCTATAAGGTATGCAGCACTTTACGGACAAGATTCCTTAGTCAGTTTGCTCCTTCTTAAGGTCATAAGATCCATATATATCCACCTATAAGGTAAGAAATTGCTTTCCGGACAAATTTCTTAGTTAGTTTGCTGCTGCTTAAGTTGCATGAGATCCATATGTATGTGTAAAAGGTAAGCAATCCCTTTCCGCACAAAAATTCTTGGTAAGTTCACCGCTGCTTAAGGTCCATGAGACCCATATGTATATGTATAAGGTAAGCAATCGCTTTCCGGACAAAATTTCTTAGTTAGTTTGCTGCTGCTTGATATCCATATGTATATTTTTAAAGTAAGCAATCGCTTTGCGAGTAAAATTTCTTAGTCAGTTTGCTGCTTTTTGAGGTCCATGAGATCTATGCCATTATGTATAAGGTAAGCAATCACTTTGCAGACACGATTCCTTAGTCACTTCGCTCCTTCTTAAGGTCCATGAGATCCATATATGTATATATACGTATATGGTATGAAATCGCTTTCTGGTCAAATTTCTTAGCCAGTTTGCTCCTTCCTAAGTTCATAAGATCCATATATATCCACCTATAAGGTAAGAAATCGCTTTCCGGACAAATTTTTTAGTTAGTTTGCTGCTGCTTAAGATGCATGAGATCCATATGTATGTGTAAAAGGTAAGCAATCACTTTCCGGACAAAATTCTTGGTAAGTTCTCTGCTTCAGGTCCATGAGACCCACATGTATTTGTATAAGGTAAGCAATCACTTTCCGGACAAAATTTTTTAGTTAGTTTGCTGCTGCTTGAGATCCATATGTATATTTTTAAAGTAAGCAGTCGCTTTGTCGGATAAAATTTCTTAATCAGTTTGCTGCTTTTTGAGGTCCATGAGATCCATACTAATATGTATAAGGTAAGCAATCACTTTGCAGACACGATTCCTTAGTCAGTTTGCTCCTTCTTAAGGTCCATGAGATCCATATATGTTTATAAGTCAGTATATGGTATGAAATCGCTTTCTGGACAAAATTTCTTAGTTACTTTGCTGCTGCTTAAGACGCATGAGATCCATATGTTTGTCTATAAGGTAAGCAAAACTTTGCAGACAAGATTCCTTAGTCAGTTTGCTCCTACTTAAGGTTCATAAGATCCATATATATCCACCTATAAGGTAAGAAATCGCTTTCCGAGCATAATTTCTTAGTCAGTTTGCTCCTGCTTAAGGTCCAAGAAATTAATATTTATATGTATAACGTAAGCAATCGCTTCCAGGACAAAATTCATCTGGCTCAACTGTTTCCTTTAAAAATATCAAAAAAGAGTTGATATGGAAAGCCATTGTTTACTCTAAGGTCCTTTGTCCATAGTCATACAAAAAAAAATAAATAAAGAAGCACGAAGAAAATGATTTTACGTTGGGGCTGGCAACCACACACACATACACAAACAAACAAAATCAAAAACATGTGCGCACATTGGCAGATAATGGAATGTAGAATTATTTGCAAAACTTTAACTTACAAATAGATTGACTCGCAAAAAAAAAATTCAGTGCCAAATAGAAAGATAGAAAGACCAAAAGATAGAAAGACAAAAGAAATAGACAGAAAGATAAAAGAAAGAAAGAAGATAGAAAGACCAAAAGATAGATAGAAAGATAGAACAAATAGACAAATAGAAAGACCAGATTAGAAAGAAGGCGACCTACTAAAAAGTCAAGAGTTCCTTTGTCAGCTTGCTGCTCTATTAGCTCCATATCTAACACTTCTTCGATTTGCTGTCGGGTTGGAGTCTGATGTGGCATCAATAGACCAAGAAGATTCTAAAAATAGTAGCCAATAAGTAACTCGATACATTAAGACCATACATTTGCAAAAAATCTATTCCATCGGGGGGGGGGAATTAATCAAAACATAAAGAAGCAAATAATATGAACATTAAACTTGAGCAACTCAACCATGTATCTAGCTCAGAAAAAAAACATTAATTAAAATTTTCAAAAAAGACATTTCTGCAAAAGACATTTGCAGACAGCATATTGACGCTAAGTGATGCTCTAACCGTGTAACGCTCAAAAAGGTTGCAATTTAGATTATCATTTTGCAATGACAAGAGAAGAAATGACAAATCAATTTCAGAGAATCACCACCAAAGCATCTTTTAAACGTCTTAGTATTCCAAGAAGTAAGAGTAATCCTTTGATTTTCTGCATGAAACAACCATTTCCTGCAATAAAATGTTTAATCTAAGAATTAATTTTTACCCTTTTCTTCCATTCTCAATTTCCTGTTTCATTACTCATAAATCTCAGTTTTGACTTAGTTGTTTAAATTATGAAAAAGTATGAAGAACGATAAAATGTTTGGCATTCTTGTGTCACGATTAAAGATAAAACAAGCATTTTCCAAGTGAAAGTCAAGAGTGATACCAAAGCTTAAAACGATCAGAAATTATCCTGCTTAAGAGGGGGACTGATCCCCTTCAATACTCCGCTCTTTACCCTAATGGTATATTGTGTTTTACTGAAAGCAATTTTGAGTGCAATAAATACAGTTGGGGGATAATTACAAGTGTTTTACTTAAATTACCTATCAAAACATCTGAACTGAAGATTTTATGGTTTAAAGCAAATGTACATCAAAAGCCCTTCCATTTTCGAGGCATTGTGAAAAACACTTTCTTGGCCCATTCCATTATCCTTGCGTAAGGACATTCGTTCTCGAAATACTGGGTAAAACATTATAGCTTTTAAGTCAAGAAAAAGCACGGTATAATCCTAGGACATAAGCTCCACATAATGATACATGTTAAGAAAACAATTCTTACTTCATAATGTGCAGAATTTGCACGGGGTTTGGTAAATAGTTAACACATTTTGCATGGGGAGAATCTTTATCTTCACTTCTTTCATTGTTGTACAATTTTTTTAACAGTTTTCTGAAAAATAAGCATGGATTCGAAAAGCATTTTCTCCATTTTCAAATAAAAATGAATACCATCAGTACCATCTAATTATTTCTCATATCACATGTTAATAGAAAAATAGTGAGAAATTAGGTTAGGTTAAGCTAGGTTTGGTTAAATAGCAGTTGGGCGTTTGTTTGAGCACTATTTTCAAGATTTAGAGAATAGACACAAAAAATTTAGAAATGTGGTAGAAAAACTGGAAATACAAGGAAAGAAGTGAAGATAAGGGTTCTCCCCGTGCAAAATGCGTTAACTATGATTATTCATCATACTATAAAGTAAGAATTGTTTTCTTAACATGTTTCCTTATGTGAAGCTTATGTCATAGGATTACACCAAAAGCACTTGTGGGATTCATCAAGTTTAGTCTTACCCATCAAAAGCTACGCGCCTAAGAAAATTTGCCTTATTTTTGAAAAAAGGGAGAAACACCCCCTAAAACTCATAGAACCTTAATGAAAATCACACCCTTGGATTCAGCGCATCAGGGAACCCTACTGTAGAAGTTTCAAGCTCCTATCTGCAAAAATGTGAAATTTTTTATTTTTGTCAGAAGAAAGATCACGGATGCGTGTTTATTTATTTATTTATTTTTTATTTCCCCAGGGGCGATCGTATCGATCCAGTAGTCCTAGAATATCGTAAAAGGGGTCATTTGGACGGAAATTAAAAGTTCTAGTGCCCTTTTTAAGTGACCAAAAAAATTGGAGGGCTGCTTGGCCCCCTCCCACGCTCATTTTTTTCCCGAAGTCACCCAGTTAAAATTTTGAGATAGCCATTTTTTTCAGCATGGTCGAAAATCTTATAAATATGTCTTTGAGGATGACTTAATTCCCCACAGTTTCCGGGGAAGGGCTGCAAGTTATGAACTTTCCCCATTGTTTACATATAGTATTGGTTATTGGGAAGTATACAGACGTTTTCACGAAGGATTTTTTTCTGGTGGTGCTGGGGGGGGGAGGGGTTGGAGGAGGGGGTTACGCGGGAGAATATTTCCGTGGAGGATGTTTCCTTGGGTTAGGGGACATTTCTATGAAGGGTGCGCCGGATTTCCCAGCATTATTTAAAAAAACGATCTGAAATTAAATAAAAAAAACAAGTTTTTTCAACTGAAAGTAAGAAGCAACATTAAAAATTAAAACTAACAGAAATTATTACGTATATGAGGGGGTTCACCCCCAAGTCAATACCTCGCTCTTTAGGCTACAGTTTTTTTTTAGTATTTTCAAAAGAGCTATCTATTCTAATTAAACGGCCTTTGTGATTCAGGGGTTTGTGATTCAAACAAAATTCCAACTTAGCGTAAAGAGCGAGGTATTGACTAAGGGAAGAACCTACTCATATACGTAATAACATATACATAATAAAAAAAAAACAATAAAAACAAGCAATACGACTCAATAGTAATCGAATCTTTAAAAAACGGAATTTTGATGTCAATAAATGTATTAAAAGAATGGGCTTATACTTCTGACTCTAAATATATAAATTTCATTAAGTTTATTTTTGCTCATCCAAAGCTACGAGCCTGAGAAAGTTTGCCTGATTTTTGAAAGAGGGGGGAAACACCCCCTGCAAGTGAAAGAATATTAGTGAAAATCACACCGTCAGATTCAGCGTATCAGAAAACCCTATTAAATAGGTTTCAGGCTCATATCTGTAAAAATGTGCAACTTTGTATTTTTTGCCAGAAGAAAGATCACAGATGCGTGTTTATTTTTTATTTTTTTCAGGGGTAATCGTACCAACCCAATGGTCCTAGAACATCAAGAGAGAGCTCATTCGAACGGAAATTAAAAGTTATAGTGCTCTTTTAAGTGACCAAAAATGCTAGAGGGCAACTAGACCCCCTCCCACGCCCCTTTTTTCCCAATTTTGTGTGCTCAAAATTTTGAGATAGCCATTCTGTTCAGCATTTGAAAAACCCAAAAAACATACCTTTGAAGGTAACAAATTCCACCTAGAGCTCTTATGGAAAGGTCTTAAAGTTATAAAATTTCCCAATTGTATACGTATATTGTTATTTATAGGAAATTATGCATACATTTTTTAGGGGAGGGGGCGAATTTTATGCTGGGGTATTTTCCACAAGGAAGATTTTCCATGGGGAGGTAAGTTTCCTGGGAGGACACTTTTCACGGGAAATTTACACTGGGGAAATCGCCAGAATTCCAATACGAAATTCTTTTTATGTGTCTTGCTTTCATTTGGCCGACTCACTTTTACGCGTGGACATGTAAAAGGTAATTGTGGGGGGGGGGATAAATTGTCACCGAGATTGAATTATCTAGAGAATATTTCTGTAGGGAGGAGGGATCTTTCTGTGGAGGTGGAGCCAGTTTTCCTGGCATTACTTAAAAAACGATCAAAAATTAAATGAAAAAACAAATTTCTTCAACTGAAAGTAAGAAACATTATTAAAATTTAAAACAAACAGAAACCATTATGTATATGTGGGGGTTTCTCCCTCCTCAACACCTTACTCTTTCAAACAGTTCGTGGTAATGAACTGTAAGTAAGGAGCGACCCGGCTCAATAGTAACCAAAACTCTAAAAAACGGAATTTTGATACCAGTGGATACATCAAAAGAATCGGATTTTTATGCTGATTTCAAATATTGAAGTTTCATCAATTGTTAATCTTACCCATCAAAAGTTACGAGCCTGAAAAAAACTGCCTTATTTTTAAAAAAAAGGGGAAAACTCCCCCTAAAAGTGATAGAATCTTAATGAAAATCAAACTATCATATTCAGCGTATCAGAGAACCCTACTGTAGAGGTTTCAAGCTCCTACCTGCAAAAATGTGGAATTGTGCATTTTTTGCCAGAAGAAAAATCACGGATGCGTGTTTTTATTTGTTTTTTTTTCCAGGGGTGATCGTATCGATCCAGTGGTCATAAAATATCGCGAAAGGGCTCATTCGAACGGAAGTTAAAAGTTCTAGTGCCCTTTTTATGTGACCAAAAAATTGGAGGGCAACTATGCCCCCTCCCACGCTCATTCTTTCCCAAAGTCACCTGATCAAAATTTTGAGATAGTCATTTTGTTCAGCATAGTTGAAAACTTAATAAATATGTCTTTGAGGATGACTTAATCCCCCACAGTCCCCGGGGGAAGGGCTCCAAGTTATGAACTTTGCCCATTGTTTACATATAGTATTTGTTACTTGGAAGTATGCAGACGTTTTCAGGAGGGATTTCTTCTGGTGGGGAGAGGGGTCAGAGGAGGAGGCTACGTGGGAGGATCTTTCAGTGGAGGATATTGTCATGGGAGAATTGACATTTCTATGAAGGGGGCCGCCAGATTTCCTAGCATTATTTAAAAAAAAAACCAGAAATTAAATTAAAAAAAACAAGTTTTTTAACTGAAAGTAAGGAGCAACATCAAAAACTAAAGCGAACAGAAATTATTCCGTATTACTGTTCGAAGTCAACTTCACTTTATCAACGTCCTATTTCAGTGTCATGAGTAAGGAGTGAATATTAAATTCTGTAGTAAGAGTATTAACATGTCTTAATAACCGGGACACTGACACTTATTAATAACCGGGATACTTACTATTGTTGTCCGGGACACTGAGTTTTCACGAACTTTACACATTTTTATGCTGGAGGAATTTAATAATAAAATATAATATAAAGTATAAAATGCATTATAGTCAGATTTCCTGGCATTATTTAAAAAAAATATTTTATTTAATAGTTTACTTAAAGAGACTGAGAACATACCTCTTTAATTTCTAGAAGAAGTACAAGCGCCTTATCATAAATTTTTATTTCACCGCTTAGATCCTCTTTCAAAACGTCCCAAAATGCTTGCTGTAAAGTACTTTTCACCGTCTTATGAAGCCTGTAACCAAAATAACAAAGTCAGTCCTAAATATAAAGCATAGATGAGTAACTCCTAAATCATGGCCAGTTAGTTTGTTGGATTTTCATAGGAATTGAGAATTCCTCTATTCTGTGCTAATTGACAACTACTTTAGTTATCGAAAATTTAATTAAAATATATTATTTACAAAATTATTGACGAAAAAAAATGACAAAGAACAAACTGAATAATTAACTAAATTAAGATAATTGCCTTATTTACAATATGAATTTTTCCGAATGAAAATGCAACATGTCAATTATTTGTTGTTATTTTGCAGTTCGTTATTCCTGCTTTTGCTTATGTTTTTTCGTTACTGTTCAGCATATAGACCTTTCGAGGCGGCTAGGTTTATGTGAATTAGTGACTTAGACAAACATCTGTTTGCAAAACCTGAAAAATTTCAACACCACCAGTAAAACAAAATTCTTTGTATAAAACCTGATTTGTTTCTACGTTGCCTAAGCAATGCGTGAAATTACAAATTTGCTTTGCTAAAAGAAAAAGATTAAAAAGAAATAATCTCTCAAATCTTCTCGGGACATATTAAAGTTGTACATTTCAAGACACAGAAAATCGCATACCATTTAGGACTGAAGGAAGTAAAGAATAGACCATTATCTTCAATGTGCAGGAACCTGGAAAGCACAGACTAGTTTTTGTTACTCCACTGGTTTCTCAGACTTAAGTATTGGATATTTTGAAACGCGTTAAATGTAGAAATAATCGGGAGATGATGGTTTGAATAACAAATGATAAATTTGAGCATAAATTAATCGAACCAATTCAGATAAATGATTGGACACTAATGTTGGGAAAGAGAAATTAATTCCATATTCTGGGTGGGGAATATCAACCTCGAAAAGTGTTTCTTTTTTATTCACAATTCACAATGCGTGGATGATTTCACACACTGCGGTAGCAACAATGCCTGCAACTTGGGAACGAGCGAACGTACAAATTTGACAGAACAACCCCAGGAAGCAATAAATCCCGTCTTGTTTCAAGAGTATACATTATAAATTTCTGCAATATTTTTAGCAATAACGACACTTTTGATTTGACACCTTGTGTGAATCATGCTGAAGTTCCAAAAGAGGAGAAATCAAGCCCAGTCTTTTGTCCAAAATAACTAATAAGAAAAAGTGATACTGTCTTGTCTATTATGTTTAACGTTTTTACGAACAGGGCCTACACTAAATAGAGATGATATTGAGTGGAAATAGATATGCAAAAAGAAGAAAAAAGGAGCATTAATTTTGATCCAGATACTTTACATTGTTAGCTTCAATGTATCTTTTAACATCAAGGTAGTACTGATGTGACATTTCTTTCTATATGAATACATATCTTCCTTAGCTTTATTAAAGATTTTTGTTCTTCATGTGTATTCTCCTTGACTGATTAATATTTTACTCAGTTCTATTTCGTCTTCTTTTTTTACTTGTTAATTATTGCTGTTCATTTTTTGTTTGTTTTTCTCTCTTTCGTTATACAAGTCTACCTTCAAGGGCTATTTATTTTGAGTTGTTTTATACCATGCTTCCTGATCATTTAAGTTTACACATATAAATAGAGCGGTTGCTCCCTTTGATTGATTTAAAGGAACCACACCCAAAAACTCACCTTTGCATACATTCATCCCCCCCCCCTCCGTCTGTTCCATGAAAAAGCAGGCAAATACCCTAAAAATCATATTTAAAAATTCTGCAAAGAATTAAATGAAAGAAACTAAGTACATACGCACGAATATCCTTCGGATGGGGGGGGGGGTTGCAACTCTTTAAAGCATCAAAAAAAGCAAAGCAGAATAAAAACAAGCATAGAAACGGAAATTTGCTGAAAATCGGAAAAATTATGACGTTTCAATGGGGAGGGTCTGGCACACGAAGCCCCCTGGTCAAGCTGCAGCATTGAACCAAATGACTGCATATCTTTCCTGCCTGTATTTTATGATTGGGAAGCTATTTGTAAAAAACAAAGTCATTCTGAAAACTAGTTTAAACAACTTAATATTAAACAAGAAGGTAAAGGAAAAATTTGGGTCAGCCTCCAACAGTCTAAGTAATGATGGAAGAGCAGTTAAGAAGGAAAGGTTATAAAGATTTTAACAAAAGGTTTGATATATACTGATAACAATTACCAAAGACAGGTTAAAAAAGACTAGAATAAAGGTTTGATAGGCAGCCGAAAAAATGGAGTTTTTGGCAGTTCAGCAATGATCAAAACAGACGTACTTAATGGGAATAAATAAATAACATGTTTTTTCAACTGAAAGTAAAGAGCAACATTAAAGCTTATAACGAACAGAAATTATTCCGTATATAAAAGGTGGGCTGCACCCTCCTCAATGCCTAGCTTTTCGCACCAAAGCTTTTTGGTACTTTAAAAGAACTTCCTATTCTAATTAAACGACCTTTTGTTTCAAGAATCGCTGTTATAAAATTGGGTAAAAAAGGAATTAATGGAATGATCAATGGAAACGATGGTGGAATGATTGATGAAAAAACTGGACTGATAAATAAAATGGATAACAATTACCAAAGACAGGTTAAAAAGACTAGAATAAAGGTTTGATGGGCAGCCGAAAAATGGACTTTTTGGCAGTTCGGCAATGATCACAACAGAGGTCCTCGAATGGGAATAAATTAAAAACAATTTTTTCAGCTGAAGGGAAAGAGCAACATTAAAACTTATAACGAACAGAAATTATTCCGTATATAAGGCGGGCTGCACCCTCCTCGATGCCTAGCTCTTCATGCCAAAGTTTTTTAGTACTTTAAAAGAACTTCCTATTCTAATTAAACGGATCTTTTGTTTCAGCAGTCACTGTTAAAAGATTAGGACATTAAATCAAAGTTTAGCGTAAAAAGTGAGGCATTGAGGAGGGGGCAAACTCCCTCATATACAAAATCATTTCTGTTCGTTTTAAATTTTAATGTTGCTCCTTACTTTTAGTTGAAAAAACTTGCGTATTTACTTCATTTCTAATCGTTTTTCGAATAATGCCAGTAAATCTGGCTTTTTTCAGCATGGAATATCCCGCCCAAGAAAAACGATCATAAATAATCACACAAGAGAAGATTTCCCTAAAATAGATTTAAAGCACCTTTTGGAGAATTCTTAAAATCAAAGACTAAGAACAAGTTTTTTTATATTTTCATCCCACTCCCAAAAAAGGCTTTGACAAATTCTCCTAAGACTACAATTTATTCACCATGCGGCTGAGTATATCGTCTTTCCTGTTAAACAAAAGTTAACAGTACTTTTAAAGTGTGCGTTTATTACTGATATATTATGTGAATTTTTAGCACAAGAACCGACAGTCTGGAAAGAAGCTCACAGCACTTAATCTGGAACATGTGTAAGAAACTAAAACAAAGATTTGATTGAAAAGGGAGCCACGTGTGAATAATTGAGAAGTATAACTAATCTACCTGAAATAGTCAAGTGCTTTCATTTAGGGTTGTTACAGTGCAGCATGTATTTTTTATAAGAAAAAAATTCAGCTGCCATGAAACATGTGCTTTATCGTACCTATCTTTTTTGGTCTAAACATATCATTATGACAAAGAAGAGACAAACTTTGATTCAGGCTGTTTCTCTAAACGAAAATCTTCATCCAATGCAATCTCATGAGCCAACACCATATTAGTCACGCCTTTGGCTGCATTCATGATATCACCAATTGAAACAAACTTTGGAGGTGATGCTGCCACCATACTTTCCTGAAGCTGTTCTGAAATTGTTCGCTGCCTAAAAGAAATCTTTGACTTAAAGATTTGCAAAGAACTTTTCCAGTTGGCCTTTCATTTTATGACATTCGCATGTTCTTAAATATCAAAGAATACAAAAAAAAAGTTTTGCGCTTATACTGCCTTTCTTAATGTGCAAGATGTATCTAGCATAATAAAGCACAATAAACATAAAAACACATTTATGGTTTACAAAATAAATACAAATATCAAAAGTTACAAACTGATACACATCTGATAAGGAACAATACTCTAAAAAAACAAATTGAAACAAATCATGACAAGTTTTTTTTAGCGTTTCTGTACTATCATAAATTCGAAGGGGTCAGCCAACCTTAGATCAAATAATAGAAAATCAAAGGCAGGGTCAATGCACATGCGTTAACTATGAAACAGCAGCAGATCTTTCCTGTTTTTCCCTTAGCTTATTTGTATAGAAAGGAAGCGTTTTTAGGAATGGTGGGATCCCCCAAACGCACCGTTTTTTCTCTTGGGACGCCCATAGCCCCCTCCCATGCAATCAATTCAAGAAATCTGAAATATACATTTAAATCAGAATGATTAATATTCTGAAAAACTACCTCCAGGGGGAGGGGTGATCCACAAAGCACAGGGCGCAGGCCCTAAACAACCCAATAAGCACCTTCTTCACAAACAAGTTTTGGCACAAAACATGGACTATTAAGAAGTTCTAAAATGAAATTTTGCAAATTTATCCTAAAGGGTTTGCTTAAGAGGTTTTGCTACTAACAAGAAAAGCATGAACTACTCGGTATTTTCCTTTAAAATAGGACACCTCAAAATTTTGAGGCATCCATTTACTCCAAATAGTCGAACGCTCAGTAACTATGCCACCCGTGATAACATAATCCACGCAACACTAGGAACAAGGGCCCCAAATTATCTTATTTGCACATTTTCCAATGGTTGGTTTTAGTAGAAAAGGTGAGTACATTACACCAGAATTATTTAAGATTATGGAGAGATCACAGCAAACGCAGTAGGAAATTGTTTTGCTGAGCAGTCAAAATCTAGGGGAGTAGGGCATTTTTCAATTTTCCAAAATAAAAACAAAAGAAAAGTATATTTTTCAAAATCTAGGGGGCAAATCCACCCTCCCCCTACTGGCACCTTTGGAATTGGTTCTCAACAGTCCTTCCTATCAATATATTTGAAGTGAGAAAAGAAAACAAATCGTTTTTAAAGGCTAATTAGCTGTTTTACATATACAAAAATGAATTCTAGATCACAATGATGGTTTATTTTAGCAACAGTAGATCCAAAATTATATTCGGAAACGACTTAAGACCAGCAAACCCTTCAAATAATTCAACACCAGTCCACAAAAATTCAGATTAACAACTGTGACATAAATTAATAGACAAAAAGAAAAAACATCTTAACAATTCTTACAAACCTTTTACTAGAACTACCTTCACCCAGATTGTCTGACATGTTTCGTATCTATCTCCTGAAAATAAAATATAATAAAAGATATATAATAATAAAAAATAAGCAGTAGCTGAAAGAACTATAAAATTTTAAAGCTATTTTAATAAGTTTTTAGGCACACCTGGTCAAATCAGACAAATGGAAATAAAGAGAAAAAAACACAAGCTTAAAAGCAAATTGGAAAGAAATAGAAACGTCATTAATGCATTAAAAAACCATGGTAAAAACTCTAACTGAGCTGAACTTGTTCATTCAAAAGGTAGAAATGTAAATGACTTCACCTACTCACCACAAATATCATAGGCACCGCAAAAGCGCTGCCTATGTAAAGAGCAATGTGGGCACAATGTATTATCTTTCTTTTTTTTGGTCTTAGACCAGGGCACTTCGTATCAAAGGACCGGTCGTAGAAACTTTGAAAATGGCTCATTCCATTGGAAATTGAAAGAGCTAGTGTCCTTTTCAATAGTCAAAAGTGATTGGAGGGCAACAAACCCCTTCCCAAGCCCACCATTCCCCTAAACACATCTAATCAAAATTTTGAGATAGCCATTTTGTTCAACGTAGTTGAAAGGTCTGGAAATAATGTCTTTGAGGATGACAACCCCCAGACAGCCCTCAGGGCAAGGGTTGTAAATTATGCCTTGGGGGCATATAAGGTTTGCATAGAAAGAGTGATCGTATAAACTTCGGAGGGAGCTCATTGGATTGGTAATTAGAGTTTTAGTGCCTCTTTTAAGATTCAGAGTGATCGGAGGGTGGATACCCCCCCCCCATACTTCGTATTTTCCTGATATTCATCTGATAGAAATTTTGATATGGCTATTTGTTGTAGTAGAAACTTCAAAAAAGGCTCATTCGATTGGAAATTGAAAGGATTTGTGCCCCTTTTAATGTTCGAAAGTGATTGGAGGGCAACTAACCCCCACGCCCACCATTTCACCAAACACATCCAATCAAAATAGCCATATTGTTCAGTGTAATTAAATGGTCCGGGAATTATGTATTTGAGGTTGACAACCGGACCACAGCCCCCAGGGCAAGGGTTGTAAGTTAAGCCCTGGGGGTATATAAGGTTTTTTAAACAAAGGGTGGTTGCACAAACTTCGGAGGAGGCTCATTGGATTGGTAATCAGATTTCTCTAATACCCGTTTTAAGATACAAAGTGATCGGAGGGTGGGTACCCCCCCCCCCACACACACACACATACACACCCCATATTTTCCCAAAACGCATCTAATAGAAATTTTGAGATGGCTATTTGTTGTCGTAGAAACGTCAAAAAATACTCATTCGATTGGAAATGTAAAGGACCTTTTTTAATGCTCAAAAGTGATTGGAGGGCAACATGACCCCCACCCCCCTACCACTTACCCATCAATTCTCAAAACACACTTAATAAATATTTTTCGATAGCATTTTTGTTCAGTGTAGTTGAAAGGTCTGGAAATTATGTCTTTAAGAATGACACCCCCCCACACACAGCCCTCAGCAAAAGGGTTGTAAATTATGCCCCGAGGGCTTATAAGGTTTTTATGGAAAGGGTGGTTGTATAAACTCCAGAGAGGGCTCATTGGATAAGAAATCTGATGTTCTAGTTCCTTTTTTAAGAGTCAAAGTGACCGGGGGCAGACCCATCCCCCCCCCCCTACGTCGTATTTTTCGTAAATACATCCGATAAAATTTTGAGATAGCTATTTATTCAAAAATCGTCCAAATATCATATAATAAGGCCTTTGGGTGGACAGAATCGCCCAGAGTCTGGGGGTAAGGGTTGTAAATTATGCCCCAGGGGCATATCAGGTTTTTATGGAAGGGATGGTCATACGAACTTTAGAAGAGGCTCATTCAATTTGAATTGTATAGTTCTAGTTCTCTTTTCAGAATCACACATGACGGAGAGCAACTAGCCCCCCTCCCTGACATCCTTTTTTCTCAAAAGACATTCAATTGAAGTTGTGAGATCGCCATTTTGTTACCGAGAGTCCAAAAATCATATAGCAATGCTTTAGGGTGGAGACAATCCACCGAAGCCCATGGGCAAGGGTAGTAAGTTATGCCCCAGGGCATATAAGGTTTTTCGGGAACGGTGGTCATATAAGCTTTGGATCGGATGGAGCTCATTTGACTAGAACTCCGAAGTTTGTCCCTTTTTTAAGAGTCAAAAATGAATGGAGGGCAATCACCCCCCCCCCCTAAAGCCTCTCATTCCCCAAAATATAATTGATCGAAATTTCAAGAGATCTAATTTGTTCAGCATTTTTGAAATAACCATTAATTATGTCTTTGGGGATGGCAAACTCCCCTCAGTTCACAGGACAAGGGCTGTAAGCTAGGCAATTTGTTCATTGTTTACAAATAGTATATATTATTGAGAAAGGTATGCATGTTTGAACTTTACTTTCCAACAAGACAAAGGGCATTCAAGTGAGCCTTTTAGAGAATGTTTTGAACTAAATCAAAACACGTTATTTGTACAAGGATTGTCAAAAGGGTGTAACACTGGAATAATTGAGTATATTTAGAAAATTTAGAAATTTAGAAAATTCAGAAAATGATAAGGGAGATGATCAAAAAGGCAATATATGCATGCTACCAATACTACTAGAACTACCACCACTAGTACTACCAGACCAATCTATTTACAGTATTGAGAAGAAACTCGAGCTAAATAAAAAGACGCTATGTGCATGCAAATTGTCAAAATAGCATATCTCAAGAATTGATTTGGGTACTAAGTTGGTACTTTCAGAGAATGCTTAAAGGAGAAAATCATCTCCCCAAAAGGCAATAAGTGCCCACTACTGCTAATACTACTGATACTGCTGCATTTACTTCTACTACTACTATTGATGCTACTTGCAAGGCTAAGAGCACTGAGAAGAAAAAATAATAACATACAGGTTATCAAAAGGACATATCAGCAATGTCATAGCAATGGCTGATTGTATTAAGTTGAGACCTCTAGGACTTGATGGGAGGAATGCTCTGCTGATCAAAAAGAAATATGTTAATACTATTACCAGTAATATCAATACTACTACTGTGACTACTATTACAACTATGCCTAGGGGGTATGAAGGTGAAATTTTCAATGAATTTTGAGAGGGAGGGTCTGTATGCAGGTTGTCAAAAGTGTGTAACAGCAATATCTTAGGAACAGTTTGGTGTGTGAAGTTAAAACTAACAGGGCTTGTTGTGAGGGATGTTGAACTAACCAAAAGAAAATATTTTCAGCCTAATACTACTGCTTCTAATCATACTACTACTGTTACTATTATTACTACTTCTATTAATACTACTGCCACTAAAGCTTAGGCTATTACAATTAATTCTACTGCTAATACTACTTCTACTGCTATTAAAGCTAAGTATATTAAGGTGAAAAATTTGAGATGTATGGTAACTAAATCAAAACATACTTTGCCCACACAGGTTGTCAAGCGGACGCATCAGAAATGCTTCAAGAATGGTTGATGATATTAAGCAGAAATACTCAGCGTGTCTAGAAGATGTTGAAGAAACCAAATCATGTTATGCCCATACTGCCACTAATGATGCTAAAACTATCGCTACTATGCAATCTAAGGGTATTTAGGTGAAGCTTCTAAGGAATATTTAGGCGGATGTTGAACTAAATCAAAACAAACTATGAGCATGTGAACTTTCAAAAAGGTTGCAGAGCAATATCTGAAGAACAAATTATATTATTAAGTTATACCTTTGAGGGTAAGCTTAGGGGAATTTTGAACTAGCCAGAAGGCACTATGTGTATACTTTCAATGCTAAAACTGTAGTTACTGTAACTAATGACGCTAAGGGTCTCTTAGGGAAAGTTTAGGAGGAGTTTCAATTAGATGAAAAAACCGTGTACATGCAGATTTTCAAAAGGACATATAAGCAGTATCATAGGCTGCATCACTCTTTAATAGTAAGAAATATTACTGAAAATTTTAAAGGAGCTAATTCGATTCAAAATTAAAAGTTCTGGTGCCCTTTTTAAGATTAAAAAGAGATTGGAGGGCAAGCAGCCCTTTTCTCAAGCCCATTCATTTTCCAAACGCATCCATTCAAAATTTTGAAACAGCCATTTTCTTCAGCATATTAGAACGGTCAACCGCAAACATTAATGTTTTCATCAGTCTTTCTCAAATCACAGCTTAAATTTACAACAGATTCGAGCCTATTCATGAGTTCAAAAATTCACAAGTCGCTGGCTGGAAACTGGTCTTCTTTGTTATTCATCAAGAGAAGTAGAAACCTGGTAGAAACGAAATGGCTGTGGCGTTTCAGAACCCTTGCATAATACGAGTAGTTGAAGTAGCTATTAGCTATGTATTCTTAACATAAATAATTATCAAAATTAGTAGTTTTTTTCATCGAGCATTACTGCATATAAAACTTCAAAATACCATATCACAAAATTCATAAGTTATCTGGGTAAAAACTTTCAATATAACTTTGAACTTAAAAGCTTAATTTTTTCATAATGCCCTTTGCTTATATCTGTTTTGTCACATTTAAAACAGTTGAAATGAGTGAGTTTGATATTGATTGTTTTTTTTTTGCTCTTTTGGATTCCTAAGAAGCCTTTTTGTATTAAAAACTGCTTTTTAATTACAATTTTAAAAAATGCATTTTAAAGTTTTTTTTGGCTTCTTTATAGAATATATGTCATGTAGGCTAAGGCTGAACTGCTGCTTTTTTTTATCGCTTTTGGCTGCTCTTTTGGATATTATTCATTTTTTCTTTTGGGGATTCATTCCAAAGTATACACTGATAAATACCTAATATCAGTCAAATTATAAACTGTATCTAAAAGGAGTAAATTTATCAAATTGAAAAATACAAGATGAACACTTCACATGAGAACACTTCAATTACAATGACACAAAAAACACTTAATAGTTTATTTCCTATGAAGAAAAATGAAGTGCCAGCTATTTTCTTAGGTAAAAAAATGAAAAGCTCATCCGTTTTAAGTGTAATTATATGAAATAATATGCACACTGAAGTAGCTCCAGGAAGATGTTGGAAATGTTCATCCTAGTTCGTCACCTACCCCCCCCTCTATAATACCTCCCTACCCCCCTATCCCTCTGGATACCACCTTGATAGGATACCGTCTCAGCATTCATTAGAAAAATAATTTACTGAATAATTAACAAGGTCACTATATGGTTAAAAAAAACACGCAAAATAACGTTAAACAGCTTAGTGTTCCTTGAAAAAAAATTGAGGTTATGAGTAAAGGGGTACAAAGACAACAACAAAAATGTCGAAATTATTCAGATATACCTCAAATTATTGGAAAACTGAGTGACAGATACGCCATGGCATTCCATAAGATCCAAAGAATCGAATTAAAAGGGAACACAAACAAAAGCCAAATAAGGCCAGTAGCCTATGAGAAATCGCAAAATACCCAAGACAATGAACAAGTCCTAATGGAGGGCCCTGGGTCTATCAAAATATTTCAATAGTTTCCCAGGGAATTTGATATCATTTTCTTCTATCTCCACTTTAAATGAAAAAAATAATTATCTTTTAGGCTTCGCTGCTTTCAATAAAAAAAATAGGTATTATCATTTAAAAATGATAGCCCCCTATCCCCCTCCCCTATAGGCAATAATTTACAATTTATTTATGAATCATATTTTTGGGGTAACTTACAGTTCAATCTTTAATTCCCCAACCTTGTACATAGCTTAGTCTATAGCTAAATTTTGTCTCAACCGAAGGCTGTTTTTTTTGGAGGGGGGGGGGGGTAAAAATATTCCAGAAAGAAGATTGTATTTTCTATCAGGTGTTCAATAATTGAGTATTAAACATTAAGAAAATCTTATCTAAAACCAGCAAAAAAAAAAAAATCTTCAAACTTACAATTCAGCTGTAGAAACAATCTGTTGGCTGTCAATTTCAAAATCCAACAAAAGGCTGAAGCTGTATAGTAGTGAATGCATTCTATAATTCTATTCAACTTGAAAATAAAATTTTTGACTATGAATGATGTAAGAAATAGCGATTGGGAAACTGCATTTGAAATGATTTAAACTCATTTCATAAAGACAATACTTTTTTTGTCAACATATGAAGAACTGTGTATATTGCAATATTTGCAATAGCATATTGCATCTGTCTAGTTTTTATGCAAAGTAACAAAAGAGAGGAAAATTAATGAACAAGAGAGCAGTGAAGAATTATGGTATACAAAGTAATATTTGGCAGGGAAAGTCACTGGTGATAAATCACTAGGGGTTGCACCGTGATTGCGTGATTTTCGGGGATTTGGGGAACCAAATTTTTTTTCGGGGTGACGCATAGATTTTCGGGGAAATACCCGAAAATTTGGGGATGGTGCAAGCTCTGCTTGATTTCTAATCAGGAAAATCGAAATACTAAACCACCCGAGAAGGAAAAGCTCCAACTTTGTGGTTGATGCAATAAAGAATTGCTGTAAAAATAATTTAAAGTTGACCAAACGCCGCCACCTCTGCCAGCGGCAGCGTGCCTGCGGTGCGCCGGCGGCGTTACGACACTTCGGCGGCGTTCAACCTGGCCTCTCGTCGGCGGCGTTCGGTCGATCCGCCGGCGCGGCGCCGGGGTCTAGTCAATACCATGCTCTTTATGTTAAAAGTTTAAAAAAATTTTGATTCAAAAACCCCTATCCACAAAGGCTGTTTAATTAGAATAGATAGCTCTTCTGAAAGCACTAAAAAAACTGTAGCATAAAGAGCGAGGTATTGACTTGGGGGAGAACCCCCTCACATACGTTATAATTTCTGTTCGTTTTAAGTTCTAATGTTGCTTCTTACTTTCAGTTGAAAAAACTTGTTTTTTTTTTATTTAATTTCTGATCATTTTTTAGATAATGCTTGGAAATCCGGCGCCCCCTTCATAGAAATGTCCCTTACCCCAAAGAAACATCCTCCACGGAAAGATTCTCCAGAGTAGCCCCCTCCTCTAGCCTCCCCCCTCCAGAAAAAATCCTTCCTGAAAATGTCTGTATAATTCCCAATAACCAATAAATAATGCTGGCAAGTCCAGCACCCCCTTCATGGCAATTTCCCTTCCCCCATGAAAACTTCCTTCATGGACAGATCCTCCAACATAACCCTGACCCACCCACCCTCTCCCCCCCCACTACCAGAAAAAAAAACCCTGAAAACTTCTGTATACTTCCCAATAACCAATACTATATGTTAACATTGGGTAAAGTTCTTAACTTTTAGCCCTCCCCCTGGGGACTTTCGGGGGATTAAGTCATCCTAAAAGACATATTTATCATATTTTCAACCATGCTGAACAAAATGGCTATCTCAAAATTTTGATTGGGTGACTTTGAGAAAAAAATAAGCATGGGAGGGGGCCTAGTTGCCCTCCATTTTTTTGGTCACTTTAAAAGGGCACTAGAACTTTTAATTTCTGTTCCAATGAGCCCTCCCACGATATTCTAGGACCACTGGGTTGATACAATCACCCCTGGGAAAAAAAAAACAAATAAACATGCATCCATGATCTTCCTTCTGGCAAAAAATGCAAAATTCCACATTTTTGAAGATAGGAGCTTGAAATCTCTACAGTAGGGTTCTCTGATATGCTGAATATGATGGTGTAATTTTCATTAAGGTTCTATAACTTTTAGAGGGTCTTTCCCCTTTTTTTGAAAATCAGCCAAATTTTCTCAGGTGTGTAACTTTTGATGGGAAGCACTAAACTTGATGAAAGTTATATATTTTAAATTCAGCATTGAAATCTGATTCTTTTGATGTATCTATTGGTATCAAAAACCCGTTTTCTAGACTTTTGGTTACCATTGAGGAGGGTTGCAAACAGTTTGTTACCACAAACTTTTTGATTAAGATTTCAAAATCTATGCAGCTTTTGCCCCTCTTCCCAAAGAAGAAACCTAGTTTGTTTTCCAAAACCCCCTAAAAAGCAAAACTAGGATATTGGCAGTTACCTCTAGTCAGTTTCGGTTTAGAGTGACTAAATTTTCTGGTATATGCCCTTATGACAAAAAGGTTACAACTTGACAATTAACTCTCACCCTTGACCAATTTTTGTTTTAATCTAAAAGGCATTTCTGGTAAATGTCAGTATTATAAGAGTTTGTCCCATATTAAGTCTAATATGTGTTTCTTTTAACTTTTAGTTCATTGTTATTTCTGGTAGTTTTATTTTTTATTTTTTTTTTTTTGCTCTCTTCCAGACACAGCTTTGCTCTTTACTTTTGTTAAAAAAAAACTTGTTTAGTTGATGACCTAAAAACATCTCTGGAAAAACTAGATTAAATGTCTAAACATCCCAATATTCTGGGATCAACAAATTACATATTCAAAATACTTTATGTTAATATTCCAAAAACACAAAAAAGCCAAGAATCATAAAATTGTAATATACATCTTTTAAGCATTGGACACAATGGCATAGGATTCTAATTTGGGAGGAGGCCAACCTATTTTTTTTTTTTAGGAGAAATACAGTAGGACCAACCCCCCCCCCCCACTAAATTCTTTGGCCTCCTAGTTAATAAATAAAGAAGATTCACACAAGGTAATGTTTAAAAGTCTGTGGAAAGTATGGTCTGCCACCCCCCCCCCCAAACTACATAACTGATCAGGTCTAAACCTTGAGGACAACCAATTTTTAAGACAAAAGAGAAAAAATAGAAAAAAAAGGTTTTTAGAGTATTCCTGTGAGGAGCAGGGGCCCTCTGTTTATGAAGATAAGTAATATGATCCAAAGTCTCCATTCAAGTCTTAAATGAATGTCTACCTCTAAAAGCCAGACTGTGCCTTAGATAACAACTCCCCCTCCCCAGTTTTCAGCTATAACTAATTTATTTGATAGCAAAGAAAAAGAGAACTTTTATGTGCTCTCAAAGATTAGCTATGTTTTTTTTTCATAAATATCAGCTAGTGAGAGAAGTAATCAGTCTGAAAACAATACAATCTTTGCACACAGCATCATTATTAAGGGCCTTACAAAGATTAAACCCTTAAATTGTGCAAAGCTCCAATGGATAATAATATTTAAAACAGCTTCAAAGTTGCCAAGTTGGGGGGAGGTATATTTTAAGGTATTTATAACAGAAGAGGCATGAAGGATCAACTGACAAGGACTCTGGAAAAAAAGGGGTGTCAGAGGATTTATCCTAAGAGGGAAGGCTTATGTACTCAGGAAAAAAAAATTCTTTACAGAACCTTTGGGAGGGAGGGAGGTATTTACCATTCCAGCATGCACATGTTCTCTGATGCTTAAGGTATTTTTTGAGTCAATCCTTATCCTAGGTTTAGTCTCTTAGAAAAGCCAAATATTGCAAACCTCTAGGGAAAATGAAGTCTAAAAGGTTCAATGATTGTGCCTCTAGTACCAATACTGATAGGATTGAACAAAAAACTGAGAGCTGGGGGTTAAAACTATAGAGCAAAATTCAGAAACCCAAAATTCTGAAGATCAGGCTATGTTTATAGGCCAAAAAGGTTACAACTTGAAAATTAACTCTCACCCTTGACCAAATTTTTTTGAAATCTAAAAAGTAATTCTGGTAAATGTCAGTATTACAAGAGTTTGCCCCCTCCTCATCCATCACCCATAGAGGTTGGGTTAGCTCTTAACCCTAAAAAGGCATAAGCCAGAGATATTACTAACTACTCACATAAAAAACAGTGAATAAAATCATTACTACCACCACTAGCCCACTACTGATAACTCAGAGAAGCATCAAGCTGCCTGAGACCAATAGAGCTATGCAAGCTCCTCCTTTATCATAATTTATTCAAAGCCTTTCTTTTATACCCTCCCAAGAAGTTTTAATTTCCCTTAAATCATTCCAAGCCTACTTCCACCACATTGGAGACAACCTGCTTTCTGTTTAGCCCTAAACACACACAATTGTAAACATGCTGAAACAGGTCAATATATACCAAATCATATTATTGAGTTTCAAATAAAGTGAATACACCATTCAATGCCTTTTTTTTGTGCTTATTACGAATATAATAAGCATTTCTATCGGAAATGAATTTCAGCCCCCCCCCACCCCTATATAGGCTATACCTAACCTAACCTAACCCTGAATTGGCATATATAGGGGGGGGGGGGCTGAAATTCATTTCCGATAGAAATGCTTATTATATTTGTAATCAACATAAAAAAAGGCATCAAATGGTGTATTCACTTTAGTCCTAACTCAATAATATGATTTGGTATATATTGACCCTGAAATATCCTTTGTACAAATGGCTGATCATTTTTTATTTAAGTTTATTGTTTTTAATTGGTTTATTTTTATTTTGTTCTGTGTAGTTAGTTTTTAATTCTTGTCATTTGGGTTTTTGTTTCATTTTCATCACCATCAGGGATGGACCAGAGTTTTGCTTTTAAACTTGTGCAAACCCTACAGGACAGCTTTCTGCACCAGCATGTTGTTGAGCCCACAAGACTCAGAAGTGATTCCACTCCCCATGTACTAGACTTGGTGATCACAAAATCTCCAGAAGACATAGCCTACTAGACTTTAAGATGCTGCCACCTCTAGCCTAGGTAGGCTAAAAGCAACTGTGTAGTGAATGTAAGTGCAGTGATGAACTCTGGTTCTAAACTTTATTATGATTATAGCAAGGGTTGTTAGAATGAAATTCAAGACTTTATCCATTCCATTTCTATTGTTGAGGAGCTTCAGTCTAGGAATGCAGATGTGGATGTTGCTTTTGAGTTCATCCAAGAAGTTATAAAAGATTCATTTGATAGGCTCGTTCCTCGTTATTACATAAAAGAAGGTTCAAGAAAAAGAAGATGACAGCCAAAATTTGTACTTGATGCTATTAGTGATAAAAATAGACAATTGAGACAGTATATGTTGGAAAAAAATGAAGAAACATTGCAATAAAACAATCTCAGTGTTTCCATTCCGCAGAGATTAAAATAATTAAAAAAAACTCACCTGAAGGAATGAGCGAATTATTCAATTCTTTGTTTAGGGATTTTCCACGTGTGCAATTTTTGAAAATACCGAAATAAATATTCAGTGTTGCCTAATAAAGTTTTTCCTCCTGGTAAGAATTTCGAATATCAAAAGTTGAAGTAATTATTAATTAAAATAGGCGAGATTGCACTAACCAATCATTTGGGTATTTCTAAACTTAATAAAAAAAAAATAATTTCTATATTCTTCAAAATATTTCTAATCCCCCAAGTGGGCCCGAATATGCCAAGTGACCCTCATTTTGAAATTCTATCCTCCTGCGTTTTAGCAATCAGGGACAGAAAATAAAAGAAACCTAATTTTAAAGTATAGTCTTCGTAACCGGCTCCAATAACCAAGATTTCACTGCTATTTTTACGTCATCGTCATCTTTGTAACGATTGCGACTGAGGTGGCAAGATTAGGGACAGAAAATAAAAGGTTAACTCATGGCCTATGGGGATATGTAGGAGCCAAGCGAAAGGCCGAGCAGGCATTGGTTGCCACTGAAATTTGGGCTTGCATATGACACCCAAATCGAGACAACAGATCATGAAATGGAAACACCCAGACTTCCCTGAAAATTTGAAGCCAGAATAGACTTTCTCCCAGCATAAAATCATGGCGTCGGTATTTTAGAACAGGATTGGTGTTTTTGGTCTACTTCATGCAGCAGAGAACAACTGTCAATACAGGAGCCTACTTTCTAAACCTCAGAAAACTCTGCAGAGTGAAAAAATTTCTGGGCGTTCTGACAAAGGAAATTGTCCCTTTTCATGATAATGCAAGACCTCACACTGCTAGTCAGACCCGCAATTTGTTGGACAGTTTTGGCTGGGAAGTTTTAGATCACCCACAATACATTCCTGATCATGCGCCAAGTGGTGCTGTTGTTTTGTTTGGGGTTTGACACCTCCGACCAATAGGTCATATGCGGTCGTATCACTTGGTTTATCTGTACCTTTTGTTATAACTAGCACCAAGTGATTACCATCCGTTTTCTACTTCAAGCAACATCTCAGTTGCAACCGCCACAATGATGATGACGACGTACAAACGGAAGTGAATTTCTGGTTACAGGAACAGGTGGCAAGTTTTAATTCAGAATCAGTTTAATGAAAACAGCTGTCATAGAAACATTAAAAAAAAGTTACTGTTTTTTACATGAAAAACACTTCACTATATGAGAAACAGTTCACTACATTTTTTTTAAAAGCGCTTGTAAAGAAAGGAAAAAAGGAGTTACTGAGTCTGTTTTTGCGGCACGAGACGGGCATAAGCTTGGTCTTGCTTCTGATATTAGCACGGACAGGCATTTCAGGCGGTAATTTTGTCCGATGTACAGGACAAGACAATAAAAACTGGCCAAAACGAATCATCAGCTGAAAACGGTGATCACGAAGGCTTGGTGTTTCAAGTGACTTCGGAGCAGAGCTGTAATCCACATATTTGTCACCGATAATGACTTTTACAGCTCGTTCTTGGATCCCCTCCAAATCATTACTTAAATAATCTATATACTGAACTTGCCGGCCCCAGACGGGACACGCCTATTCAAGGATGGGTCGAAAAAAAAGTGAGGTACGCCGTTTTCAGTTTATATATTGGAAAACCTAGGCGGCGCATCACCACTAGTGTCCGCATAGCATAATGCCACTTCTTTACCAGCTCTTGTACGTGAATGAACGAACAGTCCACATAAAAGGTAATGCCCAAGATATTCGCACACGAAGCAGAAGGGAAAAAAGTCGCGGGGCAGGTAGAATCGCGTTTAAGTGGGCTAAACCTCACAAAGGTTTGATTTATTCTCGTTAATTTAAAGACTGTCAGCAGTACACTGTGATTTAAACTGATCAAAATAATTTAGGTCAAACTGGGCTACAGGTACCGAATCCTTTACGTGGCATTTAAGAAGCGCAGACAAATCATCAACGAAATTAAAGTGATCGTCGAAGTAAGAAAGGACGCAGTTGATAGCAGCCAGGAAAAGAAGAGTTGCTAATTTGGTACCTTGTGGGGAACTAAATGTAATTTTCATCCATTCCGATTTAATATCACCGGGAAAAATGGCTTACACTTTTTGATACCTGTGACGTAAGAAATCGACTACCAGTAGGAGGATGTGCTTACGGGTACCCATTGACTTGAGATTCTGGGCGGCAAGAGGGTGTTTAATCAAATCAATGGCTTTTGGTAGTCTACCAGAAGCAAATCGACAAAAAAGCTTCCTAATACCAACCATTCAACTACTAGGTGATAAAGCTGCACTAAATAAACAGACATGCTGCATCCTTTCATGCAGCCGTACTGGAAGGAGTTAAGTGACGGTGAAATTTGCGTAAGAAGTTCACGATATATGAAAGATTCTGCAACTTTAGTAAAGTTCGGTGTAATCCAAATAGGCTTTAACTGGTCACATGTCTTAGGTCCTTTAAATTTGGGTCTTACACGAACATAGGCTCACTTCCAAGCATCGGGAAAAGTTTGTTCACTGAAGCACTGACTGATAATCGATGCCTATGGTTTGGCTAAAAACAAGCCATATTCGCGAATAAGTTTGACCGACAACTCACCAGGGTAGGAAGAACAGTTCGGTTTCAGTTTTTAGTTCTTTAAAAACAGCAAATTCGGTAAACTGTTTTATTTCTTCAGTTTCACAATCGACTGAGAGATTAACCAGTTTGGCCTCCGTTATTGAGGGGTAGGTGGTACAAATGCCAGGAAAGAACTCGCTCACGTCTGAAGCGCTCATAAGAAACCCGTCAGGCTTGGGGATTTTTAGCTCATTGTTAACTGACTTGCCAGTTATCTGTTTCACTGTGGAATGTCACTTCCGACTGCTACTTTGGAGAAGGGGTACTACCTTTTCCCAAATATAATTTCTTCGCTTGGAACGATTGACGGCCACGATTCGGTTTCTAAGCTTCGCCGCCGCAGTTATTTGTCTGGAACTGTGCAGCCTGCACCTCATCTTGATCATTTGTTTGAGATCGTTTGTAATCCATGGCTTATCAGACTCACTTACCACTACGAGTTTAGCGGTAAAATACTTGTGAAACATCTCTAACAAAAGGGAGTTAAACTGCTGAACTTTACTACTCAGGTTTACTACAGAACACAGGTCGCCGAAGCAGTAAGTCCTGATCAACCGACCGAAATCGCAAATTGATTGAGAGTTAAGCGGACGACTAGTCACTTTGGTTTTCTTTGGCTTCGTTTGGTTATTTTTGGCTTTCCCAAGGATTAAATAATGATCTGAACTCTGGAGAAGACCTAACGACCGAGGGGAGTAATAATTGTCACTCACGTTTGTAACAATTAGGTCTAGAGTACTGCCACTCTGGTGTGTATTAATGGTAACTACCTGATTCAGATCAAAAACACTAGATACTCATTGTCTGTTTGTCTGGTTAAAATTGCCAGCTGTAATGAAGCCAGGATAGGCATGGGCACGACGAAGTTTGTCAATGTAGGTCTGTAATTAGCTGATAAGCTATTTCCTATTCTTTGCACTCCCTGGGTAATATAAAGAAACAATTATCAAACAAGAGAACTTTTTTGATAGTTTGGATGGCTTGCACTCTACCCAGACAACTTCGACAAATCGGTTGGTATATTTAACGGCTTAGACGAAATGTCATTACGAATATAAATACCAACGCCACCACCTTTTCTACTCAAGCCTCTATCATGGCGAGTGTCGAAGTAGCTAGTGTAGCTTTTTATTCTACCCATTTCGCCAATTATATCCCAGCATTCAGTAACTGCGACAATAGGAGCACTCACTTCTCTCTGCAGTATTTCCAACTCGTCAAATTTGTTTGTTAACAATCGGGCATTACACAGAATAAAATTCGGAAGCTTTGCCTGAGCTGATAACTGTTCAGGACGTAATAGCGAGGGAAGCTCATCAGAAGAACACGGTAAGATCGGCTGCAGCTGTGATGGAGAAAGAGCGGAAGGAATTTCATACCTTTGCAAACATCTTATTTTCACAAAAGTCCTTGGTTCACACACAGCCGTCCTCCGGTCAGAACGACATTCTTCAGAGATAAGAACGGGTATCGCCGTCTGTCTGTATCACCTCTCGCCTCTCTTTCCACGCCGTCTACCCTTTTCTCGAAGCATCATAAAAAGTGAGTCCTCTGGTGGCCGTTTAAATAATCCAAAAAGCCACAGACTGACAAATATAGAGGGCGCTGTAGTCAGTTGATGAATTAAATCTTCGTAAACAGTCTTTTTGATAGGTATAAGTCATTATGATTGCACTTAAAAATCTAGGTGGGCCTTCTTAAACAGTCTTTTTAATGCGTAAAAGTTATTATGATTGTACTTACAAAGCTAGGTAAGCCAACTCATTGAACAGACTGACTAATGTAGATGGCGCTGTAGTCAGTTGAAGTGAATTAAATCTTCTTAAACAGTCTTTTTGATAGGTAAAGGTCATTATGATTGCACTGATAAAGCTTGGTAGGCCAATTCTTTGAGCAGACTGACAAATGTAGATTGCGCTGTGCTGTAGTCAGTTGAAGTGAATTAAGTCTTCTTAGAAAGTCTTTTTGATAGTTAAAAGTCATTATGATTACACTTACAAAGCTAGGTACGCCAATTCTTTGAAAGAATGGACCATCACAGCGAAAATCTGTCGAAACCTCCAGACGAACAAGCTAAACTAGAGTGGGGCAAAAGCAGCTGTAATAGCGCTAGCAGCGCCCTCCAAATTCCAAATTCCAGAGATTTCTTTAAAACTAGTTGAGAGGCATGATAATTTTTACAGCAAACTTGGCAACTATGCCATTAAATAGAGTAAAGTATGTACTTTTTGAAAATAAATATACTTTTTTAAAATAATCTTTCGTTGTGTACCTATGTTCAAATGGACTTTACTTAAAAAACACGCCTCGTAGTTTGAAGAATTTGAAACGTTTAATTTGTTTTAACTTTAGGAATAATAAAGTAATTGGTTAGGGCAATTTAGCCTATTTTAATGAAAAAAGGGTGTGGGGGAGCTGGTTACCCTCTGATGAATTTCGACTCTAAATTAGGAAACTAGAGCTTTCAATTTCCAGTCGATTAAACTCATTGTGAAGTTTTTAAAAACCCCTACAGAAAGTTCTTGGTACACAAGTGGTGATTTTCGTTCTGGTTTATGTTCAGAGTCTTTGTTGAGAATTTAGTTTCAGAGTGATAGATATGTTTTGTTGAAGACGTCAAAAGACTACAAGTGAGTTATTTTTCTACAACCGTGTTAGGTTGTTTTCCACGACCCCAGCTAGGGTAGGAAAAGAGTTGGCGAGAAATACCGTCATTATTATATTGAAAGGGGGGGTCCGTCTACTGTCTAAAGAGATAGTTAGAGATATTAGTGGTGACCCAGGTGGTGGCACCCGTGGGAGAGACTTTGGCTCGTTTGACCGTTCGATCACGTTACCATAGATAACGAAACCGCCAGCGTTGGTCCAAGATATAATTGTGGCACAAACGGTGGTCAATGCATTACCATTGTGATGGTCGCGAGGCATACCACTCCAATAAAGTGGTGCCAGTGACTTTCCATTACAATACGCCATATATGTTTTTTTAATATTGAAAAAAAATCTCTTATTTTAACTAAATGACCCTTGTGTTTCAAGTGTTGTTCTTAAAGATTTGGGACAAAAAGTCAAACTTTAGCTTTCAGAGCGAGGCATTGAGAAGAAGGTATCTCCCCTCGTATGCGGTATGAATTCTGTTCACATTAAGTTTCAATATTGCTCCCTAGTTTCAATTGAAAAAAAATATTTAATTTCTGATCGTTTTCAAATAATTACGGGAAATCTGCCTCTCTCCTTTTTGGAAATTCCTACATGGAAAATTCTACTTGCTTAAAATCTCCGTCCCCATGTTAAATCCATCCCTGCTGAATATTCTTCCCAAAAATTTTCTTGTGGATATTTTTACCAAGAAAACTCTCCTTTGTCCTACTTTCATTTGAAGAAAGACTAGTTTTTCATTTAATTTCTAATCTTTTTTCAAATCATTAAGGAAAAACCGCTCGGACATGGAAAATTTCTTTGGAACATATCTAGATGTAGAATTGAATCGGTAAAGAGAAAGTCAGATAAATGTATAGCAGTATAACCGACAGGATTGCCAGAAAATTCTCCTGTTTAAAATTTCTCCCCGGAAAAACTTAACTTTCATGAAAAATTATCCCAATGGGAAATCTCCCAACAGAAAATTATCCCCCCAAAAAAAGTCTGTTTACTTCCAAATAACAAATACAATATGTAAACAATAAGCAACATTCATAACCTATTGTCGTTCCCCCAGGTGGTGGGGGTAATGTCATTTCCAGGGGTATAGTTGTTTAATCTTTCAGCTATGGTGAACATAATGGATATATCAAAACTTTGATGGGATAATCTTGGGGGATGATTTCTTTTTCCGTACTAATGTTTCACGTTAGAGAAAAAAACTTGCCTTTTTGGGAATTTTAATGCTCAAATTTCAGTGTATATTGTTTTGTCCTCTATATCTGGGTTTGGTTACGTTATATCGCTGTTCTTTTTAAATAATTTTTTTCTTGTCTCTTATCTTTCAATGATTGGCGTCTGTTTTCTTTTCTAGGTTGGAAACTGAAAGAGCCGGGAAGTAGATTTCGCAATTAAATCCGTGTAGGCCTGAATGATGTTGCCATCTTTTTGTGTAATGGCATTCATTTTTACATAGAAAGTCGCAGAAACAGATCAGGCTTCTTGTAATTCAGAATTTCAAATAATAATTAAGGATTCTCAGCTTTAAATTCAACAAATTCTCATTCAATTATTTTATATTCTTCTTTCTCTCCCCTTTTCACATTAAAAAAATAGAACCCTTCAAATGTTTTAAAATAAATTCTCTTTACTCCCTCGCTAAGCGAATCTACTGCTCATTCAAGCCCTTCTGCTCCTCAGATAAGGAACCACGTCCTGATTCAATTGAAGTGAAACAAGACATTTTTATTTTATGTCTCTTTTATATTAAGAAAAATTAACTATTAAATAATGCCTTATTTTTCGTATTCTTACAGCTTGTCATATTTTAGCTACTTGCTGTTCCTAGATTCAGAAATTATGTTAAGGGACCCTCATAAAAGATCAAGCCAGTTGTCTATGGCGAGCTGTTTTGGAGCATTAAATGGGAGTGGCCCGATTGGAATTTTTAGTTTTGCCATTTTTTCGCGCTAGATTTTTTTTTTATTAAAGGTAGTCTCTGTTTGTTTTTAATTTTGTTAACTTCGAGGAGCTGATTTATGCTTCTTGTAATTTGTAAAGATTTCGTCTACATTTTGCTGAAAAGAATATGACTTTTTAATTTGATTGATTTTTCTTTTTTGAAATGACACTACATCTGCAGGTATAGTACTTTTGTGTTTGCGTTAGCTTCTGGATGACGAAGAAGCATTCAAAGCTGGAAAATCCGGTAGGTTTTTATGTGTCTTTAATTTATTGAGTAGACAAGAATCTCAACTATCCATCAAAATAACTGTATATAATATTTGTGGAAAACTAGGAGTGTACTGCAAAGTCTTCTTGCACTTTATTAAAAGAGACAGTTATAACAGGGTGTAGTTGAAGATTTATTTTTTGACACCAAAGAAGTAAGGCCATTCAATGACAAAAAAAAATAGAGCCAGCAAACATGTGTAATATCAATAATGAGCTTTGCGAAATAGTAGCAAAGAAGTGAAATATCATTGAAATATGAACGGAGCGGGTTACTTGGTTGTAAGCCATCATCCAGCAATGAAATGTATTCGAAGTTGAAATCTTGGATTAGCAAGGAATTTTATGAGGGAGGTAGCAATTATTAAAATGAAAATTTTAGCTCTGTTCATTGCTGCAAAATTTTCTGTTGCAATTTCAATGGTTCTTTTCTTTTTTGTTTGTTTTAGCCACTCACATGTGTAATAATTGTGACTTGGAGGCGCGTGATAGTCTCAAATTACGTGATGAAATACAGCAGAGAGCCGAAGGAGTGAAGGAAATACTAGCGGAGATATGAAACGTCATTTATGGGAACATGAACGAAATTAGTAGCTTCGTTGTAAGCCATCAGCCAGCAATGAAGTGTTTTCAAAACTGAAATCTCAGACTAGTAAGGAATTTTATTAAGGAGAGAAAAATTATTAAAATGAAAATTTTAGCTCTATTCATTGCTGCAAAATTTATTGTTTTAATTTCAATGATTGTTTTTCTGAATTTGTTTAAGCCACCTATATTTGTTATAATTGTGAGTTGTAGACAAATGGTGGGGTTAAGAGTAGAAGAACTTGACGAAAAAAGTGGTGAAGTCCTCAGTCTGACAGGAAATTTTCCAGAGGGAGGGAACGCCCCTTTTTGATGAAGGTAGGCTAGGATCTTCTGCTGTGAAGGCAGGGGTAATGGTGATACAGTATAAAGCTCTTTGAGGATAGTAGGCATCCTAGCTCTTGAATTTGAAGAAAAAGGAGTGTGAGGGGAAGGTAAAAAAATTAAATTTAAAGGGTTTACCTGAAAGAATGAAGTTTTTTTTGTAAAATTGATTACCTGCATCAATTTTAGCATACTTCATATCCTGCATCAAATGAACAATTTCATCTTCCACATTTAACTGAGTTCGAATACTCTAAATCTGCATTCAGAACTGACTATTCTTTTCTTTTTTATACAAAGAGGTTAAGAGCCAGAAAGATAAATTTAAAGGTGTTCACAGGTGGGATTAGTATTGGATGTTAATATTTTTATTTGTAGCAAACAAAGTTGTAAAAGTGAACCAGACACTAAAACTTCTAGCGTGTGTTTCGTATGAGACACTCTGGTTGACGAATATAATCTAAAAGTCTAGGACAATTTCAAAGATGGAACACAAGATTCTCCCTGTTCTGGGCTGTAAGTTCATTTGGCTTAAAATCTAATTTCTCCTGAAGTATTGATTGAATTTGGAAAGGGCAAAAAAAGGCATCAAGTGATGTATTTACTTTCATAGTAGCTAAATTATGTGAAAATGTAAATATTTCCCGCAAATCTACCTGCATTAATTTGTATTGAACAATTAAAGGCTGCATTGCCATACTCAATTGTCCCCCTAGGTCTACCTTTCAAATGAAATATTTCAAATCAGATCAAAACATCAAGAGCAAAATAAATAATTAGCTGAGTATACTAGTTAGGATACCTATTTAAGTATTTTACCAGTGTATCAAATCTAAAGTATACTTCAGAAGAACTACCTAAACGATGGAAGTAAATAAGCTTCGTTTTTAAAGTGTTAAATTTGATGCCATCTTTCTTAAAAGAATAGGTTAAAAGGAATTTTAAGAAATAGATAATATCGGAGACCACACTGCCTTTCCATGACGATAAATAAAAGTTCAAATAGGGATAAAATCCTTTTAATAGACAGTGTTTCACTAACAGAGATAGAAATTCACAAAAATACCAGATATTTCGGTCACACATGCAGTGACCGTCATCAGTAGTAGAACTAAACTAAAACAATTAAAAACAATAGTTTAAATACGAAATAAAACAAAACTTACATATTGTTTAATTTTCCAATTCATTTCAAAGAAAAGGCGGAAGCAAGCCTTCTTGACTTTCTTGGACCCGGTTCATTAGCTTTTAATAAAATAACACTTGAACAAAGGTCAACTACATTGGGTGAATTGAACTTTACTCTATCAGATCTTAATAAATTATCGTAGATAGAGTTCAACTCAAATTCACCTGTGTCACGATTCAAAGCTATATTCTTGAATAAGATTTTCTTTATTTCAGGAGTTTCTCGAAAACTTTGCTTTAAACCCCGGTCCCTAGAAATCAAAGAGACATTATCGAACAAAATAAAATGGTCTGGAAAATTGGAAATATCTTCCGAAAGGGCTGAAGTAAAATCTTCAGACTTAGAATCTTGCTTTAAAGCCGATGAAATTGAATCTTTATGCTATAATCTCATTTCCAAACTCTGGTTAGTACGTCCCACATATGAGCTTCCACAAGTACATGGGATCTGATAAACCCCACTTTGTTGCCCCAATGAAGTTAGATCCTTCTCAGAACTTAGAAAACTACCCAAAGTATTATTACTCTTTAAAGCTACCTTTAGACCATTACTCTGTAAAATTCTTTTAAGTTTTTCACTTAGCCCGGTTTTCATTTTTTTGAAAAAATCTGGTTAATTAACCACTCTGGATACATGTTACTTATTAATATTTTTCTTAGAAAAGACAACTCCTCCTCAACAAATTTTGGAGAGCAAATACTAAAGATCCGGTCAGTTAAAGAAATGATCAAACCAATTTTTACTTGGCGAGCGTGACCGGAACTCTAAGACAAAAATCTATTGTTATTTGTCGGTTTTCTGTAAATTTTAAAATCCAGACTATTTTTATTTTTTAAAAGAAGAACATCAAGAAAAGGAAGTTTCCTATTCTCTTCTAATTCAACAGTAAACTTTAAATCCCCCCAAACTATTAAGATGTTCCAAAAATCCTTTTAATTCCTCCTCCCCATAATCCCCTACTGAAATTAAGTCATCCATATATCGGTCCCAAAAAATATGTTTAAAAAAATAAAAATCTAACGCAATTGTTTCAATATTCTCCACGAAAATATTAGCCAATAAGGGGATAAATGGACCCCATGGGTAAGCCATTTACTTGTTCAAAAAACTCCCCTCTGAATTTAAAAAAAGAAGAGAACTTGTTAAACAACCATAATAAATACATAATTACAGAAACTTCCAAATCTGTTTTGCCACTAAACATGTCCAAATTTCTTAACAGCTTTCTTTTTAGAAGAGTTTCGGCTGCATCTATATCAATATTTGTGTACATTGATACAATGCCGAAGCTTGAAAGCAAAGATCTTGAAGAAATTTCTACTTTTTTAAGTTTTTCAACCAAATTCGAAGAATTCTTAATGTACAAAATTTGTGTAGACGAAAATGGTTTACAGATTGACACTAACCACTTGCTCAAAGCACTTGTTGGTGACCTTGTATTTGACACAATTGATCGTAATGGTAGGTTAGGCTTGTGAATTTTGGGAATTCCATATAATTTAGGGCACAAGGAACTACGTGCCAGGCATTTGTAATAAAGTTTAGTTGTAATATTTCCTTCATCCTTCAGACAATTTAATTCGTTCTTAAACTTATTGTAAAAGAGTTTGTTTGATTATACGATAGTTTCTTGTGTTTTTTCATCATTTAGTCAACTCCTAAATTTGGATTTCTGGTCCTCAGTATTCATGACAACTAAAGAATTACTCTTTGAACTTTTCATCCCTATTTGAACTTTTGTTTATCGTCATGGAAAGGTCTCCGAAATGATCTTGGTCATATTTTTGGGGATAATCTGACCCAAAATGTTTATAAATATATAAAACACTCAGAAAAAACATGCAAATGTTATCAACCAGCAGGATTTTCTTCTACAATGTAAGAAAATGAGAATTGTGCCACCTTCACTAAAATTCAATTTACATATGGGCACGTTCAAGGAAGAAAAGTTTGAACGGAGCTTACATTTACCTTACCTTAGACCTTAGCTCCACCTGTACCTCTAGAGGCACACAGGGCGTCCGTTAACAACCTCCAATCATCCCGCAAATGAACTGCGGTGTAGATGTCCTCCTACTCTGGGATTAAGGATGCATGAAGGGCTCTCCTGTCCCGCTCATATATCCTGCGAAGCGTGTTTTTGGGCCTTCCTCGTTGACGCGTGTCGTCTGGTTGCCACTGTAGAAGCATATTCGGTATTCTCGATCCTGGCATACGGATAACATGGCCAAGATAGCGCCATATTCGTTGCCTGACTACATCAGCGACAACAGGCTGGTTTGTGTAGTGGCGAATTTCCAAGTTTGTTATCCTATCCTTCCAGTTAATGTTCAGGATACGTCGAAGACAGTTGTTTTCATATGCAGTGAGTCGTTTTTCCTGTTCAGCTGTGAGTTTTAAACATTCCATCGCGTACGTCAAGATCGAAAGGGCTTTGCTTCTGAAAAGGTGAAGTTATAGCTGGAGTGAGTACTTCGCTTTTCTCCAGACTGGTCGAAGTCGTTGAAATGTCGATCTTGCCAGGGCTATTCGTGTTCTCAGCTCTTTTTTGGAATCGCCACTAAACGAGACGGTGCTACCAATATATCGGAAGTCGGTGACTTCCTCTATGCTTTCAGTCCCCAACTGGGTGTTCATCGGTGAGTTAGTGGTTGACATCATTTTGGTTTTTTTGGGGGGAGGGGTTGATATGTGACCCAAACTGCTCGGCTCTTTCGGCTAACTTGCATAAAAAGTCTTGAAGTTTGCTTTTGTCTTTCTCCATCAGTCCAACATCGTCTGCAAAGTCGAGATCTTAGACTAGTCTGCCTGCAATTTTGATCCCGTATGCATCTGTTTGCCTGAAAATGTAGTCTACTATGAGAATAAAGAGGAATGGAGATAATACGCATCCTTATTTGACACCTGTCATCACTTTAAAATATCTTGTATTTCCTTCGGAGCTTCTCAAGCAGCATTCCGTGTCTTCGTACACTGCTATGATAAGGTGAACCAGCATTTCAGGAATACCTTAGAAGATAAGGATCCCCCATAGTATTGGGCGGTCTATTGAGTCGAACGCTTTTTCAAACTCGACGAACAATAGATATAGATGTCGTGTCCACTCGTTTGATTCTTCAAGCATGGTGCGCAGTGTGAATATCAGATCGGTGCAAGATCTTTTTGCCGGAAACAATGTAGCTCCTCGCGTAAATGTGGTTCTAAGGCAGCTTGAAGTCTTGTCAAAATGATTATGCCGAAGAGTTTTCCGGGTATCGAGAGGAAGTTGATGCCTCTGTAATTGCCACAGACTGTCGCGTCTCCTTTTTTGAACAATTTAATGGTGGTTCCTGCTCTCCAGTCTTTGGGGACTTTTTCCTTTTGGAAGAGAAGGGAAAAGTAAACTAGCCACACCAAAAGGGACCTGCGGATCGATGAATTGACCATTTCTCCAGATATACGGTCACTACCAGGAGATTTTTCATTCTTCAGCTTATTCGAGGCTGAAAGGATCTCATCCGCTGTTGGCTCCTCATCATTAATGAGGAGATCCAAAAATGGGCTGTCCAGAATATCTGGTGGAACAGAAGGGGACGGGCGGTTGAGAAGGCTTTCGAAGTAATCCGCCCATCTATTTTCCCGGTCATCTGGATCGGTTAGCAGTCTTCCGTTTTCTTCTTTTACTGGTCCATCTTGTACGTTGGTCTTCCCAACGATTTCTTTAGTTAGGCGGTAAACAGCTCTCGTGTCACCACGTCGGGCTGCTTCTTCTGCCATTCTTGCTTTCTCATTGAGGTACTGTCACTTTTCTGATCTAGCACATTTCTTCACTTCTCTGCCCACTTCTTTATAACGCTATGTCTTTCATGACATCAGCAGAGGGATCATACTGAGCATGCTCTGTTTTATTTTCTTGCGGTCTTCGATCAAGTCCCATATCTTCTGGGATATCCACTGTTCCTTTATTGACTTTTTAAAGCCAAGGACTTCTTCAGTAGTTTTTGTGTAGTTCTGTTGTATAGTCGTCCAAGCTTTTTCCACGTCTTGTGGTGTATCAGCAAGCGCCTCGAATCTGTTCGAGAGTTTAATGCTGAATCGTCTCCTACCATTCTTGTCTCTGAGCTTCTCCACGTCAAAATTTCTTGGTAATTTTGTTCGTTGTCTGTTGGAGCGGAGTTTCAGCAAGAAGTTCATGGTCTGACCCGACGTCCGCACTTCTGTGACTCCTCACGTCTTTCAGACTAGTTCTCCATCGTCTTCGGATCGGAAAGTTGTAAATTTGATTTTTGACAGTTTTTTCTGGGGATGTCCATGCATACTTATGGATATCTTTGTGCTCGAATAATATACCTCCTATAAACAAGTCGTTCGACATGGCAAAGCTAACTAGCCTTGCACCATTTTCGTTGATAGTTCCAAGCCCGTGATGTCCCAATACCTCGGGGCAATAAGATCTGTCCTGACCAACTTTCGAATTTGAGTCGCCTACCAAGCAAGCGACATCATGGAGAGGGATGAAGTCTAGGACGGACTGGAGGGTTTCATAAAAATCGTCTCTTGAAGTTTCATCGGCATCATTTGTTGGTGCGTAGCAGATGACTAGCGACAGCTTTGCATGTTTAGGTGCAAATCGTGCATACAGGAATCTCTCGTTTATCGGCTTCAACGAGCAGAGAGATTTTGTTGCATTTGGGTTCAATATAGCTGTGACTCCAACTTTATGTCTGTTCGCTTTTCAACTGTAAAGAACTGTATAAGTCGTGTTGCTGTTTACTGTTTTGAGCTTCTTTTCTCCGCAGCCTTTCCATCGTGAATCGGTCACTGCGAGGATGTCTAGCCGAAAGTTTTCGCACTCTTGTAGAACTTGTTCAGTTTTTGAAAGGGCCGACATGGTCCTTACGTTAAAAATCCGACTCGTACTGGTTTATTCGCGTTCAGAAATCTGGTCGAGGGGCATGCCTGGGTCGTCATCATATTGGGATTTGATCCGAGGGCTTCCACTGACGTTTCTTTAGCACATTCTTTTTCTGCGGGAGCGACTTGCTAGGCCAATGCCCAATCGGTTTCTTTGGCTCGTCTATGGACAAGGACGCCAATCCCTGACCGGGGGGCCGGAACCCCCCGGTGCCTACCCAACTTGCAGAGGCCGTTGTCTAAGTCTGGATCTTCCGCTCTTTTGCAGCTGTCCTCCTGGAAAGGATCCTCCCACTACGGTACCCTGCAGTACCATACAATTTAACCCATTGTTGGAAGAAGGTTCGTAACTAGCGGGACGTTTCCACACTCCGGTGGGCCCTGCTCAGTGTGCGTCAGAGGATCCTTCTTCCTCCTCCGCCTGTATGTATGACCCCCGACTGAGGGTACCTCAGTTTCAATTATGGACCCCCAGGGGGTAGGTCCCCCCTTGGTCCGCGTCTCCCTTTATGGAGGTACCCTACTTATCTACAGGATGTTCCCCTATCCTCCATCTGGGGACGTGCTGAGTGGCCTGGGGAGGGCCCTACTGAGAAGGTGACTCAGTAGGTTCTCAGCATTTCAAGACTTTAAATCACATTATTAAGTATAAAAGTCGAAAAAGAGCTTTAATAGTGAGAGATAAACTTTCCCTGGAAAATTTTATATAAAAAAAGGTTAGTGTAAGTGACTTTTGTTTTATTCAACAAACAGGAAAAAATCACTTCAATCATGACTTTTGCCTTTCCAGAGAAAGATTAGTAAAAAAAAGTTATCGAAATTATGAACAAATAATGCGGTAATACCTTCGTCAATTCTTGGACCAGGTGTGGTTGATTTTTCATCAAGAACTTTAACGATATAAGAACAATCAGTGCTTGAAAAGGGCCCGAAGTTGTGTTTTAAACCAGATAAAGTCCCCGTGGAAGATATTATCTCTTCAAAAGAAACATATTTGCATAAAAACGCAAGCTTAATAAAAGATGTTAGCTTAGTAAAAGCTTCTACCGTGAAAACCCTTTCTAACTTTGTATTGAAACCGGAATTTCCTAGTACGACCATCAAAGACATAAGAATTCTAAGAAACTTGAAAAAGGATGGTTCAATTATCATTACAAAAGCAGATAAGAATAACACTTAAGTTGTCATGAATACTGAGGACTACGAATCAGAATTAAGGAGTTTACTAAATGATGAAAAAACATACAAAAAGCTATCGTATAATCCAACAGACTCTTTTACAAATAAGTTTAAGAGCAAATTAAAGTGTTTGAAGGATGAAGGAAAAATTACACCTCAGTTTTATTAAAAATTCCTGCCACGCAGTTCCTTGCGCCCTAAATTATATGGACTTCTCAAAATTCATAAGCCTAACCTACTATTACGACCAATTGTGTCAAATACAAGGACACCAACAAGTGTTTTGAGCAAGTGGTTAGTGTCAATCTGTAAACCACTTTTGTCTACACAAATTTCGTACGTTAAGAATTCTTCAAATTTGGTTGAAAAACTGAAAAAAGTAGAAATTTCTTCAGGTTCTTTGCTTTCAAGCTTTGACATTGAGTTAAACTTATGAATGTTTCCAAATATCCTGACAATATACGGTTCTGCCGCCCCCTAACAATCATTTTGAGAGGACGAGCTGATATTAGTGGTACATTTAAAACCATATTAAGAGGTATTTTGGAAGGATTTTTAATGAAATGCATCGTTTCTTAGACAGGAATGTTAGATTTCAGCCCCATCTCCCGAAAAATTGAATTAACGCCTTCCGCCTTATCTTTAAGCTCTACATTGCACTAGTCCAAGGCAATGCATGTAACAATGCCAGACTATTACTGCTCTGTGGCACCCCTCTGACATCGCCCCATCTCCCCAAAACACTTTTCAGACATTTCTTGTTAAAAGTTATACTTTAAACCATTCATTCGAGTTTTCGCAAGCCAAGCCATTCATGATAGCCAGCAAAACACTCCCGCATCACCGTGACATTACACACCAGCCCTCTCTATCATCCACGCAGAATCACCCCGCATCAGCCCTACGACATCTTCAACCTTTTTTTCACCGAAAAAAGCTAGTAAATATAAATTATTTTTTTTTACTAGAAAACAGAGACGTCGTCATTTCTTTGCTAGAGCGTGATACTCCAAGCAATTTACACCACAGTACCACATTATAACTACTTTCTAGCACCCCAACGACATTCGTCATCATCATTGTAAGCGTCTTCTAACGTTTGAAACACACACAAACACACATACACACACACACAACACACACACACACACACACACACACACACACACACACACACACACACACACACACACACCACACACACACACACACACACACACACACACACACACCACACACACACACACACACACACACACACACACACACACACACACACACACACACACACACACACACACACACACACACACACACACACACACACACACACACACACACACACACCACACCACACACACACACACACACACACACACACACACACACACACACACCACACACACACACACACACACACACACACACACACACACACACACACACACACACACACACACACACACACACCACACACACACACACACACACACACACACACACACACACACACACACACACACACACACACACACACACACACACCACACACACACACACACACACACACACACACACACACACACACACACACACACACACACACACACACACACACACACACACACACACACACACAACACACACACACACACACACACACACACACACACACACACACACACACACACACACACACACACACACACACACACACACACACACACACACACACACACACACACACACACACACACACACACACACACACACACACACACACCACACACACACACACACACACACACACACACACACACACACACACACACACACACACACACCACACACACACACACACACACACACACACACACACACACACACACACACACCACACACACACACACACACACACACACACACACACACACACACACACACCACACACACACACACACACACACACACACACACACACACACACACACACACACACACACACACACACAACACACACACACACACACACACACACACACACACACACACACACACACACACACACACACACACACACACCACACACACACACACACACACACACACACACACACACACACACACACACACACACACACACACACACACACACACACACACACCACACACACACACACACACACACACACACACACACACACACACACAAACTTTAAAAAGGGCTCATTTAATTGGAAATTGAGAGGGCTAGTGCCAATTTTAATATTCGAAAGTGATTGGAGGGTACCTAACCCCCCTCTCACGCCCACCATGTCCCAAACACATCCAATCAAAATTTTCAGAGAGCCATTTAGATCAACGTAGTTGAAAGCTCTGGAAATTAGGTGTTTGAGGATGACACTCTCCACATAGCCCTCTGGGCTAAGGTTGTAGGTTATGCCCTGGGGGCATATAAGGTTTTTATTGAAATCTTTGTCGTAGAAAATTAAAAAGGGCTCATTTAATTGGAAATTGAAAGGGCTAGTGCCCTTTTTAATAGTCGAACGTGATTGGAGGGCAACTAACCCCCTCTTACGGTTATTTTAGGCATGTTTATTTTTTAAATAGAACACGTTACATTCAGCATAACTAAAATAAAACATTCCAGTGTTTCAACCTTTTTAATAGGCGAAAGTGATAGGAAGGCAACTAACCCCTTCTGAAACCCACCATTTCCCAAAACACATCCGATCAAAATTTTGTGATAGACATTTTGTTCAACGTAGTTGAGCTCTGGAAATTAGGTCTTTGCCAGCGTTGTCGCAGAAAAACATTCTTTGAAATGTTTTCACTTTTATAACTTTAAGAAACCAAAATTTAATTAAGATTTTAAGGAATAAATGTCAGCATATGTATTTTAAACTGACAATGCACAATTTTTCAGCAAATTCATTTGAATTTTTTCAGTAAAGTACAAATTATATTCTAGCTTTTAGAAAGGATAGGGTTTAAAAACCTAGTCAGATTACTTTCTGCTCGTTTTGAGTTTGACTTATTTTAATTTCTGTTTATTTTGGGTTTTATTTATTTATTGATACTGATTTGTGGTAGTTGTATGCTTGGTAGATTATTTGATTCTATTTTTTTCCATTTTTGGTTTAATGGAGTTCTTTACTTTTTTTTGAAAAGCTTATTTTGTTCAAAAAGCTTTTTCGATAACTGCCTCTATGTATAATACCATGCTGACTATACTTGCTATTTTCACTTTTCTAAATATTTCTTTAACTAGCTCCAAAATAGAATTGACATAAATGTGCTAAGAAGTATGACCGAAACTAGTCGCATTTCACACGACGCCAGCGCTACTTGTGGAATATTTATCTCTGCATCAGCATGCTGTACGAAATGTCTCCTGAGAATAGAATAAAATGAATTTAAACAAAATATTACATTTTCATAGTGGTGAATATGTCACACTATAATGTTGCACAATTTGTGGTATTACTTTGACTTATCCTGTATCTTTACTTAGAAAGCGCTATTGCGCTGCCTATAATTTTTCTTATGGTTTTATGTGACCCGCTGATATCAAATGTTATTTATTAGTATAAATCAACGAGCCCCCAAATAAATCAATTTAATAAGAAATCACAAATAATACTTCAATAAATCACGTATGTTAAAAGTTCGCTACAACAAGTTAAATCTTACAGAGTTAAAATCCATTCAAAATTACGAGAAAAGGAATAGCGCAATAAATGTAGCTATTAGCATAGAGCTTGGTTCAATTATGAGATTGAGCATCCTTTGCTGGGCGTGGGGGTTTGGGGGAAGTGAAGGGGGAAAAGTACTGCAGTATTAATGGTGAGTCCAGCTGGAAAAAAGGCAAGTGCGTACGACATTCACCTTCACCCACCCGAAGGCTTGTTTATGCTATACTACTGTCGTCTGCAGCAGCTCATTGCTGACAATTTTAGTAAAACCCAAGCACCAGTACTTATATTTATGATTGCTTAATGTGTGTTTAATGTTTATAATGTGTTGCGTATTTTTTTAAATTCACCAAGTAGTGTGTTTGTTAAATAATTTTTTTCACTACCTTGCCTACTTCAATAGCACCCTTTCTTGCCCCCTCCCCCAATAAAAAATTCTTCTTTATATTTTAAATGAAAAACAAATTTCTTCCACTGAAATTAAGGAGAAACATTAAAAATTAAACTGAACAATAAATATTCCGTATTTTAGGGACTTCCCTTTCCTCAACCATCCCTCTTTACCCTAAAGTATTAATTTCCGTAAACATTACTTTTAATTCAGATTCTGCGGTCCATGTCTCTTAGTAGTTATTCTTAATGGATTGCGACGGAAAGTCCAAATTTAACATAAAGAAAGGTAATGAAGAATGGACAGTGCCCCTCATATACAAAAGAATTTCTCCTTGTTTTAATGCTGCTTACTTTCAGTTAAAAAAACACTTGTTTTTAATTTAATTTCTAGCCATTTTTCATATCATGCCGGAAAGTCTTGCCCCTCTTGTGTAGATTTCTCCCAAAATATCATCCCCGGAAACTTTATTCCGCACGTATAACTATTCCTCTTGAATCCCCCCCCCTAAAAAAAATCCATATATTTCTCAAGAAAATACACGATATGTGAACAATGGACAAATTGCGTGACTTACATCCCTTTCCCAGGAACTGTGAGAGGTCATATCTCCGAAGACATAGTTATTAGACCTTTCGACCGCTTTGAATCTAATGTCAGTCTAAAAATTTTTATCGGATGTTTTGCGGTAATAAGGGACATGGGAGAGGGGTTTGTTACCCTCCAATCTTTTTGGTTACTTAAACAGGGCACTAGAACTTATGATTTGCATCAGAATAAACCTACTCCCGATCTTCTAGGACCATGCTTTGATGCGATCACCCCTGGGAAAAAAACTAACACGCATTCTTGTTCTTTCTTCTGGCAAATAATACAAAATTTTACATGCTTCTAGATAGAAAATGTAAATTTTAAAGTATGGTCCTCTGATATGTTGAATCTGATGTTGCAATTTTCATTTGTATCACTTGACTTTTTGGGAGTATTTCCCACGTTTTTCGACTTGCAGCTTTTGGTGAGTAACATTAACGTAATGAAGATTATATATCTAAAAGCAGCATAAAAAGCCATTTATTTTGATGAATGCACTATTATTGAAATTTTGTTTTTTATAGTTGTGGTTAATATTAGGCCGAATCACTTCTTATTTATAGGTCGTTATCACGAAATGTTTGATTGCAAAAGTCCTAGTACTTTTAATTTGTTTCAAATTTCACATGCTGAAAACGGGGGGGGGGGTTAATACCTTCAATCGTTATTTTTTCAAACGTAGATGAAAACTTTGGCTCAAATCAACGATTCTAAGTAAAGAAAAGAATATTTCTAAGAAGCCATGAGTTGAAAATATTTTCTTGAACACTTGCAACCAAGGCGTTATTTTGCTTATTTTATTACTCACTGTTCAATTTTGGCAAAAAAAAAGATGAAAAATAAAATATGTCAAACCAACACAAAAACAAAAAATGCGGTAAGTGAGTAATTTACTTTAGATCAGAAACAGATTTTACGTTTTTAGTTTAAATTTGGACAATTGGGCGAAACTGCGAAAACATAAAGTTAAGAACTTTCGCATTTTACAATATCCGTTCCAAAAAAATCATTTGGATTTCTGGAAGAAGAGAAAATAAGACTAAAATCTTTCACAAAATTCAACCATATCCTCAACTTTTTTTTCAAGTTTGCGGACCGATTATAGATTTTCATTTGGCTTTAACTATATTTACGAGATTCCTTTAATACTACGAGATTCCTTCCCAGAATTGATGAATTTTTCTACTTAATTTTGAACCTTCTTTACCAGATCTTCGAACTGGCATCGAAATCGGATAGAAATTTTGGACTCTCTGATATTGTGTTGTAACTACTCCTTTTTTCCCTCGGATTTAGCATAATTTTGAACAGTTTGTCCAAATTTTATCGAATCTTAAAAATTTAAGGGTGCCGCACTCCCCCATTGCGGCACCCCTGCCTGCTAGAATAGAGATAGAAAGCAATACCCACTGGCCTTTATGTGCATTGTGTCTCTCGTTGCTCAAATTTTGTCGTAGTTAAGGCTTCTAAACTGGGTTTAATTTAAATATTTTACGGTTTTTTCAAGCCCTTGTGATTTATTGTTTTTTCTTTCTCTTTCCTTAAGCAAACTTAGTCCTTAGCTTCCTCTGTGTTCTGCTTCACACAAAGAAAACAAGCTGCTTCACTATCGTTATGCACATTGGGTTGAAAGGTATGATATTGTGATAACCGGGTTTCATTGAGTACAACGACGGGCATCATTGAAAGATGGACACAGAGGGAAGCGAATACTATCGTTTATTGGATAGCAAGAGATTAAAAAGTCTGAAAACAGACTTTTGATTTTTCATATTTTTGAGTGTTCCTTCTTGTTTCACCTTTTCCTCGAATTTACGCGTGCAATTATGTAATAGATGCTATCGGAGTTTGAAAGGACTTTAACAGACTCGTCTGCTTTTTTCGTTTGGAGCAACATATCACTTGGGATGTTTTGAACGGATTTGGTACTGTTTCAGCTGATGAAACGCCACCGAAAAGGAAATCGGCATGGTTTGGGTCTTCAGCTCATGGATATTTGCTAAGGACAATTTTGAAGCGTGGTCTCTGAACGGTTATATCAAGCATTCGTGGGAAGGTAAGGATCAGCTTCCTTAGTTTTAGTTACGCAGAAACTAAAAGAACGAATATCAAGGTAGGGTTGCCACTAAGGTTTCGTTCGTACCACTTTTGGTATTGTTAAGTAAAAGGTTACTTTTTACGTTAAGGTCCTTTTGTTACGTTTTTGAATTTATTCTATAGTTATGTTACGCTTCTGAATAATCAATAAGTTGCACATTTTCGGAATAGTACATTTTCTTCTGAGAAAAATTTCGCTGTTCTCAGTTTAATTACACTGGCATGAGCGTCGACATTCTTGACATTCCTGAGTATCAAAATTTGATTTCCCTTTTTGCCCTCGAGAAACTAATTAATAAACTAAACACAATGAAATTTTCAATCTTAGTCGATGAAAGTACTGACATGACTGGATCTAATTTTTTGGTGATTATTTGTCATTATTTTTGCTTTATATTCAGGTGAATTCAAGGAAAAGTTTCTTGCCCCTCCTGAAGTTCACGATGCCGGTGTAAATGGTTTTAACACGCCTATTTATAAATTCACTGAATGAACAATGCGTTTCTTACTCAAACGTAATTGGCTTTGCTTCGGGCTACGGCAATGTAATTCAAGACAAACGGAATAGCCAGACCACTTTAATTAAAGATTATTTACCCTGGCCTGCCGTAATTGGCTGTGTTTGTCATTTATTATCGTTCTATTCTTCTGTCACCTATAAAAGTCTTCCATCTACTATTACTACTACTAACAACTCACCACGGCACCAAACTGCCTGAGGCCAACATAGTTACGCACGCTCCTCCTCCATCCCAATCAATTCAAAGCCTCCCTCTTTACACCCTCCCAGGAAATTTCCATTTTCTTTAAATATTTCTTTATAACATCCTTCCACCCCAAATGAGGACGACCTGCTTTCCGCTTAGCCCTAGACGGCTGGCCGCCTAGGCTGTCTGTTACCCTTCATCTGCAAAACGTGCCCTAGCCATCTTAACCTTTCTTTCATTATATCCCGAGAAAGCGGGATTGAAACACATTTTTCGTATAGCCTACAGTTTGAAATTCGGTTAATCAGACAAGTACCCAGAACAATACGTGGGCAATTTTTCTGGAAACATCTAGTAAATCTTCAACCGCTTTTCGGAGCGCCCATGCTTCAGAGCCATATTTGACCACTGTCATCACTGTACCTTCCAATAAGAAAATGTACCTTCCAATCTTGGTTTGCAGACTTATTTTCCTATTCTTCCAAACTTTTTTTAACTGTGAAAAACCACCCTGAGCCTTGGCTATTCTACTTTTAACATCTTCCCTGCTCCCACCGTCTTTACTAATAACACTGCCAAGATAAGTGAAGCTGTCCACTTGATCAATCTTTTCGTTACCCAACGTCACCCTTTTCATCTTCACTTATTCCCAGCCTTAGTAACTTAGTCTTCTTAACATTAATTTTCAAACCTATTCTAGCACTCTGAACTTGCAAAACCTCTAAAAGTCCGTTCATTTTGCTCAAACTTTCATCTAAAATGCTTAAATCATCAGCATAATCTAAAACCCGGAGAGTTTTTCTTCCCCATTTGATTCCGTGGTCTCCCATTGCCTTTCCTTTGCTCCTGAAGACAAAGTCCATCAAATGATCCATAGAAGGGGGGATAGAACACAACCCTGCTTAACTCCAGATTTAATACAAAGCTGCTAACCTCATTTCCTACTTTAACCGCATTAGTGTTATCCTCGTAAATAGTACTAATAACTTTAATGTATTTGTCTGGTATACCATACAAGGATAATACCTTTGCTCAAGCTCTTCTATCAACAGAATCGAACGCTTGCTGATAATCTATAAAACTGAGGACCAAAGATGCTTGAAAACTAAGGCACTTCTCAATTATTAACCTAAGAGTGAAAGTTTGGTCGACACATCCTCTACCTTTTCTAAAACCACACTGTTCTTCTTTTCAAACTATGTCTACAGCATCTCTTAGTCTAAAAAGTATCATATTACTAAGTAATTTTCTACCTACAGAGACCAGGCCAATGCCTCAATAATTAACACACTCACTCTTCTCATCTTTCTTATACAGTGGTTTAATTAAGCTTTTCCTAAAATCGTTAGGCACTTCCTCTTTTTCAAAATCATACTCATAATCTTCAGTAATTTATTGCTAACCTCAGAGCCACCATATTTAAGAACCTCATTTACCACACTATCAGCACCTGGAGCCTTATTATTTTTTAATTCTTTTAGTACTCTCGCTGATTCTTCCTCACAAAACAAATCTTCCTTCACATCCAAGGTATCCAAGGTATTTATTCTAAGTGAAATAAACTCGATTTTTGTGGCAAACGCTATCGATTTTGACAGACTTTGGTATCAATCGGCTGGAAAATAATCAGTGAATCGACTGCGATTGAAAACAAGACTCAAAACCTCTGTCTCTTCTCTTTTCTGGACCTTCATAACTATTCAAACACGGCGGAAATAATTTTTAATCTGAGCAGTGTTGCCGGAGATTGACTGTTGCGCTGGCGGAGTTGTGCCCGAAATTCGCAGTGCAGTGTTGCCACCTTGTGTGCTGATTCAAAATTAACCAAAAAAGCAAAAAAAAATTTTGTGACGAATATGAGCACAGCATCAAAACGTCCTCGTCAGTCTCCCAAAAAAGGTGTAGATAAATGCTCAGCATGTGGATTGGGACTGGAAGAAGACGGAAAAGCCGTCCTTTGCGACGGTTGTGAACTCTGGTTGTGCGCCACATGTCTTGACATGTCTGATCCCGAATATGAACTATTTACTAGAATGAGTCGCCGTTTGGGATCCACGTGGCACTGCCCTAGGTGTAAACATAGTGATAAGCCTATCACACCTGAAATCATTCGTGAAATAGTGATTGATTCCCTTGCCACGTTCAAAGCAGATTTACAGAACGAACTTGAGATAAAATTCCAGTCACTGTTGAAACCTCTGGCTGAACGAATTTCCCTAGTAGAGCAGGAAATAGCTTCTAAATGTTCCCAAGCTGATTTAAAACAACAGGTTACCACCGTAGTGTCAGTCGAAGTTTCTAAAGCTAAACAAAGCCTGTTCGATGAAATTTCCGGTAAAATTGACACAGACTTGCAGAGCCGAGTTCCAGTGCAGGATACTAACCAGGTTCAGCGTGAGCTTGGAGAAATTGCACAAAAACAGAAGAATCTAATTTTATTCGGCCCAGAAGAAGACGCTGCAGTGAACCAAAAGTTGCAGAATCAGGTGGACTTAAAGTTTATCAACGAAGAACTCTTGCGCGATTGCCCTGTGAAATGTTCCTTTTCTGTGAGATTGGGTCGTAAACAAGTTAATAGAAGTAGGCCGATAAAAATGATATTCAAATCCCCGCTCGATCGCGATTTGGCCGCCTTCTCCTTAGTGAGTAAACAAGATGCTCTTAAAACTAAAATACCAAATTTTCGAGTTTCTCATGACAAAAGTGAAGCCGAGTTAATCGATAAGAAGAACTATGATGTTCTAAAAAAAGAGCTGAATGAGAAAATTGCAGCCGGAGAGAGCGGTTGGAAGGTCAAGACACGCAAAAACGGACCGGAATTAGTTCATGAGGAGCCTTTTCGTCGCCAAGCCGGATTTGAGATGTCTGAGTGAAAATCAGCAAGTGATTTATACTAATGCTGACTGTTTGTCTACTAAATGGGAAGAATTTAGTGAGTTAACGCGGGTCCGTGTGCCACATGTGGTTGTTGCAACTGAAGTTTTGCCAAAACATTGTAATGACCCATTAGCTTACTTTCAGCATCTAACTGATTATAGTTTAGTGTTTAATAAACAAGCAAAACGAGGGATATGCATTTATATTCATACATCCGTTAAGTTCAGTGAGATTGTTAACCCCATTTTTGATTTGGTTTCTGAGTGCCTTGTAGTTGATATTAAGTTACCTTCGCTGAATAATTATCTGCGTCTTGCTGCTTTTTACAGGAGCCAATTACTTGGTCCATCTAGTTGTGTAAATGATGCCAATATTTTGAATCGTTTGACTTATCTTGTGAAAAATAGTCACAAATTACTTGTGGTGGGTGATTTCAACCTCCCTAATATTGATTGGCAGACGCTGAGCACAAGTCAGCCAGGTGAGTCGTATGAACAGACTTTTTTAGATAGACTTGATGATTTGTTTTTGCACCAACATGTAAATAGCCCCACGCGGGCAAGAGGCGATTCTATTCCCTCAATATTGGATTTAGTAATTACGAAACATGTTGATGATATTTTAGGCTTGGAAATGTTTTCTCCACTAGGAAAAAGTGACCATTCTGTAATTCAAATTACTATGAATACGTTTGTCCAGCGAGAAAATACTGATTCTCGTAGGTATGATTATGCTAGGGCTGATTATCAGTCAATGAGGGAATTCCTTGTGTCTTTGAATATCACGGATGAGCTGCAGAAAGGAAAAGTGGCGCCTGACGTTGCATTTCAATTTTTTAAACAGGCATTGATAGAATGTTGGGATAGATTTGTTCCTTTGATTAAAAATATTCTGGCCAAAGGAAGAGACCAAGACTACCTAGACATATACTCAAGTCAATCCAGGAAAAAAATCATCTTTGGAGATCTTACACTAAACTAAAAATTGAACAAAAGATTTCGCAAAAACCAAGTTCTATGAATCAGGATGATGACACGTGGTCATTGTATAAACGTGCTAGGAACAGGGCCACAAAGTTGTTAAGAGCGAATAGGGAAGTAGTGGAATCACACATTATTCAGTCGAGCAAAACTTGCCCAAAGCAGTTTTGGAAGTATGTAAATAGAAACAAGCCGAACTTTTCACCGAGTAACTGCACATTCACGCATCCGGTTACACAAGAAAAAATTGATGACGATTTTGATAAAGCATGCATATTTAATGAAACTTTTGCATCAGTTTTTGTTACACCTAACCAGACACATCATGACCAAGATTTAGTTCAGGGAATACAAAGTGGGACTTTATCATGTAATGATATAGACTTTAGTGTTGCAGAGGTTCATCAAATACTTAAAAACCTTGATACATCTAAGTCCCCAGATATAGATGGATTTCCTAACACTATGATAATACAGATTGCTGATGTAATTGCACAACCGCTTACGTTTCTGTACAATCAGTCCTTAGCGACAGGTTCCTGTCCCTCAGGTTGGAAGAAAGCAATGGTTAAACCCCTACACAAAGCCGGTCTAAAATCAGATTTTAAAAATTACCGTCCGATCTCCATCACATCTATATTTTGCCGGGTTATGGAAAAGCTGATTGTTGCAAGAATCCAAACTTATGTTGATGAAAATAATCTTTGGAATCCTGCCCAGCATGGTTTTCGTAAGAGAAGGTCTTGCAACACTCAACTTCTGGAAGTTATTGTTGATTTTCAGCATTATGCTGATCTTGGTATACCGTTTGATTGCATTTACATAGACTTCGCCAAAGCTTTTGACAAAGTTTCAATGTCACAACTAGTTGAAAAATGTCGACTCTATAATATTGGTGTAAGAACTGTTGATTGGATTGCTGATTATTTGCGTGGTAGGTCTCAACAGGTAGTTGTCAGTGAAGCAGTATCTCAATCAATTGATGTCCTGAGTGGGGTACCCCAGGGTAGTTGCTTGGGCCCTATACTCTTCTGTATTTTCATCAATGATTTACCATCTTGTGTTCGTCATTCGTCAGTGAAGTTGTTTGCTGATGATGCTAAAATATACCGACCAATACTAACTACCGATGATGAGCCTATGCTTCAAGAAGATCTTGATTCAATAACACGATGGTGCGAGTCTAATTCGATGTTTGTAAATGCATCAAAATGTGTAGTGCTTCATTACGGGAATAAAAATCAGCCCAGCCGTGCATACTCCCTATCTGGCTCACAGATACCGTCAGAAGAATTTGTACGCGACCTCGGTGTTCACTTTGATACACATTTAAAATTTGATAGACATGTTTCGACTGTAGTAAGAAATGCAAATTACCAACTCCTCACTTTAAAACGGAATTTCAGGAAGTTTAATCTTAAGAATTTTATGTTACTTTATAAATCATTTGTTCGGCCAGTTGTTGAATATAATACTTCTGTTTGGTTTCCTCTGAATGTAACAGACGAGCACCGAGTTGAAAAGATTCAGAGGCGGGCGACAAAAATGATCCCTTATTTGAAACACCTTCCTTACGCACAAAGACTAACTAGGCTCCAACTTCCTTCACTGCATTTCCGATGTCCCCGTACCGACGTCATAAATACATTCAAAATAATCAAAGGCGTGGACGATATTGAGGTAGGAAAATTTTTCGAATTCAGCCACTACCACTTGACACGACAGCATCCTTATAAAATTTACCCACCAAGAACCCACAGGAAAATCGGACACAATTCATTTGTTAATAGGGTCACCGACTCTTGGAATAATTTACCGCCAGAAGTTGTTGAAGCCGGATCAGTTGAATCGTTTAAGAATATGTTGGTTGATAGCCAGTTTTACACAAGTGCCTTTTCAGTTTAGACCTTTGTGTTGCCTTTCATTTTATTATATATTGTGTTAGTACGACAAGCTTTTAGCTTACCGTTATGTGGATTAATAAATAAATAAATAAACTTTTTCATTTTCCTCTATCTTCTCCTGCAACTGTATCTCGGTTTAGCACATTCTCAAAATGTTCCGCCCATCTCTCTTTAATTCTTTCCTTACCAGTAATTGTGGCCCCGTTCCTATCTTTAACTGGGACAAGTCCGGATTGACTACTCCCTCTCAATTTATTAACATGCCAGTGCAATATTTTTTACATTATGCCGTCTAGCTGTATCTTCTAGATCCTTGGCAATTTTATCCATGGCCTCAACTTTACACCTCCTTAGTTCATATTTTAGTGCTTTCTCCACTTTCTTTACATTACTTTTGTTTTCGTATGGTCTATCACTCAGATAATTCTTGTACAAGCCCCTTCTCCTCTCTATTAAACATAAAGATTTTTCTCTAATATTCCTAGCTGCAGTCCTAACTTTTTCCCTGAGACACCATCAGCAACTTCACAAATTGTTTTTCTAAAACTATTCCAACCATCTCCCACATTGTCAAATTTTAAACTCTCAAGTTTAGTATGCAACTATTCCTGGAAAGTTTCTCTCAAATTCTCATCCTGGAGTCTATCAATATAATAACTTCTTGGGAGGTAGTTACCGTTCCGAAATTTCAGCTTTAAATTAACTTTAGACACTACTAGATGGTGATCTTTACTTTTAACATCAATAACAGTACTCCTATATACCCTAGTATCTTGTATTGATCATGCAAGTCTTCGGTTTACTATAACATAATCAATAAGGTTTCCTGTCTTACCATCACGTGAATACTTTGTCAACTTATGGGCCATTTTATGATCAAACACCGTATTGGTTATAACTAGACTGTTATACCTACAAAACTGCAAAAGTTTGTAACCGTTACTGTTTTCTTTTCCTACACCAAATTTACCTAGGCTAGGATCCCATCTATCCCTATTTCTACAGACCCGGGTGTTAAAATCTTCTAGTAAAAACGCCATATTTCTAACTGGGACCTTGTCTATTTGCTCCTGTAATTTTAATCAAAATTCAACTGAGTCACTAGTATCTGCATCAGTCGGTTAAGCAGGGGCATATACTACTATAACTGATACCCTGAACGTTTAATCATAAAATAAGCAATTAGTATTCTATTATTAATACCCTCCCAGCCTAAACAAGATTTAGCAGCTTCCTTATCCATTATGAGCCATACTCCCTGTCTGTGTACCCTATTCTTCCTGCCTGAGTAAACAAATTCTATATCACCTAATTTCATGTTTCATAGCCCTGGGATACGAGTTTCTGAAACCCCTAATAAGTCCAATTTTAATCGTCTGAATTCCTCAGTCGAAATGTCGACACGGTAGCCATTTTTTAACATCATAACATTCCAAGTTCCAATTTTCATGTTCTTTAAATTATTGAAATTATTTTAGCACCAGGAAAGAGCAATGATCCCGGATACCTGTATTATAGCCCGGTCGAAGGTTCCCCAGTTTCTATTATAGACCCCCCGGGACAAGGTCACCCCTTGGTCAGTGCATCCTATGAAGGTACCCTACAAATCTGTAGGGGGTTCCCCAATTTCCACCTGGGGACGCTGAGTGACCTGGGGGAGGCTCCTAAATAGCAGTAGACTCATAATTTTTTTTTATGCTTATTATATTCTGATTTTGTTCTTATTATATTCTGGTTCTTAATATTTACTTATTATATTCTGATTTTGGATATCTAAAGCCCAATGTTAGCCCTGGACTCAGTTGGATCAGAAATCCTTACTTAAAGTACCAACTTTGGTAGGAACAAACAATAATTTTGAAATGTATAATTAGTTTGTTGTAATGTAGGGTAACAATACTGCAATCTTAATCATTCCTTAATTATTGACATTTAATCATTTAGGATCGCGCCCTTGAATAATCTCGAAACAATCAAAAGTTAAAAGAAGTAAGATCCTATACGATAATTGGCTATATCTGTGGACTTTGTATGAGGACATGATTGCTGTCAATCTTTATGGGGTTTGGTCAATCAATAGCAAAATTGTTTTATTTGTTCCTTAAATACGTTTTACCTATTGCTAATAGACTAAACGTTGAATTTCAAGTGCAGACGTAAAAGTCTAAAATAAAGTCTAGTCGTTCATTTTTTCTACAAGAAAGAAGACCCGATTTCATTAACGAAAGTCAACTCAGGCCCGGAAAAACTTTTCCATTTACAATTGATTTTCCATATCCTCGAAACTTCAGGAGTAAACAAGCAATGTATTTTGGTGCAGAATTTCAACTATACGAGCTTAAGAGTATCAAAAAGGGTGCGTTTGAGGAGCACCAACTGTAAGAGTTGAAAAAAAATCTGTTTAGCACATTATTTCAAGCTCCAGACCGGTATAAAATTGCTAATAAACCCAATAGACCTACCTTTGGATCTAGTTATGTCTATTTCCAAGCATCAAAAAGTCCTCACAAGTAAGTCAATTGTTCTTCTGTTTAAGATGTTTGAAGAATTTTTACCTCATGTTTATCTTGAGACGTTAATTACAGAATAGAGAAGTTTTCCTTCTGTAATAAGTGAGGCAAATTTAGACTTTAATTTGTCTGTAGTTACTTTTTGGAACTGTGTTGCCAATTCAAAATATGGAGCTTACAATCCTTGCTTACAATTTTTTTCAAATTTTATGCTGACATTGACGTGTCTATCCCTTTTTAAGGGTCGGGGGATTATTACCTAAAGTATCGATAAATAACACGTAAATAAGCAATGTGAGCTTAACACTCAAATGTCCAGTAAACAAAATGGCCATTAATGGCAAAATGCCATTTTTAGTGTTCAGGACTAATGTTTGTTGTTGTTTTGAATTGTTGGTTCTCTTTTCTTTTCTTTGTTTAAGTTGTACTTCATCATTTTCCTTTTTGTACAATAGGTTATAAATACATACAGACAATCCAGTGCTGGATAAGAGCGTCAGTTTTCTAATTTAAAAATAATAAAGATTCCACTAGAGTCAGTCCACAGTTGGCTCAATCCGAAAATTGCTTCTGATCTTATGTACGTCAAAAGAGCGATTACGGACCAAAGGTTTTGGGAAGTCCTAGATACCCTTGTAAGGAAACCAAGAAAGTGGAAATAATAAATTTCCAAGTTAACCATGTTCCCAAATTGATTATGTTTGCTTTGCTGTATAAATATATAATATGTTGTGTCTTATGTCAGGGTAAAAAGTAAAGTTAAATTAAGTCCAACACGAATATATCTTTGAGTTGTTTATTTAGATTATGCTAAGTAAAAATGCAATCTTTACTTATCTTTTTCTTCAAGTATCTTAAATTTTATTCAAATAAATGACAAATTATAAACTAACTAAGGGATACCTTGGCGGAATTTGAACAAACTTACCCTAATCACAATATGTAACAGGCTTGTTTCATTCCTTTACGTTTTCAGGGATTTTTGTTTAAAAAAGGTGAAGAAGATCACTTTATTGATTTATTTTATTTTACTTGCGGGAGAACAAAGTGTCATTCAGAATTGCACGAGAAAAAATGCCAACTTAAACCCAAAACAACTCAATTTGTATTAATGCATGAGCATTTATGCTGCAAAGGAAAGAAGAGGTCCAATTCATTAAAATTTTGAATTAAGAAGAGGTTTTTCAAATTTTTTAATTAAGATGCAAAAAATTTAACTCTTAAAATTTGGAGGGAGAACTTTTAACGAGATTACATAAAAGCATACTTTTCAAAATATACACGCAGCAACTGCCCCCTCCTTTCGAAGTTCCGCTCTTGATAGCGAAATAAAGGCACCTTGCCTTGAAAAGACACTTTTCTATCAAAAGTTTCGTTTTAATAGTTTGGACGTTGCAAATTTTATCCCATCGTCAATCCTGAGCTCCGAGAAAGCAGACTATTCAAAACTGGGACTGGGGAATTTCTGGAAATGGATAGTTTTATTTAATAGAATGACTGACAGCTTTGGAAACAATAGTGAAAGTTCTAATCATGGTGGTCAGTCAAAACTAAGAATGGAAGTTGTTTGCGTTATTGATCTTCACCTAGCTGATGATTGCCTTCATAGTAGAAAAAAAGCATATGAAGCAATTAATCAGGCCTGTATCAATGCAAATGCCAATTGTACTTATGTACAGGTACATTCAATGTTCTTATTTGTCTGATAAAATATTATGTAAATCATCTGAGTCACATTATAGTTAGAGTAACACCTTCATTATGCTAGGCCTACTTGGACAATTGGCACTTGAGATGTTATTGAGTATTAGGGGCTATTGAGAAGGAAAAATGTTAAGAAAACAGCTCTTGCTTCATAAATATACAGAATAATTATTGCTAAGACATTTTGACTACAGCCTACACTGCATGTAGTAGCCACAAATATTCTGCATTTTATGAAGTAAGAATTGTTTCCTTCACATTATTTCTTCTCAATAGCCCCTAATCTAGACCAAGCCTATGCTATAGGCCTACTTTGGCCAGTTATTAGCTAAACTATATTTATTAAAATATATCTTGGTATCCCTATAGTTTAGCAGCTCTTCTGATGGTGACACATTAATAAAGGAAGGAAAAACTCTAGAAAAGTTGATTTTGTTTATCTTATAAAGTAGGTTTATCTTATAAAGTAGTCAAGGAAGGTAAATAAAACTCTCAAGAATGAATCAAGAGCCTCACTGATCCCATTAGAAGTATTTTGAGTAGTAAATTTATATTTCTTCTTACAATCTAGCTAAGACAAATGTGAATAGGCCTCCATCACTTAATGTCTTTTTTCAGATAAGGCTTATATTAACACACTAATCAGATAGATAAAAAAAACATACCACTAGTATCAGAATTTCATTCTGAATTCAAATATGACACTCATTTCTGTTGCAAATTATTTTCAAAATTACTTCTTAGCTTCTTTAAGTTTCTTCAGTTTATTTTATTTTTTTTTTTACAGAAATGTCATGGTGGTAATTTGATTTGAAAAATACAAAAATTCTGCTGAAAGCTCTGATTTGAATTGAAATATACTAAATCTGGTTGAGAGGTGATTTGATATGAAAAAAACTAAATCAAAATTTAGTATTTTACAAATCAAATTGCCACCATGATGTTTTTGTAAAAAAAAAAAACAACAAAATAAACAAGAAAATTGAAGAAACTTAAAGAAGTTAAGAAGTAATTTTGAAAATAATTTGTGACAGAAATAAGTGTTATATTTGGATTCAGAATGAAATTCTGATGCTAGTGGTATGTTTTTTTATCTATCTGATTAGTGTGTTAATATAAACCTTATCCCTTTTTCCATGCTCTTTCCAAATATAATAATTACTTCATGGGTAAATTCTTTTTTGAGTCCTTGAAGGGGCTTAAAACAGCCCATATTAACCAAAAGTTCAAAAATATACTTCTAAAAAATTTCTAATTAGAAATAATTGCCATTAGTTGCTTATTCAGGAATGGTAATTATTATTATTATTAGCCTGATCTTAATAGTTAAATATTATTTTGAAAAAAAATGTGTAGGAATTTATAAAAAGAGCTTGAAACCCATTGATGGCATCATAGAAAAATTAAAAGCACATAATTAGAATCACCCACATTTAATAATAAGGAAAATAACATTTTTTCATAGGTAGGGTGAAAGACCTCTTTTTGGGAAAGACCACTTTTCTTTGGCATTTTGGAAAAATAGAGATGGATTTTTGGACTACCCCTATTTTACTACAGCATGATGCAATATGAGGGTAGTTACAAGAGCCTACCTTCTTGGTGAAATTTTCACTAATAATTTGTCAGCATAAATTCAAAATGTGGTCTCTGTTTTGACAAACAGGTGAAAAGAAAAAAATATAATTAATATTTGTGGTTTATAGAATAAATATCAAGCAATAAAAGTTAATTTTTAGAACCAGAAGAAAATTGGCTTTCTGTTAATATGTGAATAAAACTGAAACACTGAGAGGATATATACATCAAAACAGGATAATTGGTATAACAGGCAGCACAATAGTGCTGCCTAAGTAAAGAACAATGTTGGCATAATGTATTATTTATTTATTTACTTTTTATTTCCAGTCCAGGGCAATTTGTATTGAAGGAGTTGTCATAGAAACTTTGAAAAGGGCTCATTTGATTGGAAATTGGAATGGCAGGTTCTCTTTTTAATAATTAAAAGTGATTGAAAGGCCAACTAACACTCCTTCCATGCCTGCCATTTCCTGAAACACATCCAATCAAAATTTGGAGATAGCCATTTTGTTCAACATAGTTGATTTCCAGATAGAAATTATATTTTGAGGAGGACACTCCTCCCTCAGGGCAAGGGTTATAAGTTATGCCCTGGTGGCATATAAGGTTTCTTTATAGAAAGCTTTGTTGTAGAAACTTCAAAAACGGCTCATTTGATTGGAAATTCAAAGGGCTATTGCCCTTTTTAATAGTCAAAAATGATTGGAAGGTAACTAACCCCCTCTCACACCAACTGTTTCCCCAAACACATCCAATCAAAATTTTGAGATAACCATTTTGTTCAACATAGTTGAAAGTTCTGAAAATTAGGTCTGAGGATGACCCCCCCTCCCCCCCCCCCACAGTCCTCAGGGCAAGGGTTATAAGTTCTGCCATGGGGGAATATAAGGTTTTCATTGAAAGCATTGTCATAGAAAATTTAAAAAGGACACATTTGATTGGAAATTGAAATGGCTAATGTCCTGTATTAATAGTTGAAATTGATTGGATGGCAACTAACCCCACTCTCATGCCCACCATTTATCCAAACACATCCAATCAAAACTTTGAGATAACCATTTTGTTCAACATAGTTGAAAGTTCTGGAAGTTCCATTTATCCAAATACATCCAATCAAAATTTTGAGATAGCCATTTTGTTCATCATAGTTGAAAGTTCTGGAAATTATGTGTTTGAGGATGATAACCCCCTCAGAGCCCTCAGGGCAAGGGTTATAAGTTATGCCCTGGGGGTATATAAGGTATTTTATTGAAAGCCTTGTTGTAGAAATTTGAAAAAGGGCTCATTCCTTTTTAATAGTTGAAAGTGATTGGAAGGCAACTAACACCCCTCTCACACCCACCATTTCCCCAAACATATCCAATCAAAATTTTGAGATAGACATTTTGTTCAACATAGTTGAAAGTTTTGCAAATTAGGTCTTTGCCAGCATTGTCGCAGAAACTTCAAAAAGGACTCATTCAATTGTGAATTGAGAGGGCTAGTGCCCTTATTAATAGTAAAAAATGATCAGAGAGCAAATGCCCCTTCACACCCATCATTTCCCCAAACACTTACAATCAACATTTTGATATAGCCATTTTGTTGAATGTAATTTAAGGGTCTGGAAATTATGCTTTTGAGTATGACAACCCCCTCACAGCCCTCAGGGCTAAGGTTGTAAGTTATGCCCTGGGGGCATATAGTGTTTTTATAGAAAGTGTTGTCATAAAAACTTAGAAAATTGCTCTTTTGATTGGAAATTGAGAGGGTTATTGCCCTTTTTAATAGCTGAAAGAAATCAGAGGGAGAATTGCCTCCCCCCATATCCATCATTTCCCCTAACATTTCTGATCAACATATTGATATGGCCATTTTGTTCAACGTAGTTGAAAGGTCTGGAAATTATGTCTTTGAGAATGACAACCCTCCCCCCATAGCCCTCAAGACAAGGGTCTTAAGTTTTGCCCTTGGGGTAAATACGGTTTTTATAGAAAGTTTTGTTGTAGCTGCTTCAAAAAGGGCTCATTTGATTAGAAATTGAGAGATTAGTACCATTTTTATTAGTCAAACGCGATCAGAGGACAAATTTTGTTATAGCCATTTTGTTCAGCCCATCAGAAATGTCTGGAAATTATGTCTTTGAGGATAACAAATCCCCCCAGCCCTAAGGGCGAGGGTTGTAAGTTATGCCCTGGGGACATATAAGGTTTTTATAGAAAGTGTGGTCATATAACCCTTGGAGGGGGCTCATTGGATTGGTAATCAGACTATCTAGTGCCCTTTTTAAGAGTCAAAGTGATCAGAGGGCAGCTACCCCTCCACCCTACACACACGTTGTATTGTCCCAAAATGCGTCTAATAGAAATTTTGAGATAGCCATTCTATTCAAAATAGTCTAAATATCATATAACAAGGCTTTTGGGGTTGAAACAAACCCCAGAGATCAGGGACAAGGGTTGTAAGTTATGCCCAGGGGGTATTTAAAGTTCTTATCAAAGGGATGGTTGTTTAACTTCAGAAGAGGCTCAGTCTTTCTCCCTGAAAAAAACTATGTCAATATAAAATGAACAGAAATCAATCAAAAAAACATTTTGCACAAAACAAGTTTTTTCAAAAAAAAGTAAAGAACTCCATTAAACCAAAAATGGAAAAAAAGAATCAAATAATCTACCAAGCATACAACTACCACAAATCAGTATCAATAAATAAATGAAACCCAAAACAAACAGAAATTAAAATAAGTCAAACTCAAAACAAGCAGAGACTAATCTGAGTAGGGTACTAAAAGCTAGAATATAATTTGTACTTTACTGAAAAGAATTCTATTAAATGTTTTCACTTTTATCTGATAACTTTAAGAAATAAAAAAATAATTAAGATTCTAAGGAATAAATATCAGCATATGTACCCTACATTAAACTGACAATGCACATTTTTTCAGTAATTCATTTGAATTTTTGTCAATGAATTCAAAATATTGCACTCATGAATTGGTAAAACTTTTAATATTGCTTTTTTTCTATTATTTTTTAAGTTGTCAAGTTTAAAAAATGAATATTATTTCTGAAAACCATCCAAAATCATTTGTGTGACCTATTATTATTGCCAGTTTTCTAATAAAAACTGATTACAGTATTACAGTGGAAGCACAGTTGATTGTTAAATAACCTTTTATTCAGTTGTTGTTATTTGCAACTTCCTGATATAATACTCAACAGCCAGCTTTTCTTTTTGCAACTGGTACTTTTTTGTCAGTAAGACATGATCTGTCAGAAATGAAAGTCTGTGGGACTAGTATATATACTTCTCTATTGTTTTCATTACTTGATCTGCCATATTTCTTTGTTAAAAGTTTTTTTATTCTTAATCTATCAATAGCATCATGTCATTGCAAAAAAGAATTAAGTCCAGCCAGATAATTTTTTTTGACAAATTAAAAATGTGAATAAAAATGTAAGGAAACATGAAAATTTGATTTGTAGAAATGGGCTACATATTATAAAGTAAGAACTTAATTTTTGATAGATTTTTCTTGTAGTTTTGTATTAAGCCTGGGCCTGAATCTGAAACCATTAGGAAGGGGGTGGGGTACATTGTCATAGTAGCAATCATCTGTGATGAGGTTGTAGAAGATCAGTATATTGGACAATCTTGCACCATTCAACTCACTTTTAGCAATACTACCTCTCCTGCATTTTGGATTAAATGTAGACTACAAAATTTTCATCTTCACATTATCAAAAATAAAATTACAATAGATCAAGTCACTGATCATGTTGTACTGGGGATCACACATCCATGTGTCACCATCCATATTTGGCATCACCAAAATATGCAAATTACAGGAATGATAATGTATCTTGCAGTTTCAAGTGTTGTTTGCTCTGAGATGCTGAGGTCAAAAAGATGTGGACCAAACTTGACTGTTTATGTCTCTTATATAATTCTCAGTGAATATTTCAGTGGACTTTTCATGATAATTCTTTTAAGCTTCAGTGTATATGCTGTCTGTCTATATTTATTGCGATGATTCTTTGCTGTTCCATCAGTTTTGTTCCATTGATGAGTGTCTTCTTGAGCTTCAAAATAACCCACTACACATTGTTAGTATTTTAACTAAAATACTTTAAATACCCCAAACCAAAAACACTCCCTGTAATGACAAAAGAGATTAAAAGGGAAATCAACCATAAAAGCAGATATTGGAAGAAATATAAACAGCACCAATTGCCTGATTACAGAGAGAAGTATTGCAATAGCCAGAACAAAGTTAAAAACTTGATGCAGGCCTTGCATATGAATTTTGAATCTAAGCTTGCTAATGAAGTCAAGACTAACCCAAAAAAATTTTAGCCGTACATCTCTAGCCAAGATCACAATAGACAATGTATTAAAAAACTGATAAGCGAGCAAGATGGAGAAACTACAGAGACTAATAAACTTGCCAATTTACTGAACCAGCAATTTGTCTCAGTTTTCACTACTGAGCCTGATGACCCTTTACCTTCTCCACCAAACTATAGTATAAAAGCCCTGATGGAGAGTATGACAGTATCATTTACAGAGGTCCTTAAACTTCAAAAAGTTGAATCCTAACAAGTCACCAGGACCTGATAATTTACATCCCAGGCTACTAAAAGAAATTGTAGAAGTGATAGCAGATCCCTTCACAAGAATCTTCCAGATATCACTTACCACTAGAGAGCTCCCAGCCGACTGGAAAGTAGCCAACATAACTCCGGTATTCAGAAAAGGTGACTACATCAAGCCTGAGAATTATCGACCTATAAGCCTAACCTAGGTTGTGGTTAAGATGCTTGAACTCATTGTTAATGATTCATTGCTCAAACATTTAACCACAAACAAGATCTTGTCACCCAAGCAGCATGGATTCTAGTCAGGAAAATCAGTTGAGACCAACTTGTCGGAATCATATGAAATAATTACAAAGCTGATTGACCAAGCACATCAAGTTGACCTGCTGCTGCTAGACTTTGCTAAGGTCTTTGACAAAGTGTTCCATAGTTGACTGTTCTCGAAATTGTCTGCTGCTGGTATCAACTCATCCCTGATAGCCTGGCTGATGAATTTCCTCACTAACTGCAAGCAGAAAGTCCGTTTATTTGAGACAGGTGACCAGCCAATCTACTCTGGTGAGTTCATAGTAATGAGTGGGGTGCTGCAGGGAACTGTATTTGGCCCAACCCTTTTCCTCGTATATATCAAAAATATTTCCAATCATGTGGATAACAATATGCATTTGTTTGCTGTTGATGCCAAACTTTTTGGCATTGCTAATCCACATAAAATCCAACACAATCTAGACAGGCTACAGAATTGGACTCGAGACTGGCTTCTCCAATTCAATACAAGCAAATGCTTTATTTTGCACCTTGGACCTAATAACCCAATGGCTACCTATTCAAATCCAATCAATAACATAAGGGACCATCTATTTAAAAGAGAAGAAAAAGGGACTTTGGTGTGATCATTGATAAGGGGTCGAGGTTCCACAGCCGCATTCCAGTATGTTGTCTCCCGAGCAAACTCCATCCTTGGCCTATTACAAAGCACCATCAGTAGCTGAGAGGCAATAATATTCATAAAACTTTCTAAGGCTCTTGTTAGACCCCATCTTAATTTTGGCATGTGTCTGGCTGGTCCTTCTTACCGGCAAGATGTTAGGCTCATCGAAAATGTCCAGAGGCAAGCAACAAAGTGCATAAAAAAGCCTAAGGTTGGCTTCATATGAGGAACGTCTCAAGCAGCTCAAGCTACCTACCCTTGTCTACAGACGCATGCGAAGTGATATGATGCTGACTTATAAACTCCAAAAGCAAAACACCATCATCTTCAAGGGTAACCAAAGTACCAGCCATCATCTCACAAGAGGACATTCAAAGAAGCTACCAAAAGTAAGCTCCAGATCAAGAATCAATCAAATGTATTTTTCAAGAAGGGTGATTAACCAGTGGACTGAAGTTAAGGACTCTACTGTCAGCACTCCTTCTTTTCAGTCTTTCAAACATCAACTTGACAAGGAGTAGAAGAAGAAGCAGTGGAGGTTTGACTGGGATACCATTTGGCTATGTAAAATCTTTCCAAATAATAGTAATGAAGTTCTGCTGGATACACTCAGATATAGGATGGACTTGTCTCAATTAGTAGAGTAAAGCAAGAGGTGGTCTTGCCTTGTATATGTCTAGTGACCTTCCAGACACTGCCAGGAGTGGTCTATCAAGTAATCAGGAAGAGATCTCTGAATCCCTATTATTTACGTTAGATCTCAAGGTAAGGACCTTATTGTTGGTAATATGTACTGATCTTCAAGTGGATTCATGCCCTTGTCTCTTCAGATCTTTGATGAGCTTTTGGAGACAATACAAACTCATCTGTGTAAGATTATAATAATCTAGAGACTTATTCTTAACTTGTTTGATCTTACATTTCCTGTAATGGTGCATTTTCTAGCAGCTCTGCTCACAGGTGGAGCCTTCCAAGAGTTTGCATGCCAACACATATTTCTATGACTATAAATTTCTTGACAATCAATATTTTCTCCCATCTTATCGATCATTTCTATTTTGTGTAGATCTACAACATGCAAACCAGTAACGGTTTAGGCCTCATAAATTGGGGGAGGGGGGGCAAGGTGTACAAAATAATTTCTTATTCCACTAAGTTCCTTAACAGGAGCGTAAAAATATTAAATAAGAGAAATGTAATGTCAGATGTTACAAAACCTGGGGGGGGGGCAGCTGCCCCCTCCCTGTCCAGGCCTATTACTACTTCTGATGAAAACCTCAACAATGGTTTAAATGTTTATTACACTTCAAATTCTTTATTGAATAGTTTACCTGTAAATCCTAACCTTAGTAATACAAAAACTTTCTTTAATACCTTAGAGATGTTAAGAAGTTCTTAAAACTTTTTGTAGTTAAAAAGAAGCCATTTTAAGTCCCTAACTCTACTGAAGAATCAAACTGTGCAGGGAATTGTTTCTTTGATATTAATTAAAAAAACTTTGCAAAAAAGAAGTTTTTCAAAGAAAAGTAAAGGCCATTTTAAAATTAAGATCAGCAGATACAAATACCTGTTAAGATTCAGACTCAAACCAACCAGAAATTACTATTAAAGAATAATGAAACCCAAAACGAACAGAAATTAAATAAACAATCAATGCAGACAAACATACAATAGATACTAATATAAATGAATAAATAAATCTTAAAACGAGTGAAACTTGAATTGAATATGCAAATCAAGTTTGAAATGAACAAAAATCACTAAAAACAAGAGCTTGGGTATCTCACTGTAAAATTCTAAAATCTACTGCGGCATTGGCGCTTTACTGAAAACGAATTATGTTACAAATATATTCTTTCGTACATAATATTGAAAACAAACATTAAAATTACAGTAAAATTTTGAACTGATGAGCTCTCAGAAAATAATATCTTTATACATCAAATATTCAGTTTAATTTATTAGTTCTTTCTAAGATTGTTCAAGAACATTATAATTTCACTGCAAACAAGAGTTCGGATACTGCCCGCTTCTTCAATTGTAAAAACCTAAATCCTACTGCATCATTGGCACTCCACTGAAAACTAATTATATTACAAGTATTTTCTTTTCCAGTTCTTACAGCATTGAAAATGAAAATAAAATTACGGTGAAATAGAATTTTGAACTGATGGATCTTTCAACAATTAATAGCATTAAATATGTAATATTCAATTTGATTTTGTTTATACTTTCCAAGACTGTTTAAGACACATGTAGCTTTCAGTAAAGCATCAATGACGCAGGTTTTAGACTTTTACAGTGAGAGAAGGAAGCGATACCCTTAAATCTTGTTTGTAGTGATTTTTTTTCGTTTCAAACTTGATTTGCATATTCAATTTAAGCATTACTTACTTTAAGATTTATTTATTCATTTATATTATTACTTGTTGTATGTTTTTTTGCTATGATTGTTTATTTAATATCTGTTCGTTTTTGCTTTTGTTTATTCTTTAATAGTAATTTCTGGTCAGTTTGAGTTTGAATTTTTACATGTATTTGTATCTACTGATCTGAAGTTTAAAATGACCTTTACTTTTCTTTGGAAACTTCTTTTTTGGAAAGTTTTTTTTTAATTAATTTTTGTTCGTTTTTGATTGCAGAACTTTTCAAGTTATAAGAAATTCCTTATTTCAAAATCAAACTTTTTTTTCAACATCAAATGTTCATCAAAGTATCAAAACTAGTATGAGAGTAACGATATCAACGTACAAAAGTAACAAAGTATCAAACAAGGTATCAAAGTATGACAAGGTATCAAAGTAACAATAAGCAAGTTCCTTAACTCAGAGCCAATTCCCCGGGGTTGGGGGCGGGAGGTTCAACCCCAGAAGCATAGTTGTTTGGCCTTTGAACTTCTTTGAACAAAATGGCAATCTCAAAATTTTGAACGGATGCCCTTTAAAAAAGTGGGGCATGGGCTTTATTGCCCATTTATCACTTTTGACTCTAAAATAACTAGAATTTCAATTTCCGATCAAATGAGCCTCCTCCAAAGTTAATACAACCACACCGATTAATACAATCAGATAAAATTTTGATGATGCATTTGGGGAAAAGGCAAAAGGAAAAAGGCATTTGGGGAAAAAGGCCCTAATATCCTCCCATTTGCGCTGCAAATCGGAGGATATTAGGGGGTCGGATTTAATGCTAGGGGGTGTGCCATTTGAGTCCCTCCAAACTTTATACGACCACCTCTTCCATAAAAACCTTATATGCCCCTGCAACATAAGTTACATCCAAGCCCTTACTCTGGACTTTGGGGGGGGGGGTATGTTGACCCCGAAGTTTTGTTATCTGATCGTTGGACTAATTCAAACACTAGCAATCTCAAAATTTAGATCGGCTGCATTTGGGAAAAAATGACGTGTGTAGGTGTGTGTGTGTGTGTGGGGGGGGGGGGTAGATGCCCTCTGATACTTTTTGACTCATAAAAGATAACTAGAACTTTGAATTTTAAATCAAATGACCCACTTCTGAAGTTTATACAACATATCCTTACATGAAACCTTATATGCCTCAGGCATAACTTAAAACACTTGCCCCTGGGGGGTTTGTGTCAACCTTGGAATTTTTATTATCTGATGTTTGAACAATTTTTGACAAAATGGCTATCTCAAAATTTTTATCGGATGGGTTTGGGGGAAAATGGTGTTTGAGGGGGGGAGTAGTTGCCCTTCGATCTCTTTTGGCTCTTTAAAAGTGAACTAGAACTTTCAATTTTCAATCAAAGGAGCCCTCTCTGAAGTTCATACATGTATCCCTTCTATAAGAACCATATATGCCCCCAGGGCATAACTTACAACGCCTGTCCCCGGGCCCTGGGGGTTTGTGTCGACCCCGGAGTTTTAATATCTGATGTTTAAATTGTTTTTAACAAAATGGTCATCTCAACATTGTTATGGATATGTTTGGGGAAAAAAGCGTGGAGGGAGAAGAGGCTAGTTGCCCTCCGATCTATTTTGACTCTGAAAAAGTGAACTAGAACTTTCAATTTCCTATCAAATGAGCCCTCTCTGAAGTTTGCACATCCCTTCTATAAGAACCATTTTTGCCCCCAGGGCATAATTTATAACGCCTACCCTCGGGGCCTGGGGGTTGTGTTGACACCGGATTTTTTGCTATCTGACCTTTGAACTATTTTTAACAAAATGGTCATCTTAAAATGTTTATCGCATGGTTTTGGGGAAAAAGGAAGTGGAGGGGAGGGGCTAGTTGCCCTCCGATCAGTTTTGACTCTTAAAAAGTGAACTAGAACTTTAAATTTCCAATCAATTAAGCCCTCTGAAGTTTATACGAGCATCCCTTCCATAAGAACCATATTTCCCCAGGGCGTAACTTACAACGCCTGCCCCTTGATCCTGGGGAGTTGTCTCAACCCCGGTGTTTTTTGTTATATGATCTTTGAATTATTTTAACAAAATGGCTACCTCAAAATTTTTATCGGATATATTTGGAGAAAAAGTGTGACGGGAGGGGGGGGGGGGTAGCTGCCGCTAGATCACTTTTGACTCTTAAAAATTGAACTAGAACTTTCAAGAACCTTATTTGCCCCGAGGGCATAACTTACAACGCCTTCCCCCTGGCCCTGGGTGGTTGTGTTGACATAAGAGTTTTGTCATCTGACCTTTGAACTATTTTTAAAAGATACCGATCTCAAAATTTTTATCTGATGTATTTGGGAAAAAAGGGCGTGGGGGGGGGGGCTTGTTGCCCTCCGATCTCTTCTGAATCTGAAAAATTGAACTAGAACTTTTAATTTCCAATCAAATGAGCCCTCTCTGGAGTTTATACAAGCATCCCTTCTATAAGAACCATATTTGTCCCTAGGGCATAACTTGCAACGCCTGCCCCTGGGGGGTTGTGTCGACCCTGGAGTTTAAGTGCCTCTGGAAAAAAAAGGAACCATATGGCCTTTACTATAGGCAACGCTACAGAGTTGCCTCTGTAGAGTTTTTATTAACTTAGTTGTTTTAAGAAATGAATATATTGGTTGTCTAACTTGTACTTTTTCCACAAATTGAAAATATGTAGAAAGAGGAGGGTGGTTTAATTTATTGGGAAATATGGTATGGAATGAAAATAGATAAAAGAACTAGAGTTTTGGTGGTTGCTTTTTACTACTCTCAAGACTCAAGCTGAAAACAAACAGCTTGCACAATTGTTGCTTGATTTTACCAACAATATATGTTTCAAATTTCTTGTTGAATAAGGAAGAGGATCGTTGATGAACCAAACCACGCAAGAGTGGACTATTGGACAACAGTAGTTGCGTTTCCCTTTTTTTTTTAACCAAGGGCTTTACTTCTAAAGCCTGCAAAGAATGGAGAACAGCGATTCTGAGGCCAATTTTCCTATCTCCTCTTTTAATGAACGTAAGAATCAAATAAAATATGAAACATGACTGACAATTATGTAGTCATGAAGGTCAAAATTGCAATGGCATTTTGAATCATCTGCTAAAGACACGAAATATGTATCTCGTCTATTTCTGAGCAATATCATCGATAGTGTAGGCAATGCCATTTATGACACAAGTTTGAATATAGCGCAAAATGCCACGTGCTCCTTGATATTGGTCGATAAGACTAGTGATGTAACTTCAAAAGAACAGCGTGTTCTTGTCATCCGTTTCTATGATGATCATCAAATAGAAGCAAGGTTTTTCTGACACTGTAAACGACTTGGCTGTCTTAAGTCTGGGAAAGCAGATTGTTAGACTATACTTGGAGTTTGGATTAGACATGAACAACTTAGTTGAAATTGAGTTTGATGGAGGTAGTAACATGTTTGGTTTGTACAAGGGTGCTCTGGCAGAGATATGAAAGCAGTATCCTCTTGCCATTTACATGCAGCATTGTTTAAACCTTGCCCTGATGAAGGCCTCCAGACTGAACCTAATTCAAATACTAAAAGGTATTTTCCAGAATTCGTTGCTTTTCCCCCTGTTCCTCCAAACAAACTGAGTCATTAGCTTCTGCTTTGCCATTTGTTCTGCCGCATACAAAAAAGCAAAAGCTCCTTCACTTTTGCAACACATGGTGCGCTGAAAGATCTTGCACCAATTTTGCAAACCTACCGCGAAGCGTAGTGTTATCTCTTTTCTTGGGCTTCTCCCTGCTGCTGTTGGAGCACTGGAGAGCTTTGTTGACAACATGTCCAACTCAGGTCTAATAGCGAAAACCAACTCCTTAGTAGCAGCCATAACCAAGTTCAGTTTCATTTCCTCTCTGATTCTTGTTGAAAAAGTAAGTTTGATTTTGCTTTCAACTTCCATTTTTCTGTAGAAGGAAAATTTAGATCTACTTTCTGCTGTAAACATATGCAAGTTTGCATTAAAAGAGTTAGTAGAAGTGGATTTTCCTTCTATTTATAGAAAAATAGTCCAGACAGCTGAAAGTGTTGGGACACTTACCTCAATACCAAGACGCAATCGTTGATCATTCTCCTTTTCCGACACTTCTCTTTTTTAGAAGCATTTTATCTTTTCCCCATACTTGTAGTAGCTATGTGAAGAACTCGATGAGATCTCTTATCCCCACATCATTTCAAATCCAACTTCTGCTCCCTTCAAGTAATCACCGCCTCTGTTCTTGGCGAGTATCAAGCTGGCTTTCGATCGGGATGATCAACTATTGACCAAATCTTTACTGTGCGTCAGCTGATTTAACAGTTCATCGAGTCTCTGGTTCATCGAGTCAGATTCTGGAAGGAGTGGCCCCAAGACGTCCCATGAGGATGTATGGGAATTAATAGTAGTAAGTAAGTTCTGCTCCCTTGCTTTATTGTTGATAGTCTATTAGCCAAGGCTTTCACGAAGTTGCAAAAAAATATAAGCAGTTCTGTTTCTCTGAGACTAGTCTCCTTGCTGACTGACTGCCTGGCAAGCCAAATGGAGGTTTGTAGGCGAGTCTCATCGTCCTGATAAAGTTTCCGAAACTCTTGGTGTGTGCGACAACTGCTTTATTCCAACTGTGCATTCATTCTTGATTGGATTCTCCACTTTTCGTGTTACCACGCTTCGGCAGAGTGTCCATTTAGCACGCTAAAGTTGCTTTAAACAGACATGAGAGGGCAGGTTGAACGGTCTCACGCATATATCTATCAATTGTGATTCCAAGTTGGATATTAATGTGGTTTTAAATGAATGTGGGAGGAAATAAAGACGGATTAAAATATAAGAAGTTTTTATAGTGATTATGTCGTTGTGTATCTGATTCAAGGATTAGCAAGATTAGACCTTAAGCTCAAAAAGGGGATTATGAAAGTAATATACTTAGTTGCTTGTAAGTTGTCTGACTTCCTGTAGCTTTTAGCTGGTGATGCATGCAAATACTGCTGGAGATGCATGAAGTATTTACAATATCCAGATGCTCTTAAGGTTCTTTTTCTGGAAATTTTTTAAAAACTATTAATATATCTTACTGATGGCTAACAAAAGGTAGAACAGGGCAAGTGAAGACACAACCAATTAAATCTACTTGAGTTACCTGATATTTTAGGATGAAGGATTATTTCAAAAATCAATAACGAATAGGCAGAAGCACCAGTTCACAAAAATGTAGGGGGAGGGAGATGGGGACAGGATTTTTCAGTTCTATTTAACAAAGATATATCATAGGTTTTTTCAAAGTATAGGTGGGGGGGGGGCAATTTTTAGATTTTCTTCAGAGAAAATGGCAAAACAGGGTATTTTCCAATTCTTTGCGGCAATACGTCCCTTGTTGGAGCCCTTACTTTTAGAATTTCAAGCAGGAAGGACGACAAAAGGAAACCAAAACCAGTGGAGAGTACCCTTTTGGTTTAAAAACAAAAAAATGCTGAATTATTTTTTTCTAACAAAAGAAAGTCCTTTATTTTAATGATTATTTTACATGTCTCTTATTTGTTGTGTGGTCGAACCCAGAACCAAGAGTGAGTGAGCAGTTGCTCGCACTCTGATGTGGCCAAGTTTTCTAAGAAGAATGCCATATGTTAAGGAATAGGATGCCTTCTTTACATCCAAAAATGAAGCAATTAGGATTAGCCCAGAATCTAGGACCTAATGAATAAAACCAAGGATCATAGCAGATGCATGCTCAGTCAAATGACCAGCACCAAACCCAAACTGAAATTCAAGAATGAGCTTTTTTACATCAAGAAAGCTTGTGAGCCTTGAAAGCAGGGCCTTTTCAAAAATCTTTCTGAAAACTGGCAGGAGGGAATTAGGTCTGTGATTTAAAGGGTCGCTCCTTAAACCACATTTAGAAAGAGCTGTTACACTTGGACTTTTAAGTGCTTCTAGGAAAATACCGAAATCTCCGGATATGTTAAAGGTGAAATAATTGCTGGTAAAATGAACTTGATAAACTTAGTAGAAAAACGATCTGGGGCTGACTAGGAAGTGCCCTGTAGAGAAAAGAATCTTATAAATTTCAGACTCAATTATGGACATTGGCGCCATTAATTTTCGACTAACTAGGAATAAACTAAGTTTTTAACGATGATCTGATCTAGATGATCTATCCGTGTTTCTATCCTTTGGGAGGCTGAAGCTGTCCATGAGTTTTGTGATGTAAAGCAACTGCGCGTCAAATAAGACACATGTAAAATAATTATTAATATTAATACAATTCTCTTTTGTTGAAATAACCAATCCAGATTCTTTTTTTTTTTTTAACTAAAATATTCCTCTCCACTGGTGTTGGTTTCTTTTGTTTTTGTTCCTGCTTAAAATCGCAGATGCAAGGGTACCAATAGGGGAGATATTGCCCCTAGATTTTGTAAAATACCCTACCTTCATGCAGCATTTTCATTGAAGAAAAGCGACCCCCCCCCCTTCCTCTATATTTCGGAAAATGCCTATATTGTATCTTTGTTAAATAAAACTGAGAAATCCCACCTCCCTATCCCTACATGCTCACGAACTGGCGCTCTTGCTTATTCGTTATTTCTTTTTGAAATAATCCTTCATCCTAAAATCTCAGCTAACTGGGGTAGATTAAATTGGCTGAGTCTTTATTTGCCCTGTTCTAGCTCTTGCTCACCATTACTAAGATAAATTAATAGTTTTTAAAAAATTTACCGAAACGGAAATTCAAGTATTGGAATATAGGGCATTTGATCATTGTAAATACTGCATGCACCTCCCATTTCCCTTTTGTAACTAAAATTGTAACTTGTTTTGGTCTAGAGAGTCTGCTGACTTACTTTGACTTTTGACTTAAAGTTCTTGCTCTGAAACGTCGCCAGCGTAGAGGAAACCCGACATCAGCGCCATTAGGTGTCTCCAGAGTGTCTTGTCCTGGGCAAGGATTGGAGCTTCATTGCGGGGTCGATGTTCCTGATAGTGAAGTCAACCGCGGATGACGTCTGCTCATCTTGTGCGTGGTCTACCTCTGGGGTGTTTCCAGCCATTTGCAGTTGGATTGAAATCGAAGATGAGTCAGGTTGGCGTTTGAGTGGGCAGGCAAAGTAAATTATTGCACAAACGCAGCAAGTGAGATTCGAGCTGCTCAGACAGGGGGGGGGGGAATTTAAAAGACCAGAGGATCTCCTAGCTCTATAACCTGTTAAATCATCTAACGCGTTCAATTTTGTGGAGGCATTTCGTTTGGACATCATCTACCTCGATTAGATGTGTCTGTCATTGTCTGAGCCATGGCCCAAGTCCCTGACGAGTACATCATAGCGCTAGCTACCAAGGCAAAATAGATTCGTGCTTTCATGAGGTGGCTGATCTGGGGTTTGTAAAATATCTTTCTCAGAAGACGGCATACGCCTTTGGCAGCCTTGCTGATAACTCTGATTCAAGATTTCCAGTTGAGCAGACAATTGAAGCAAGGCAGGTGAACTGTTTGACTATCTCATCTTTCTGTCCAAACACTTATATAGATGTCGGGGGGCTGGATGTTCACAGGGATTACTTTGGTCTTACTTTCAAACGAGTTTACTTTCAAACCAAGTTTTTCTGCGACAGACGCTAGCGTTTCCATTGCAATTTTGAGTTAACCGAGGCTTTCACATACTATTGGCATAGCGAAGTCGACATCCGACACAACTCTTCCATCAAAATCAATACCAAACGAATGCAGCAGCAGTGTTTTGCTTAGAACAGGGTCTTTTACGCAGTTGAAAAGTTCGGGTGCAGCATTGTAGCCTTGCCAATGACCATTTCTAATTTTGTAACGTGAAGAGGGGTGACCATTTACAATGACATCACTTTCGTTGTTGTTGTAGAGTTCCTTGAACAGATTGATAATTTTTTGTGGGCAGACCTGCAGATTTAAGAATCAGCCACAGTGGTTGTCTGTCGACAGTGCCAAAGGCAGACCAAAAATCAACAAAGGCAAAGTAAGCCTTTCTTTTATATTCAAGAGTTTTCTCCACCAGTTCTTTAATTGTATGGATTTGTTCGGTAGTGGACCGCCCTGGCATGAATCCAGCCTGTTAGGGGTGATTGGGGGGATTAAGGTACCTTGTTGCCCACTTGAGGACAGGGCGGATCCAGGATTTTTTTAGGGGGGGGGGAAAATAGGTTGATCCGATAAACTTGCGTTAGGAGCAAGTTTAGTTAATGCAAACTTGCGTTAATTAGGTAAATTACACTACTTTAGACTACGTTAGGGGGTGGGGCGCCCCCTTGTCCCTTTCTGGATCCGCCACTGCTTGAGGAGTAGTATGGCGAAGAGTTACGCCACGATGGTTACTACATTCTGCTTTACTTCCTTTTCTCTTGTAGACTGGCACATGTAATCCCGTCATACAGTCTGATGTAATCATTTCAGAGTGCCACACAATATTTAACAGCATTTGCAGCCAGAGGATTATGGATGGACCGTCATTCTTTAGCATTTCTGATGTCAGGTCGCATATTTCTGGCGCTTTGTTGTTCTTCTGCTTTTGGGTTGCAGATTGGATTTCTTCAGTTCCATTAGGGCAGGTGTAGCATTGGCCGCAGCAGCAATAAGCTGGTCGTCGATTTGGTCGGGTGGATCTAAGTTTAGTAGTTTCTTGAAGTGGTCCTTTACTGGGGGAGGCACTGTGATTGGTTTTAAATTTGTCGCCGCTGGCGTTTCGGAGATATGTTGCAATCTGATTGTGTTGACCTTAGAGCTCACGAAGAGCTCCTATGTCATTTATTTGCACCGCCTATTAAAGCTCACAGGCCTTGCATTCAATAATGGTCTTGCGGTCTTTGTGCAGCATGATGTTACGCATTTGTGTCCACGCGAAGGCGGGCTTATCGTCTGCGATCAGTGATGGCGAGGGACTCCTTGCTGATCCAATATTTTTTCTTACGGTGCTTCATTCCAGCAACACTAGTTTCCGCTGCAAGAAGATTTTCTTTGAAGACCTTCCATGTACCTTCACTATCATCGCACTGCTCAAGGACCTCGAATCAAGGACCTTCATTTGTGGGGGCGCAACAGACGATCACGGTTATTTCTCCAATCGAGCCTTGCTCTCAGGCCTTATGTGGCACTATTCAGTATTATGCCAACACCTCCTCTTTTCTAACTGCCACCAAACCAGAGCAGGGTGCGCCCTTTGCCAATGTCCCCATCACCATTACCATGGAGATGTGTTTCAGTAACTCCAGCTATTGTTACATTATTTTTTTTTTTATTCTTTGGCCAAAAGAAGCTTAGAACCAGATGGGTTCAGCGTCAGAATGTTCAAGGTGGCCACATTAATGCCACCTTGATCAACGATGTTCAGACGGGAACGTCCTTGGGTGGTCCAGGATCGAAGAAGGGTTTGAGATGGTTTGTCCGAAGCTGCATTTCTGGATCCATTCATAGAAATAGGAGTTTCAAGAGGAGGGCTGCCAACCAAACCATTCCTTGGTGCATTTGGTTTTCCAATGGCTGGCTGGCTATCCGTCTAGGCATTTTTTTTCGGAATTTCAAAAATATTTTTTCCTTAAATATCGTGGAAATTATCAAAATATTTTTCTTTTATAATAAGCTTTTTTGGCCTTTGTGTAATAATTACCCAAGATTTTACAAAGGTTAATTGCAGTGTTCACCGAGTGAAATTTTAATTTAGTTTGTCTCTTTCTTTTAGTTTGAGAAACTTGATTATGGCGAAGTATCCGTTTTAGAAGCCTTTTATAATGCTGATGTAGCAATCGTAGATTTGTCTGTACAAGTCCAACAAAGGGCTCTTTCCTACCATCTTGGTATACGTGAAAGCTTTAAGATGCATCAAAACATTCTTGTCTGCCACAATCGAAACCGAGAAGTCACCTATTCGCTACAGGTTAGTAATATTCTGGCTGGAATTTTTGTTCTAATACGCATATCAGTAAAATCAAAGGCTTGCAAGAAAACTGGAATGTAACTTTCAAAGTTCATTTCAATGTCAAAGATCCTTATGAGCTTCTTTCTTTTTGGGGAATAAGAGGCGAAGGGGGGAATCCCCTACGAATGGTTTGAAGGACTCCGCTGCTCCTGAAGAAAAAACAGAAAATAATCTAGTGAAAAAATTTCTGAATATCATGCATAAAGTAAGCTTCATACTAAGAGGTGCAAAAAAAATATTTAAAATAAAGAAAGGGCTTTTCGTAAAATGATGAATTTATATATCAGCTTCTCTTGCACCTCTGTTACTCCTTCTTTTGTATGTGCAAGAAAATTTTGATCCAACTGACAGTATCTCTATGAAAAATAATGGAGAAAATCATTTTCTTATCTTACAGTTCAAAATTGAGTAAAAAATCTTGAAGAATTGTAAAAAAAAAAAAGAAAAAAAAACATGACCTTGAACGAGGGCCTTCACCTTCTTATTGTACATTTCAAAATTGAGTAAAAATTGGACGAGTAAAAAAAAAAACATGACCTTGAACGAAGGGTTGCTCACTTTTTGTCACCTCTTGTGAATCTTCGAGTGTCACATGTGCTGCAATGTTTTGACACGCGTTGCACAATTTTGTCACACGTGACATTGTCTCCGCAAGGCTTGGCACTGTTCTGCCACGCTTAGCACTCTTTCGCCAGTTTTGGCAGGCACCATTCGGTGTACGTGATTTCTGAAAGTCGGAGATTCCTCAACCATGACCCCAAGTTCATAGATTCCAATGAAATAAAGAGTCACTTCAACTGCAGCAAGAAGTAAACTAAACTCATTTGCAAGAAGTAAACTAAACTCATGTTTGTATAATCCTCAGTTTTGCGGCTGTTCCTATGTAGGAAGTGCCTGCAAAAATGAAGTTAGACTTAAAAACAAATCTTATCTCGGTAAAGTTATGAGATTACACCTATGCTCCAATAAATTTAGCTCTGCCTTGGCCCACCATATTTATGACAGCCCGGAGCACTTAGTCCTGTGGGATAACCAGTTTATACCCGTCCCCTTTAAAGGGGTCATGCAAGTTTTCAGGCAAGCAATTGAAATTAAGAAGCACACTCGCCAAAAAGTCTGGCGACCTAACTTTAACGCTGGGTTAATACTTAATACTGGGTTAACTAACTTTAACGCTATTTACTATGTTCTCATTGGTTCAGATTTTTTTGTATCTATCACATGATTATAACTCTGTATATCAATAATTTAATAGTCCAATGAAAATTTTAATAATTTAAACTCTGGAAAGAAATCAGCTAATAAATAGGCATCATAGGAAATAAATTCTAAAAAAATGTTAGATTTTCCATTGTGTATCGATGTTTATATACAGTCGTCATTTTACTGTTCAATTGAGAAGGTGACACTTCACCTTGTTTTGTTTTTGTTTTTGAGGTTTATCTTTTTGTTTGGTTTCTTGAGCCTTAACCTCCATTTTATTACGTTGCACTGAGGATAGCTAAGTGAATTTCTCAGCCAAAATATTTACATATTTTCACTGACTGTGAATTTTCTCGTTTCTTCACGGTCCTAGGTTTTCTTTAATTAGCATGCTTAGCGAGTATGGTCTCAGAAGTTATTTAGTGGGGTAGCCCACCCTCTGGTAAATACTTTATGCACCCTCTCTTTGATTATATGTCCCCTAAAACTGTTACCGGTGTGTACTTATGAAAATTATATTTTTTTGTTTGGTGAGGGAGAAACATTCAGAATTTTTTGTGCTCGTTTTTTGTTTCTCTTTTTACGATGCTCTGACCTTTGGCTTTTGCAGTAAATTATGTGTCTTTTGCTAAATTAAATGAATAATTAAGTGTTTTATTTACAGAAAACTTGTGGTAACTCTAGGTTTGTTCCCGTGTTTTCCCCCCAAATATCTCCAGATACTTATTTAGAGCTAGTTGGCTCTGGCTGAGCTTACAGAGTCACACCATTGACCTCCCGTTCCAAACCAAATTACCAGTGGCACTAGGACTCGAATCCCTGACCTTGGGATTTCAAGCCCGGAGCGCTAACCACTAGGCTAGCACAGGTTATTATTTAACGGCAAATTCTTGTTTTCTGTTTTTGTTTCTCTTTTTACGATGCTCTGACCTTTGGTTTCTGCAATAAATTATGTGTCTTGAACTAAATTGAATGAATAATTAAATATTTTATTTATAGAAAACTTGTGGTAATTCTATGTTTGTTCCTTATCAACCTGATGAAAATGACTTTGTTGTTTTTCTCGATATTGAACATGGACTCCAATCTGATGTGAAATCAAGTCTGGTTGTCAAAATTGAAAGAATGCTTAAAGACTTTGACATACAATCCAAGTAAGTTTAAGATTCCTATTGTTTGAAAAAATCTCAGCATAAAGTTTGTTTAACTTACGAAGATGCAACATCGATTATCATCTCGTAAAAATGATTGTTTTATATTCATGACACTTTCATTTTTATAATAGTAGGTGATTTTTATGTTGACCATGCATTAGAATTAGATGAAGGGGTACTTGCCGGCTATCCGAAACACATTCAAGAATTACGCTTAGGTTACATATCAGAAAATCGGTTTCATAGCTACAAAAACAAGTGACGGATGATACAATTCAATGGACTTAGACAGAATGCATTGGAACTGTATAATTTGGACTATATACTTGCACATGAAGGGAAGGGGGGTTGGGTTAGGTTTCCATAATTTTGTTTCTGAAGTATTATTTTATCATCATTTTTTGTTATATTTGATTAGGCTAACCCAACTTCACCTCTTGGGTGTGTTTCCAATAACCGACAAGTACCGATGAGGGATATTGCCATATATTCATAGAAAATCTACTTTCTTTTAAGGCTGTTTAGTTTGGTGAAGACTAGGTTTCAAACTAATGAAACCAATGCTACGATTATCTTGTATATTGTCATGTTTTTTTTTTCATGGGGGATATATACCTTAATATGTTAAGGACTTGTTGGCCAGTATTGGATTTGCTTGGCGAGGGACCTGCAAGCTATTGAGTGCTCTTTGGTCTTTTAACTTGAATTTAATTTATAGTGAGTTTCACATTGCTTTATTTAAATAGTCTTGCGAAAAGAACCCTTAAACACCTTTACTATGGGTGAAAAGCATACATAATCTTTTTTTTATGGACACATCGAACAATAACTTAAGGTGTTGGAGGTGTAAAATCTTCATCTACGGCATAACCTTAGCCACGAAATAGTTCGGACACTCGAATTTTCAATCGGGGCACCAGCTCGTAAACATATAGGACGGGGGGGTAAAGAACTTTTTTTGATTTGTTTTAATGAAGACACAAAGATGTATTTTTTAAAATCTAAGGAGAGTATTTTGTTTTGTTTTTCGAATTTTTAAGTGAAAATACAAAAAAATATTTTTTTTAATTCCTAGGGGTAAGGTAATTGCACCCTCTCCTTTTGTTAGCGTTCCTAATTTTCAGTCATGTTCTACGAGATTTTCCAATTTATGTTTTGGCAGATTTTCCAAATTATAAAGAAATATGACTAAAATCGAAAAAGTTGAATATACTAGCGTTATTTTCTAGTTCTTAGTCCTTTTTTGTTATAAAGTATCAAAATGATATTTAAAAATATTTCTTTAAATATATTAAAAATATGTCTTACATCCCTAGAAACTGGTGTCCTCAGAAAGAATACTGGAAAGTTCGAGGTTGGAAAGTGCTACAAATAAACTTCACCATTAGCCATGTATGAAAAAGGGTAACCACCGGTTATCAAAGAATATTTTTGAGGATCAGCTGCCACATTGAATAATATATATATCCACAGAAATATGACGCTTAGAGGAGGAGGGGGAGTGATTTGAAGTATTTATGATCGATAGGGGGGGGGGTGGTTCTGGTATTAGCACCGACAGATTTAGTGACATTTTAAATTTTAAGTATGGATACACTAGATAAGGTGACAAGAGAAGGTAATCATACCAGCATACCGAAAACTGGGAATGAGGGATGTCCTTCTACACCGCTAACTCAGTCAGAAGGGCTTTGAAAAATAATTTAAAAAAACGGAATTCATATATGCTCTAGCATTCCGTTAGCAGGTCATGGCAATTTAATTGCTCTCGGTGCTGTCATCTTCAACGATACAAATCGCATTCAAAAACACCCAAAACGTCCCCCATTCAATCCCTCTTAAAATTTATCAATGACCTAATATGGTTGCAACTTTAATCAGTTTTTGTGATATGCAGTGTTTGTAACTCTTATGATAATAAAGTATTAATGTACTACATTTGTAACTCCTGTTTGGATCTCTACTGGGATTGCAACACAAGCTGACGTGGAGCCCAAATTTTTAAACAACTGTATAATCGGAATCTGGACTTTTTTCTCGTATCCTTCGCTTCTAGACTGTAAAGTCAAGTCAAAGGGAGTTGAAATCGCAGCTTTCCCATGAATTGTTCATGTGATTAAAACAATTAAAAAAAACTTAAGGAGTGGAGGGGGTGTAAAACCTCTGAATGCAATAGACTTAAAGTTATAAATTTCTTTAGTGACTCCATTATCTCTGAAAAAAAAAATAAATTATTAACCGATGCGATGTGCTATGGTAATAGGATTAAGCTTGAAGCACACATTTCTTAAGTAGACAGGTTTCTAGGTGAAACCAAAGTTTTACTAGTTGTCTATTAAATAGGAGCAGTACTAGCCGAGTGATTAGCGCTCCGGACTTGAAATCCTGAGGTGAGGGTTCGATTCCTGGTTTCGTTGCTTATTTGGTTTGGAACGGGGTCAATGGTATGACCGTGTAAGTTCAGCCAGAGTCCAGCCACCCAGCTCTAAATGGGTACCTGAAGAAATCTGGGGGAAAAACACGGGAAGTGTCGGATGATTTTTCCCCAACTACCTATTGCACTCCCGGCCGAAGGCATCGTAGCAGGCGATCGGTAACTGCGCAACGCAGACAATTGGTCAGCATGCAAAAGTTTTTTTTTTATTAAATAGGGCTTAACTGGTCATTATAGAAGGAAAACGTTGATTCTGCCTAAAAAGCTACCGTTATTAAGCGCTTTAAGTCTCAGACTGATGTTACAGCCATGCATGGCGTATTCTCCGCAAAAATAAACTTATGCTTTGGATAACGAGGTTTTGTTATCTAACGCCTATTAGCTAATAAAGTTGACTATCTATAAGATAATAAAATAAAAGATAGTAAACTTTTATGCTTAAAAGAAAAGTGAGGGTCGTGTACTGCGGTAGTCAAAGGGTCGTGTTTTTACCTACCTTTTTTTACCTTTCATTTTCAAGGGCCCATATGAAGGAAAAGTTTTTAGCCGATTTAAGGAAAGCTCGTGAAACAAGCTCTGGGGAAGAATTAGCGAAAACTCTTCACAATATGAGAAAGCGGCTGGATGATCCAAATATTCTGTCTGCAGATGTGGTATTTAACATGCTGATTTCTCTCCGAGAAGTTCAGGTAGGACCAAGGATTGGATAATGCACTATTTTAATCTGATAATAAATGTCGATTGGGTTTGCTTACTCAATTGTGTTTATGTACAAAAAGAAACATTTATTTACTTTTTATTAATTTATCGAACTTTTGCTTCAGGTTCATACACGGCTCACCGGTGACAGTGAAACGCTTTAACTCTGCTGTTGAAAAGCTTGTTTGCTTTAAAAGCTATAAATTTCATTATTGGCTGATTGACAACTACAAGTATTGTAAAAATTAATTTTAATTAAAAAATTAATTTTATTGTTTTGAAACGACCCTGTTTCTTTTGGTATGAAAATCCTAACCGGACAATTCTTGTAGATACAAGATTAACTATCTGTTTCTTCTGCTCAATGTTCGGTCTTCGGTTTCGCTGTTTGTTTACGGATTGATTCGAAGAAAATTAGTTCTGTGTTTTTTTTTAGGTGTGATAACATCAGTTGTGAGTCAAAATAGAAAACGTGACTCTGAACCTCAGATTTTTTATTTCATAATTATGTGAATTTGACGGTATTTGACAAGGACAAAATCTTGGTCCTATACAATTGCCTCTTCATAAATCCCTGAAGTCCAATAGAAAGATGGAATTACTTAGGTGCAAAAAAGGAAAAAAAAAATCTCTCCTTTAAGTAATGAACTACCATGTCTCAACTGCATAATAAGTCGATTAAATGGCCTAAAGATGACCATTTTTACTCCCATTGCTGTTGAATTTGAAAAAAAAACGATAACATTTCTGTGTATTTTTTTTTGTTTCAATAATTTAATTAGTTCACCAATTACTTTTTACAAAATTTCTAGCTATAACTCTCATACTCTTGTATTTTCATTCAATTGTTTCTTCTCCATCGCCTTCTCTTTATTTTCTGTATCTTAATTCTCTGTTTTTCATCGTTGGTAACTTGTTTTTTTTTTAACAGCAGATTGTGACCTTATTCTCAATTTTTCACTATTTATACTTGTTTTTATATCGAAATTGACACCCTTTACTACTAATGCAACCAAATGTGATAACTGCTTATTTTGCCTGGTAGAACAGTTGTATATTGATATCCTCGATATCAAAAGAGCTGTATTATTTATATTTAACTCTGAATAGTTTTAGATCGTTTCAGAAGTCTGAAATCAACCCGGACGTTAAAGTATCAAGGACTGTGAAAACAAAATATAATTATCTGAAATTGCTAAGGGAAAACTTACACAAACATGTATCATAGGCAGCGCAATAGCGCTGCCTCAGTAAAGAACGATGTTGGCTCAATGTATTATTTTTTTTTATTTTTTTTTTGGTTTTAGACCAGGGCACTTCGTATCGAAGGGGTTGTCTTAGAAACTTCGAAAAGGATTCATTAGATTGGAAATTGGAGTGGCTTGTGCCCTTTTTAATAGTTGAAGGTGATTGGAAGGCAACTAACACCCCCTCTACGCCCACCATTTCTCCAAACACATCCAATCAAAATTCCGAGATAGCCATTTTGTTCAGCGAAGTTGATTTCACATAGAAATTATGTTTTTGTGGAGGACACTCCCCTACAACCCTCAGGGCAAGGGTCCTATACGATTTTTATAGAAAGCGTTGTCGTAGAAACTTCAAAAAGAGCTCATTCGGTAGGAGATTCAAAGGGCTAGTGCCCTTTTTAATTGTCGAAAATGATTGGGGGACAACTAACCCCCCTCTCACGCTAACCTTTTCGCCAAAAACATCCAATCAAAATTTTGAGATAGCTATTTTATTCAACGTAGTTGAAAGTTCTGAAAATTAGGTCTTTGAGGATGACAAACCCCCCACAGCCCTCAGGGCAACAGTTATAAGTTATGCCCTGGGGGCATATAAGATTTTCATAGAAAGCGTTGTCGTAGAAACTTCAAAATGGGCTCATTCGAATGGAAATTGATTGGATAGTGCTCTTTTTAATAGTCGAAAGTGATTGGAAGGCAACTAACACCCCTTCCATGCCCACCATTTCCCCAAACACATCCAATCAAAATTCTGAGATAGCCACTTTGTTCATTGTAGTTGAAAGTTTTGGAATTATATCTTTGAGCAGGAACCCCCCCCCCCCCCCCCGCACACACACACGCACAGGCCCCAGAGCAAGGGTTGTAAGTTATGCCCTGGGGGTGTATGAAGCTTTTATAGAAGTAGTTGTCGTAGAAACTTCAAAATTTAATCATTCGATTGGAAATTGGAAAGGCTAGAGCCCTTTTTAATAGTCGAAGGTGATTGAAGAACAACTAATCCCCCTCTTACGCCCACCATTTAAATTGTACAATATAAATTATACTTTACTGAAAAAAATCTTTTAAATGTTTTCACTTTTATAACTATAAGAAATCAAAAATTAATTAAGATTTTAAGGAATAAATATCATCGTATGTATATTAAACTAACAATGCACATTTTTTTCAGTAAATTCATTTGAATTTCTTTCAGTAAAGTACAAATTATATTCTGACTTTCAGAAAGCATAGGGTTTAGAACCCTACTCAGATTAATTTCTGCTCGTTTTGAGTTTGACTTATTTTAATTTCTGTTTGTTTTGGGTTTCATTTATTTATTATTACTTATTTGTTGTAGTTGTATGCTTGGTAGATTATTTGATTCTATTTTTGTTCATTTTTGGTTTAATGGAGTTTGTTACTTTTTTTTGAAAAATTTATTTTGGGCAAAAAGATTTTTTGATTAATATTATAATAGTACAGGCAAACTAGAGTTTGACCCTAAACAAATTGCATCAGAAAAGATTTTTACACTGTTTTGTAGAGAAAAAAAGCTGAACAACATATCCAAAGTTGAGCATTCTAGGTTGACGCAAATCTAGTTTTTTTTGCTCTTAATGTCAATTTTTTCAGCTTTTAAAAAAAATATAAACTGTCAGTAAATGTTCGTTTTTCTGTATATGAAGTATCATCCCGATGTAAAATGAAGAGCTGGAGCCCGAAAATCTAAGCAAATTCGATGTACAATATACCAGAAAACAGTTTCATCATCATCAATATGTGATTTTACCCTTCTCATCGTTGCGACCTCTTTTTCACCATAATATCAGAAAGCGACTATTCTGACATAAAATGATTAGCTGAGCCCAAAAATAAAATTAACCTGATATAATGTCTACTAGAAAATCCCTTTTAAATTCATCAATATGCACTTTTTTATTTTCATTTGACATGTTTCTTTTAGCCCTTATTGCCCACCAGTTCGTCGATTGTTGGTAAAAACAAATTGCAACAGAAATAATTTTTACACTATGTTGTAGAGGAAAAAGAGTTGAACAAAATATCCAAAGTTGCACGTTCTAGGTCGACGCAAAACTAGTTTTTTTTTGCCTATCGTGTCAGTTTTCTCACTTTCTTAGCCAAAAAATTAAGTTCTGGTAATTGTTCGTTTTTGTTGAACTGAATCATTACTCCGATGTAAAAAGACGAGATGGGTGCGAAAATGGAGTCAAATTTGGTGTACGGTATATAAAAAGGTTTCATAATCATCAATATGAGATTTTTACGCTTCTCTTCGCCGTGACCCCCATTTTTTTATACAAGATCTTCTTTCGCTGGCTAAACTGTCGGTTTTGAGATCTAATAATTAGTTAGCCTGAATCTGATCGTCGCTGACTCCATCACCTGATTGGTCGGCCTAAAAAAGTGATTGCAAGATTTTTATTAAAGCATTAAAAATATTAGAAAAGGGAAATCATCTATGAAACTAGTTTTCAGCGGCCGACATTTAAAATCCCTCTTAGAATAAACTATTATCAACACACTGACTAGTCTTCACAACTGATAAAATTATTGAATCAACTTCATGAACATTTGAAAGACAGAATCAAACTCCGACTAGTATTCACAGCTTATTCTTTTAATTCAGATATCTAAGCTTCGACGTTCTCTTCATCGTTATAGCTTTTGATTATTGGAGAGTTAGCACATGCTGTCCCTTTGCACATTTTACACGCTGCAGTGCAAGCTAAGCCGTTTTTAAAGCAGCTACATCTCGTCGAGCTACATTCCAGTTGACAGGAGCACTTCACAATTTTCAGAAGCAGACGAGGGGCTGGTAGGACGTCAGTAGTCAATGGATACAAGAAGTCATCTTTATTTTTCCAACCCCATTGTTCGGCTTTAAGTTCAGAATCAGGATCTTCACTCCATACCTGAACTTGGTAAAAAAAAAACCCTATAACTGTGGAATTTAGCCGCATCAGAAGTTGGTGGTAACTGTTCTGGGTCTACCAACGTGCAAGCAGTAGTCACTTTCTTTTTAAAAACTTGCCTGCGGAGTTTATTCAGGCTTTCCCCTTTTGATGAGCCATATATCATGAGCAGAGCGTCTTCTCCAGCAACCCTTACTTCCTCCTTCGAAGCTGACTTCAGCATGAAAACTGCGGCTGATGTACGAAAATCGGCATCTGTGATTAGCTTCTTCAGAGCCTTTTCCCACCCTGTGAATCCATGAAGTAGAGTCACAGCCTAAGATGGCGTGAGCAAAAAGAATCAGATGGCATGTCTCTTGGCACAGCTTCTCTTTCAATTTGTAAATATCCCATATTCGGGGAGCTTTGTTTTACTGTGGCTAAGGTGCAAAGAATAGTTTCTTGCTTGATAGGTCACCATGATAACACAATAAAACCAAAAGATCAGGATCATCTTTAATGACGGCAGTGTCGTAATACCGGGAAGAATCAACAGCAGCTTGCACAATTGGGACATCTGCATCACTTGGTCTCTGGACTACGACGAAGACCTTTGATCAGAGATAAACAGCCAAAGCGCAAATAAAACTGGCCTTGTTTTTTTGCAGGACAAGAACTCATCCTTTTTCACCTTTACCTGCATATCTGATATGAAGAAGATCTAACGGCCGATTATACGACTTCTCTTCTACTGGGCCATATCCTTTATGATAGGTGGGCCGTCGTAGCCGTCGAACACAATAGTGGCAGATGGATACTGTAGGTCACATAAGTTGAATAATGGTCAAGGATTCGGAGTATCGTTCGTTTTTGGCCCATGGAATTCTGTGCAGAAGAGCTCCACCGTCGATGATATATAGAAAGCCTTTGGGAAGGGGAGTAGAGCGCTCCTCGAGATTGCAAGCCTGAGTTATAGCCTTGAAAAACTCTGGCTTGTTCGGAGACCGGAGCATGCAGAACTGTCAAAAAGTGATGCCGGGTAGGAACACAGTTCGTGTTGAAATTATTCAGTTTCCCTGAGATTCATCCTCTTTGCTGGCGTGCTGAACCTCTGAAAAAGGAGAGTGGGGTCCAGTCTTTTGCAATTTCCACCTGTTTTTGTCCACCTTTTTGTATCTATAGATGGCAAGATATCAAACACGGGCATTAACGTGACTTAATAAATGATTACTTGGGGCAATTTTCAACTGTGACTTTTTAGCTTACGGCTTTATCTGGGAAATCACTTGGACAAAGTGTGGGACGAAACGTTGATATTATTTATTGCATACGAAGGTAATGAAAGTGGTCCACTCAGCCCATCAGCCCACTTATTTTTCTTTTTTAACCAACAATCGACGAATTGGGGGACAATAAGTGTTAAAAGAAACATGTCAAATGAAAATAAAAATTGCAAATTGATGAATATGAAACGGGTTTTCTAGTAGACATTACATCAGGTTAATTTTATTTTGGGCTCAGCTTATCATTTTATATCAGGACGGTACTTTACATGCAGAAAAACGAACATTTACCAATAGTTCTTCTTTTTTTTTTTTAGAAAAAAAATTGACACGAAAAGCAAAAAAAAACTAGTTTTGCGTTGACCTAGAATGTGCAACTTTGGATATGTTGTTAAGCTTTTTTTCTCTACAATATGGTATAAAAATAATTTCTGTTGCACTTTGTTTGGGATCGACACATATTTTTGGCTAGTTTGCCTGTACTATAAGTATTTGGGAGAATTCAAATTTTAAAAAATGAGACCTCCATTTCCAGTGATGCAGTTTTTTTGTAGTAGCACGCGCCAAACTTAGAAAAAAAGAAACGTAGGTGAAAAATTGGCAAAGAAGCTGAAAACGCTGAAAAAAGCAGAACAGCTGAAACGCAAAAAAAACTAAACGAAAAGCTGAAAAGCACTAAATAGCTTAAGATGTGTAACTTTCCAATTTATAAAAAAAAGAACCGTTGGTGAAAATCAGCAAAATAGCTGAAAACGCTGAAAAAAGCTGAAAAGCTCTAAATAGCTTAAAAAGGTTTTAACCCTCAATCTGGCTCTTAACGTTAAAGCGAACTTGGTAAAATCATTTATGCCAATTTTTGAAAATGTAGGCTATTTTGTTTGTTTCTTTAATGAAGAAACCAAAAAAGATATTTCTCAATATGTCTAAGGGAGGATTTCTCTTTTTCTTATCTTTTAAATGGAAATACCAAGAAAGGTATTTTCTAACATTCAGGAGGGCGATAGCTCTTTCCCCCTAACTTGTACTTAAGATTATGAAAATTTTGTTTGCTTCAAAATCAAAAGTTGTGAATTTTGGCAAGTCTTAGGTCGGGTTTATGTATTTTACTATTCCACTGTTTGCAATTTGATAATGAAGTTTTATTAGCCTGTTTTATAAACTACTTTATTCCACTGATAATTCTGAATCTTGTTCGCAAAATTTGGTGTCACGAGGGTTTTTTAGAGTAGCTCAGAAGTAGTGGAAAGTTCAGTGTGGAAAACACCCATGGGTAATTAGAGATAATTGTTTGAAAAAAATGTCCTTGTGCGAGAGTTGAACCCAAGATCCCCAAGTCATCAGTCGGGCCTACTAACCGTTGATCAATAGGCACACCTAACAATAGTTTCATAGCTTTGTAGTGTAAACTTTACCGTTCCATATAAATCATTTTCTGTAAATTTATTTCTTCATCGTACAAAATATATTCGGTGTTTAATTATCATTTCAAATTATTGGACTTATATCCGAGGGTATATTTTTTCTTATGACATTCTTGTAAAATGAGAAGTTGGATCTATAAAATGTGGTTAGGTCTAAGTGACACAAAAGATTTGTTAGATTATTTGGTTGGTTATGAAGCTGGTACCGTTGGAAATAAAAAAGCCATCTTAATTGTTAAATAAAGTTCTTCTTTTCGTATTGGCAAAAGTCAACCATTTTCATTTATAAAAAAAAGCTGTTTTGAGTTTGAGCCTGCTCGACTCAAAACAGCACAAGGATTGAATTAAAAAAGGAGCTGCAGGCCACAAAATCAAATAGGGAAAAATGGTGGGCCCTTTCTTTATTTGCCTTGGCTCCTAGGTTCAAGCTAGCCTTGGCCTGCTCAACACAAACCTCAAGGATTATGTCGAAAAGGGGGCAGAAATGCCGTAAGGACAAATGGGAAAAAGTCGTCGGCGCTTTCTTTATTGTCTTGATTCACTCCAATGAAAATACCATAAATATTTTTTTTATATATTTACTAAGTTAGATTCGTAGAAATTTAAACGTCTAGTAAGTAATTTATAATTTACATCAGTCGCAATATCGTTCGTCCTCAGCAAATTCTTCGTAGTTTAAGTTCTAGTGGGCTACAAGGGCTACATACGCCCCTTTGCCGTATGTTGAGCATTTCCTGAACTATAAAATATAAGTAAGTGTTAATAGTCCATAGTATATTAGATTAAGCCGTGGCTTGTAGGGCATGTGCGACACTTGGTCTTTATTATATGACTAATTTTGTAAAAATACGACAAAAATAAACTGACCCTTATCCTTTATTTTTAATCTGTTGTTTATGGAGTGTGGACTGATAAGGAATCACAGTTGTCAGTTTTTCTTCGATTACACAAGCCCAAAACAGCGAAAATCATAAGCTGAGTTGTTTATCTAGCCAGGAGTAGACTTTTTAATGCTAGCCTTGAGATAATATGCACAGTAATTTAGGATGCAAAACGTAAAAAGGGTTCCTTAGTTTTGAACATAAGTCTGTCCCTTTAATGGGTGTTTCCAAATGGCTTGAATTCCTTGTTCTTTGTTTCCTTTAATTTGAAAGATATGTATATCTTTGCTGGTTTTGATCGGATGTCTTAAGCTTAAATTACTATTTCACTTTATTTCAAAGCAATACCGGCCCCAAAATCAGCCTTCATATTGAGTTGGGCAGCGACCTCTAGACGAAAAACTCCTCCCAACCTGAAGCCAATGCGTCGGAATCTGGAGAAATAGGATTAAAAAATCACTAGCACCCCTGATAACGCCGTTGCCAGTAGACAAAAAAAATGCTCAATTCAGATTGTTCATGAATTTTATATAAATTTATTTATCATAATTTTGATTTGAATGAGTATAAATTAATTTGTATGCCGCCTCATATTTTAAAACTAAGCATATTCTATTGTTGCTAAACTGTATTTTAGTGGTTGTAAAACAGTATGGACTAGATTACTACATCGAGCATTACCTAGTCAAAAATTTTACAAAAATGAACTCTTGTGCCCTTTTGGAAAAAGAACTTTATTATTTAACTTCCGACTTTCGTCCCATGTTTTACATTTTGATGATCAGAAAAGGCCTACAGCTTTTTTTTCTTTTCACCGGTTTCTCCTCTGCCTAGATTGCAGCTATATTTGACTGCAATTAAGAAATTAGCTTTCTTTTCTTTAACGAAAGCTGTTTGAATGACTTGCCGTGTCATTTTACTCTCTAGATGCTAAAATGACTGAATATCTAACGTTTTTGTTAATATGTGGCAATCCGTGCTTTTTCGCGCTATATCACGCAACAACCCTCCAAGGGATTAACATCTCGATAGCTTATTTTTTAATAAGTAGGCATGAAGACAATAATTTAATTAAAGCTCTTGCTCTGCAGCGTCATCAGCGTAGAGGGAACCAGTCGTCAGCGGTGGTAGTCGTCTTCAGAGGGGTCTGCCCTGGGTAACGGATGTAGAATCCTGGATTCGATGCTCCTGGTAGTTTGTTGACTGCGGACGATGTCCACCCATCTAGTGCGTGGTCTACCTCAGGGGCGAATCTAACTATTTGTAGTGGGATCAAAGTCGAAGATGAGTCAGGTGGATATCTGAGCGGTAAGCGGAGTAGATGACCATACCAACGCAGCGAGGGAGACTTGTTTTTGTTCAGACAGGGATGGTAATATAAAGAACGGAAGGATATCCTAGTTCCGTACCCTGTCAAGCCACCTAACATGTTTGATTTCAAGGAGTTGTTTTGCCTGGATAGCATCTACCTTCATCATCCATATTTCAGTTGTGGATAAAGTCTCCGATGAGAACAGTATAACGCTAGCTACCGAGAAAGAGTAGAATCGCGCTTTCGTGAGGCGGCTTATCTGGGGTTTGTGAAATTTTGTTCAAACAGTTCGTGGTAACGAACTGTAAGTAAGGAGCGACCCGGCTCAATGGTAACCGAAACTCTAGAAAACGGGTTTTTGATACCAATAGATATATCAAAAGAATCAGATTTCAATGCTGATTTCAAATATATAACTTTCATCAAGTTTAGTGCTACCCATCAAAAGTTACGAGCCTGAGAAAATTTGGCTGATTTTCAAAAAAAGGGGGAAAGACCCCCTAAAAGTTATAGAACCTTAATGAAAATCACACCATCATATTCAGCGTATCAGAGAACCCTAATGTAGAGGTTTCAAGCTCCTATCTACAAAAATGTGGAATTTTACATTTTTTGCCAGAAGAAAGATCACGGATGCGTGTTTATTTGTTTGTTTGTTTGTTGTTTGTTTGTTTTTTTTTTTTTTCCCAGGGGTGATCGTATCGACCCAGTGGTCCTAGAATATCGTGGGAGGGCTCATTGGAACGGAAATTAAAAGTTCTAGTGCCCTTTTTAAGTGACCAAAAAAAATGGAGGGCAACTAGGCCCCCTCCCACGCTTATTTTTTTCCCAAAGTCACCCGATCAAAATTCTGAGATAGCCATTTTGTTCAGAATGGTCGAAAATATGATAAATATGTCTTTTAGGATGACTTAATCCCCCGAAGTTCCCAGAGGGAGGGCTAAAAGTTATGAACTTTACCCAATGTTAACATATAGTATTGGTTATTGGGAAGTATACAGAAGTTTTCAGGAGGTTTTTTTTCTGGTAGTGGGAGGGAAGGGTGGGTCGGTGGTTATGTTGGAGGATCTGTTCATGAAGGAAGTTTTCATGGGGGAAGGGAAATTGCCATGAAGGGGGCGCCGGACTTGCCAGCATTATTTATTGGTTATTGGGAAGTATACAACCATTTTCAGGAAGGATTTTTTCTGGAGGGGGGGGGGCTAGACGAGGGGGTTAATCCGGAGAATATTTCCGTGGAGGATGTTTCTTTGGGGTAAGGGAAATTTCTATGAAGGGGGCGCCGGATTTCCAAGCATTATTTAAAAAACGATCAGAAATTAAATAAAAAAAAAAAAACAAGTTTTTTCAACCGAAATGTAAGAAGGAATATTAGAACTTAAAACGAACAGAAATTATAACGTATGTGAGGGGGTTCTCCCCCAAGTCAATACCTCGCTCTTTACGCTACAGTTTTTTTTTTAGTGCTTTCAAAAGAGCTATCTATTCTAATTAAACGGCCTTTGTGATTCAGGGGTTTGTGAATCAAATTTTTTTTTAACTTTTAACGTAAAGAGCGTGGTATTGACTAAGGGGAGAACCCCCTCATATACGTAATAACATATACGTAATAAAAAAACAATAAAAAAACAAGCGATACGGCTCAATAGTAATCGAAACTTTTAAAAACGGAATTTTGATGTCAATAAATGTATCAAAAGAATGTGTTTATAATGCTGATTCTAAATATATAAATTTTATTAAGTTTAGTATTACTCATCAAAGGCTACGAGCCTGAGAAAATTTACTCGATTTTTTAAAGAGGGGGGAAACATCCCCTGCATTAACTAAAAACGATCAGAAATTAAATAAAAAAAAAAAACAAGTTTTTTAAACTGAAAGTAAGGAGCGACATTAAAACTTAAAACGAACAGAAATTATTCCGTATATGAAAGGGGCTGTCCCCTCCTCAACGTCTCGCTCTTTACGCTAAAGTTTTTTATTGTTTTAAAAAATAAAGTTGTGAGACAGAGTCAAACTTTAGCGTAAAGAGCGAGGCGTTGAGGAGGGGACAGCCCCTTTCATATACGGAATAATTTCTGTTCGTTTTAAGTTTTAATGTCGCTCCTTACTTTCAGTTTAAAAAACTTGTTTTTTTTATTTAATCTCAGAAGAAAGCCGACGGTGCCATTCGCCTTTGCCGCTACTATTATAATTAATTTTCTTTAGTCAGTTGAGACATTGGCATTGCTTCTTTTTTTAATTTAATTTCTCGAAGAAGAGTGATATCTGGCAGTTTTTTTTTTTTACATACATCTTGCTTTCGAAAAGATAGATGTATTGAATTCGGTGGTTTAGCTGGAGTTGTGTGAGACGTGCAGGCTTTAAATCAGGAGCCCAATTTGGGCCAGGGAACTACTGCCTCCTCCCTAGGCTTATCAAAAATACTCATTCTTGGTATGTCCACACAGAAAATAGAAAAAACAATAAAGTTGCCCCCTAGATTTTGAAAGATGTATTTGGCCCCTCCCTAAAATTTTGTGACTTGGTGCCCTTGCTGTAAATGGCGGCTACTACTGTAGCTTGTAAAAAAGGGAATTATTTCATCTCATATGACTTATAATGCAATCAAAACTGCAGCAGTCAAATCTGCTACAACTTGTTCCTATTTTTTCGTTTATATTTCTCTTGAGATGAAATTGAATTTAAAGGATAATTATCAGTCTTTCTGATCACACATGCGCACAGGGGTAAGGTTTCAGTTCTTTTTATCTTTTTTCTTTTTTTTTATAAAAAAGAACTTAGCCTTGCGAGTTATTTAGCGTGACTTCCTGGAAAATTTTTCCTCGGAGTGCCATTGAATCCTTTTTGTTACTTTTTTTGTACTATATGAAGGTACCTCCCACGGACGCTGGCAGATGCCCCATGGGCGCATTGCTTCCCCCATGAAACAAGAAGATTATAACACATTCATATAAATAGGAGCACGAGAAATATTCCCATAAAAGGAACCGCTCCTGATAGTACTCCCCCTTCTCCTCGAAAATTGTTGGTGGCACCCACAATGACCCCCTTCCTCTTTAGATTTGTATCAATAAGCACATTAATGTAATCTGTAGTGTTACACAATTTTTTTTTTTTTTTGCAATAAAAAAGGAGATATCTTCCCATAGCGCATGAAGATTCATGAATGAAGATTCATTTCTGCCCCTCAAATATCTTGTATCTGTCTTAATCCTCTCTGGGAAACAAGAAAACAGTGAAAATGAATAGAAAAAAGGGAAGTGAAAAGTATTTCCATTTCAATCTTTGCAAAAACGAAACTCCTAACATTACTTGTCCATCCGTTCCGTGGGAAATGGCACTCATTATCATCCCCACATCTTCTCCTTTTAGGCCGGTATTGCATGTGTTGCACAAAAAAGAAAAGAAAAGAAAAAGTCCGCAATAGGAGAGGATTTCTTACATCACTGCACCCATGCTTTAGGGTATTACAAAAATGTTCCCAGGAGTGAAGGGGATTCATTTTCCCCTCCCTCCTCTAAAAATCCTTTTACATCAATCTGAAGGTTCACAGAGCGGTGAAAATTTGGGCATAAAATATGCTTTTTGAGGCTCCAGGCAAACTCCCCCTCACCACCTACACAAAGATCCATCCACCCTCTTCTATAATAGCTGGTGGGTTAGTATGTGCTAATTATTTATCAAACCTCAAGTTAAATTGTTAAAAAAAGTTTTCCAGCTGAAAGTAAGGAGTAACGTTAAAAATGAAAATTAACGGAAATTATTCCGTTTGTGAGGGGGCTCTCCCCTCTTTAATCCCACGCTCTTCACGTTAATTTTTTTAGTGCTTTAGAAAAGCTTCTTAGTCTAATTAAACGGCCCTTGTGTTTCAGGAGTCGTTCTTAAAGGATTGGGACAAAAGTCAAACATCAGGGTAAAGAGCGAGGTATTGAGGAAGGGGTGGTTTCCCTGACAAGGCCGTATCCCCCCTCCGAAATGTTCGTTTGACTCATAAAAACGTAACGAAAATGGATATAAATAATTGTTTATGCGTTTTTGAGTGTTCTTTGTGTACCCCCCCCCCAAAAAAAAAAATACTGGATACGGCCCTGCCCCCTGATATATGAAATATTTTCTGTTCGCTTTAAGTTTGTCTATTTTTTTCTAATTTCTGATTGTTTTTCTAATAATGCAGGGAAAACCGCCTCCCCTCATGGAAAATCCCCCAACAAAAAATTTCTCCCGTGTCAAATCCCCGCCCCTGGAAAACTCCCCTGGGATAATTCCATCTTTGCTTAAAATTCCTCCTGAAAATTTCTTTCAGACCAACTGAGAAGTAAAATTCTTCTCAGCCTACTTTCACCTGAAAAAAACTTGATTTTTATTTAATGAAAAAAGACTTGATTTTTATTTAATTTCTGATCGTTTTTCAAATCATGCCGGGACCCCCCCCCCCCCCCTCCTTAGACACTTTTCCCGGAAATCCCCCCATTGATAGTTTCTCCCGCGGAAATTTTCCCAGAAATCCCCTCCCGTGGAAAATTCTCCCACGGAAATCCCCCCCCCTTCCCTGCGGAAAAATCCCCCGGATAATTCCAACACCGCTGAAGATTTTCCCTCGACATTTCCCCCCGAGTATCTCTACATGTAAAATTGAGTCACCAAAGAGAAAGTAAGACAAATAAAAAGAATTTGTGTATGAATTCTGGCAAATTCCCTCCTTTTAAAATTTTCCTGGGAAGTTCACCCCAGAAACTTCCTTACCCAGGGAAAATTCTCCCTGCAGAAAATTTCTCTCCCCCCCCCTGGCGAAATTCCCCTTTTCTCCATGCATCCGTGATTATTTATCTCCGAAAATAAATGAACAATATCGTATGCACGTGTTAACCGTGTTAACACGGTTTGAAACCTCTGAAATGGTGAATTTGATAGTGTAATTTTCATGAAGATCATTCATCCTTTAAGTGTGTTTTGTCTCCTTCTCGAAAATGGATCGTTTTCGTCATCAAAACTCCTATTTTAGAGTTTCGGTTTCTATTATAAGGATTTTCTACTTACTTGCAGTTCATTGCCAAGAACTGTTTGATTAAATCTTCTTTTCTTTAATTTTTTTTTTGCAAATTCTCATTTTAACCTGTGTTTTGAAGAACAAGGCAAGAACGTCAGATAAAAATCAAACATTCTAGTAAAATATAAACAGGGCCGGATTCTTGACGCCCCTAGGCCCAAGCGTTCGGGTGCCCCGAGGCCCAAACAATTTTGTTTCGAGGAGACAGAGAAATTTATGGGGAAATCCCTGAAAATCTGGGGATAGTGGAAGCCCTGAACGGAAGGCAACTGATGAGTGATGATCCAAAAGTAATGTAAGAGATAGGTGATACCGAGCTCTCAGCTGCCATTCTTGGGAGACATCTGACAGTTTATAATCGACAACGGAATTCCTGTGTTGTTTTAAAATCACTTCTGTGAATAGGCAGGGCAGCAGTAAAGTGAACCTGGCACTTTGACAATAAATCACATCAGTCCAGCTTTTGTTAATAAAAAAATCGCTCGGGTTTTTTTTCGCCCCTTGGCATTGTTCGCCCCTGGGCCCGGGCCTATGCGTAAATCCTGGCCTGAATATAAACAAAATTTACTTGGATTATTTCTTTTCTCGTAAAATTGATTTTTTTTGCTGAAGTACTTCCAAATATAAGCATGTGCTTTTATATAAATTTTCTGAATTATATCTTAAACCAATCATTATATAATTTTTCTTGAGGTCGTCGTTGATTTCAGCTAGAAATTTGAATTTGTAGAAAAGTCTGTTTGTTCGATAAGTGCCAAAAATGTATGCTCAGGTAGGGAATCTTGTTAATTCAAACCGATGACATAATAATTTGAATTACTAATCTTAAATTTCAATGATAAAATAGGCTAGAAATAGCTAAGTTGTGAGGTAATGGCTAAGATAAAACCTCATTTTCCTTTAACATGCTTGTTGGCGAAAAGTTTCAGTTCATCCAATGTTTTGACTTGTGTAAAAATCACGAACGGGATTTTGAATGAATATTGCTAAAAGAAGAAAGGTTATGTGTCCACCTCTTTTCATTAAGAGAGATAATTCGCAGGTAATTTCTTTTCTCTATTTACTGAAGAATTTAGATTGAAAACAGTTATTTGTACGGAAGGGGCCTAATTGGATTTTGGAAAGTTGGATTTGATAATTTCCGAAGAGGCCTAAGCAAGATTATTATCTGCATTAAAACTGATTTTTTCTACGGGCCAACTTGACTCAGTAACTTAGGCCTGGGTAAGGAGTTTTTAGGCCCCAATCAATTATGACAGGCCATCAGTTCGTAATAACGAACTGTAAGTAAGGAGCGAGTCAGGCCAGTAGTAACAGGAACTCTTAAAAAAAGAATTATGATAACAAATAAAACACCAAAAGAATTGAATTTTTCTGATGATTCCAAATATATTAAATTCATCAAGTTTAATGTTACCCTTCAAAGCTACGAGCCTTGAGGAAATTTGCCTGATTTTCGAAAAAAAGGGGAAACAACCATAAAAGTCGATAGATTTTCGTGAAGATCACAGTGTGATCTTGGTGTGATCATCAACCCATAAGGTTTAGCATATAATGGTACCCTATTACAGGGGTTTCAATCTCCTATCTACAAAAATATATAATTTTGTATTCCTGGCTAGAAGAGAGATCTCGGATGCGTATTTATGTGTTTTTTTGTTTTGTTTTTTTGCAGGGGTGGTCGCATCGAACTAATGTCCCTTGAACATCCGGAGAGGGCTCATTCAAACGGAAATATAAATTTCAAATGTGCTTTTTAATTCACAAATAAGATTGGGGTGCAACTAGTCCCGCCTCCTATACCCCTTTTCCCCAAAGACATCCGGTTAAAATGTTGAGATAGCCATTTTGTTCAACATAGTTAAAAGGTCCAATAACTATGCCTCTGGGAAATGACTCAACCCCTTACAGTGCCTGGGGAAAGGACTGTAAGCTAAGAAATTTGCCCATTGCTTATATATAGTATTTGTTATTGGGAATATTCAAGTATTTTCAGTTGGGCGGGAGAAATTCTCCTCGGGAGAGAATTTTCCATGAAGGCGAAAGTTTCCGGGTAGAATTTTCCAGGGGAAATTTTACACGGATGAGTTTGCCAGAATTCACTTTCAAAATTCTTTTTATTTGCTTTACTTTCTGTTTGCCGACTCAATGTGACATATGCAGAGAAATTGCGGGGGGAAAAAATGCGGGAGGGAAAAAATGCGGGGAGGGAAAAATGCGGGGAGGGAAATGTCTGAGGGTACTTTTCTGCGGGGACGGGTATTTTCCGCGGACGAAATTCCCCATGGGGTAATTTTATACAGGAGTAACTTTCCATGGAGGAGGGTATTTCCGGGGAAAATTTTCCACGAAGGGGGAAAGGATTTCTGACATGATTTGAAAACAATCAAAAATTAAATACAATATTTTTTTAATGAAAGGAAGGAGAATCCTCAAGGGATAATTGTCCGCAGGAAATTATCCGGGGGGAATTTTTAGTGAGGATGGAATTTTTCGGGGGGATTTTACGTGGGAGTTTTTTTTGTGGTGGAATTTTCTACAGAGGGGGAAATGGATTTCCCAGCTTTATTTGAAAGAAAGCAAAATTAGTCTGATTTTGTCAAGTGTACACATTCACCTCATAAGCTGCATGTCCGAGGATATTTTCCTGATTTTAAACCAAAAGAGAAAGCATCTCCAGTAAGGGGAGTGACCCCGATGATAGCTACACATTCAAATCCTGCATATCCGAGAACCCTATTCTAGAGGTTTCAAGCCCATATCTACAAAGACATAATTGTTATACAATTTTTGAGAAGGATAGTCATGGAATTGTATTTTTTTTTTCTATTCCGTAGATTATCATATCAAACCCGTGGTCCTGGAATATCGGGAGAGGATTCATTTAAGTGAAAATTGAAAGTTTTAGTGCCATTTTCAAGCAACGAAAGAGATTTTGCCCCAACAATGTTGTGTTTTCTCTCATTATGTGCTGTAAATTGCAATCACGTGAAAATTCCGAGATCGCAAATTAATTTCAAAATAGTTGAAAAGCTATGTATTCAGCTTCCCGGTTTCAGAGGCCAGTTTCAGAAGCGTGGAGCATTAAAATGCATCAACTCTAGTAAAGGTAGCTTTTATGATCCAACCTCATGAAGTTAACTTTGTAAAAATGAAGCTCTGCAAAGGAAGCAGTCCCATGTTTGGGGGAAATTTCTTTGTGTAATAAAATTGTCTTACTGTGTTTAAAGTAGTTCTTGTTTTTGCTGTCTAGCATATACTTTTTAGGTGGACAATTACTTTCTAATATACGTTCTTTAATGTCTTCACTAATTTTGTATTCTAATGTACGCTGTCTAATTTACATTTCGAATCTAAAATTGGAGCCATCATTTACCATTTTTTTTATTTGAGCATAGGATTATGATGCTATGGTTCAATTGGTTAGTGACCTGAAGACTCTTCCAAATTCTTCCAAATACATTGCCACGTCAGCAATACGACACTTGTATGCCTTTGCATTAAACAGGTAACATGAATTTCTTTAATGCTCTGCAAGTAATCTATTCTTTTTATTACGCCTCTATATTTGATATATTACTATATTTCTCGTGCATAAAAGCTAAAAAGGTGAACAATAATCCAGCAGGATTGCTGCCTGGTGAAAAAATCACTAAATTTTAGTCATTTTTAGTGATTTTCATCAATAATGTAGTGATTCATGTGCTGATTTAGTTATTTTTCTGTTTAGGCAATATAAAAATCACTAGATATAGTGATAAATTACCAGGGGATGGCAACTCTACAGTGCAGTAGCACGTACCAAAGAGCAATGTAAAATTGGGTATTCTACTCAAGTGTTTCAAGTCGGTCAGCACATTTATAGAAGTACAAACATCACTACCCGAACTAGTTTCGAGAAGAGACTAAGATTTAAAAAAAAACGAAAGTTTGACGTTGTGGTAACAAGAATTCGAGGGCCGAAGGCCTGAACTACCCACCTTAGTCAATAACGTGAAGAACACAGTACGAATATATTAGCAGTAGCGAAAAGTCCTATACTCTCCATTAAAGATTTTCGGAACACATCAGTCTAGGCCTCTCTTCATGACTCCGCCTTCGTGCACGTGCGGTGACAAATGTTTAGCGCATTACGACGGGCTTATGGGAAACATGAACTGAAAGTATTGCTGTGACATAGATGGATTTTCCGTTTCCGAGCGCTTTGATCTGTGTCATTTCTGAAGAAACGTTTGCTACTGTTATGTATCTATACTGTCGGGAAGAAAGAGAAGTGATGTTAGGTTATATTTCTGAAGGGTGAAGGCCTGAACCAGTCTTTGGTAAGGGCTAAAAGGCCCGAACGAGTGCAGGGTGGTGACAAAACTAAGCTGGTCTGTAATTATGAAAAATCAAATGTGTGTGTGTTTATATCGTGTGTACAGTTTTTATTTTAGACTGATTTTTGAAGTAGAAGGTGGACTAGGGTATAAAAATACGAAAAATATGAATTAAACTAAGAAAAAAACATTTGGAAAGAAGCGTCTTAAGTAAGGAAGGCCTGAGGGAGCGGAATGAGGCAGCAAACCCCTTGGGAAAAGACTCTTTTTCTCTTTCTCCAAAATTTCCAAATATTTCTAGTCTTTCTTTTATATTAATTAAAAAAAAACTTTCCGAAAGATAAGTTTTTCAAAGAAAAATAACTGCCATTTCAAACTTCAACTCAGTAGATACAAATACCTGTTGAAATTCAAACTCAAAACGACCAGAAATTACTATTAAAGAATAAATGAAACCCAAAACGAACAGAAATTAAATAAACAATCATAGGAAAAAAATACAAAAATTAACAATATAAATGAATAAATAGATCCTAAAGCGAGTAATGCTTAGATTGAATATGAAAATCAAGCTTAAAAGGAAAAAAGCATTTTGCTATTGAAGTATGAATGAAAGTTAAAACTAACAGAAATTAAATAAACCAGTTAGCTTCACTTCTTTTCACAATTCAGCGCGACAACAATGACAAAAATGAGATAATGTCCAAAATTTTCCTAATTTTTGAACAAAAAAAATTTTTTTAGAATATAGCGGAGCTAAGGTATGAATAGAGGTAAGATGGGTTCAGGTGCTAAATATGCTTTATTTCAACATCGTTGGTGCTTTTAACATCTTACACCAATGACCTGATGTCTTTCATACGGTCGTTAGAACTAATGTGGCGACAAAAAAAAAAAATGTTTTTAATATTCATTTTTAAATACAGGAATCGTTTAATTGTTTAAAAAAGATTTCTTTTTGGTTTTTCAATTAACCAAAAGGAACACTTTAAGATGAAAAGTGAACACAGTTTTCTTATCATTCATTTATGCATGCTTATTAATTTTTTTTTCAGTAATTTTTTGCATGTGCATGTAAATTTGGTTAAAATCTGTTTTTTGAAATAAAAAAAAAGAACATAAAATGAATTGGCTAAACTAAAATTTCAATTAATTTGCCTTTAATTTTCTGTAAAGGGGATATACACCAAGGTAGCATCCAGTTGGGGATAGTTACCAGGTTTGAACCCCCCCCCCCGTCAAAAAAAACATTTTGTTCGACCCGTAAAAAATTAGCAAAATGCATTCGAACAAATTTTGTATGCGTTTTTGAAAATTTACGTGTGCCCCCTTCACAAACAAAAATCCTACATACACCCTTTTTATACTCATTCTAGCTTATTTTAGGGGTGGCAGTGCCATACAGGTTAGAAGAAAAAAATTCTTGACATAAAATATTTGTCAAAAACATCATTTGACATTTTTCGGCATGAAAGTTTTTTTCACACCCAAGGACTTAAACCCCTTTTCTGCAACTGACTGCAAGCCCTTGCCATTGGAACTGTAGCCCTCCTGGGGTTTCAATATCCAGGAGGAATGATCTACTAAAGGCTTGAGAAGAATGTAATTGACTCTACCCAATTTACTTGGCTTTTATAGATCCTTAAAAAAAACACTTAAGTTTTCAAAAACACCATTAAGTTAACGAAGGTCATTTGAGAAGTTTCTTCGCTCTTTTATTCAGTATAGCAGCAAGCTCATGGGACGTTAAAACGGCAAGAAATTTCAAAGAGGTTCAAGGCCTCACATGTTTAAATATTGAAAATTTTGTAAAGCAGGGAAATGTCTGATTGTCTGATGTCTGATCTTTCTTTCAAGTTTATCAAGCAGTTCGTGGTAACGAACTGTAAGTAAGGAGCGACCCGGCTCAATAGTAACCAAAACTCTAAAAACCGAAATTTTGATACCAATAGATACATCAATAGAATCAGATTTTTATTCTGATTTCAAATATTTATATTTCATTAAGTTGTGTCTTACCCATCAAAAAAAAAAAAAAAAAAACAGAAATTAAATAAACAATCAATGCAAACAAACATCAATTTTTTCAATTTTTCAATTTATTGAAATAAAAAAAGATGAAGCATAACACCAATAATAATAAGGATCCTGGAAGCGAACTTGTTGAGGACCGTAACAACAAAAAATTGAAAATGAACAAGAGAGAAAAAAAAGAAAAAAAGAAAAAACACGGGTAAATTAAAGCAAATTGATTAAAAATTTAGATATTTATAATATCACACTTTAGTAACATTGTTATACAGGGTGCGAAAACTTGTGGATAGCTCGATACTGGAGGGTATTATATTCCATTGAAGTATAGATTTATAAATGGGGGATCGCTGGGCGGAGCTAGAGACACACTTGGGGACAATAAAGGAACGGTTGGATGAACGGAGACATAGGCCTTCAAAATTATTGCAGTTAAAATAAGCTAATAATTGGGGAGGAAGGTTTTTATGGTAAGCGGAGTATGCAAGGGATAAATTTAATTTTTTAAAGATTTTTTCAAAAGGGATAATACCAAAATCGGAGAACAAGTCCTGGGTGGGATATAGTCGGGGCAGCCGAAAAACCGCTTTGATGGCACGGTTTTGGGCAGATTTTAATTTATTGGTAACTGAAGGATAAGTGTTGCCCCAAACAGATCCGCAGTATGAGATATATGGGTATATAAAAGAGTAATAAAGGGTGACAAGGATATCAGGAGGAAGAAAATTATTCACACGATTAATCATACTTACCTATCGCAAGATTGTGGCTCTGATGTAGGAAACATGAGTTGCAAATGATAGGGAGGAGTCTATTTTGGACACCAAGAAACTTGGCAACTTCGACCTATGGGAGGAGATTGGTGGAATATTTTAGGCCAAGTGCTTGCTGAGCTTCATTTTTTTTGTAAGGGGTTCGAAATAACACAACCTGACTTTTCTTGCTGGTAATGGTCATGCAGTTAAAGAGAGACCATTCATGTACTCTATTCAGAAGAATTTGAGCAGAGGTGACGACGGATGGTAAATTAGGGCCGGTGATGAAAAAGTTGCTATCGTCATCAAAAAGTACTGGGTGCACTGATGGACCCAGGCCTGTAACCAAATCCTTAATATAAAGGAGAAAAAGTATTGGACCAAGAACAGAGCCCTGCGGGACGCCCCTCCGGACAGGTAGGGGATGCGAGGTCATGCCGCCCAGACTCACACTCTGTACTCTACCAGAGAGATAAGAGCCGAACCATGAGAAAGGAATTCCACGAATCCCTTTCTCACTTAATAAACCTGTGACTTAAAACACTGTGAGTTTACTTAATAAAACACTGTGATCAACCATGTCAAAAGCCTTAGAAAAATCCAGAAATGAGCCAATTACAGTATTTTTAAGGTCAAGTTGCGAACGGATAAACTGTGTGGCGTCGATTAGTGCATGAGCAGTTGAAAATTTGGAACGGAAGCCATATTTATGAGAAGAAATCAACGAATCTGAAGGATTAATCCCGAATAAAAAGGAAGAAAGACGTCGGAAGATAATTCTCTCGAGCACTTTGGATACAACTGGGAGAAGTGAGATTGGACGATAATTACTTATCTCAGACGGATCGCCTTTTTTATGAATCGAGATAACAATTGCTGATTTAAATATTTCTTATAAGACTCCATTGATCATAGACAGGTTTACTATATGCACAATGGGTTCACAAACATAGGAAGATACAGTTCTAAGAAGCTTATTACTTATCCCAAGGAAGTCAGGTGTACTACTATTAGAGAGAGATTCGATAACTTGAAGCACCTCATTACTATCAGTTGGAGAGAAAAACATGGATCTGGGATTCTTGCTAGGGTGTACTGACTCGGAGGGGGAACAGGAGTTAGCATTTGGAATATTGGTGAAATAATTATTAAAAGCATCCGGTACTAAAATTGGGTCAATTAATCTGCCACTGATGTCCTTAAGGTTAATAGGTATAGATCTTGAATTCTTTTTTTTTTGAAAGAATTTCATTTATTGTTGACCAAATTATTTGCAAGTTCCCTTTGCAGTGAGTGATTTCTGAATAATAATAATTTTTTTTTGCTTCACGGATGAGTTTGGTATATAAGTTTTTGTATTTTTTTAAAAGTAGTTAAGTCAATAACGCTATTGGTTTTGCAAGCTAACTTATAAAGGTCATTTTTACAGCATGAAGAGATTATCAGGCTATTGGACATCCAGGGGTGTATATAGGTAGTTTTTCGGTTTGATTTACAGACTGGAAAGGTTGAACTGAAAAGATCACTCAGTCCCTGTGTAAAACCATTTGTGGCTGAATTAACATCCTGACAATCCAAAACCTTGGACCAGTCAAAGGATTTCAAACGATCCGTGAACCGGTTCATATTCACAATGTTATATATTCTGTTAGACGTAGGGGTATTAAGTTCTAGGGTGTTTAGAAGTTGGTTGGAAGGGTAGGGAGAGATAGATTGGAAAGTGGTCTGACAGGTCAGAGAATATTATTTTGGAGGACAGGTGGTTTCCTAGGGAAGTGGATACAAAAATTTTATCAATTACAGTAGCGGTAGACCTCATAGGATCAACTCTAGTAGGAAAAAGGATTGTTGGAAGAAGACCACTTGAGGTAAATGTTTCAAAGAAGGTATCACAATCATTATTATTGCTAACATTTAGTAAATTACAATTGAAGTCCCCAAAAACTATTGCCTTCTTTTGTGGTAAATTAATAAAACTAGAAAAGTCATCAAAAAGATTACAAAAGAAAGGTGTCGGAAATGAGGGTGGTTTATAAAACAATGAAAAAATAAAAGAATTGTCGTCAACACTTATATCAACAATTATTGAATAAATGCATCTATTATTTATAGGTTGCGAGAATAAGGATTCACAGTGTAATAGCCTGGTGAATTTTAGACTTGATCGGATGTAAAGTGAAATGCCACCAGGGGACTTGGTTAATTTTCTTTCAATATGAATAGCTTGAAAGCCAGGGAGGGAAAATTCATTAGTATCATCAATTTCTGAAAACCACGTCTCTGTTATTCCGATTACGTCGAAAGAGCAGTAAAATTAGTCTACTTATCTACTTAAAATTAGTCTACTTATCTCTTATGCTTCTGATGTTAAAGCAGATTATATTAAGTTTGGTCTCTTCCATTAGCTTAGGTTTTACATTTTTTACAAAATCAAAAGTGTCGAGATATTCACAGTTAATATGGCTTAAGGGGCTATCAGGGCTAGCTAAGGGGTTGTTGCGCAAATTATTTTGGTCATCGTAATAGTTAAAAACAACATTATTGTACAGTGATAATTTCATGAGAAACGTAAAATCTTGCATAGCATACATTTAAATATCCATTGTGGTCAAAGTTTCATCATTTGCTTGATTTGAATATTGAAATTCTTCTTGAGCTGACGAATTATCATTGGTGGTAATTTTGGACTTGGATGGAAAGTTTGCCGTTTTTTTCTTAGATTTCTTGCCTTTGACTAGGGCAGTGGCACCGATTTGATTTGTAGTTGAGTCAACAGGCTTAACTAGCTTCGATGTGGAATCTATGTCCTTTTTGATGGAAGATAGTTGAGCTATAGTTGTTTGCAAGATGTCATCACCTAGGAGTTTGGTGATAGCTTTCTTCTTGAGAATATTTTTGGTTTCATCTGGCTCATTACTAACCTCAATTAAGTGACTGACTGTGAGATAAGTTGCAAGTCTTTGCCATTCTTGGCAACTTTCGGATGAATCTTTTGGGGGGCAGGATGTTGAAGTAAACTTAGGTAAGGGATAGGGGGACTGACTAATACCTTGAGTATGAACATTGTTTGCCTCTTTAGGAAATGATACTGTATTTGCATCTTCTACAACAATTGTTGCTTGGCTTCTACTGGGCCGATGGGGTGTGGGTTGCCGAGGGATTCTTGCAGCTACAACTGAGTAGGGTAGGTTCATTTTATCCGATGTTCTAAGGATTACGACTCGCTTTTGGTGAGCCGGGCAAGATTGTTTTTGGAGGGCTGTGTGTCCCTTACGGTTACAATTTCTGCAGAAAGGGTCTGACTAAGGGTATTCACTAATTGCGTGGCCTGTTTTCCCACACTTAAGGCAAGACGGATGGGACTGTTTGCAGTGTTTTTTGCTGTAGCCGTGGGCCAGACGAGTAGAGCATTGTAGGGGCTTAGGCTTATAAATCTTATAAAAAAGGGACATACCGTACAAGAATATTTCTCTGTTTAGCTCAACTTTGCAGGAAATGAGGATTGAACGGCTTGGGTGAAGGACTACTTCTTTGTTTAAACTTAGCCTTATTGCAGTTGAAGGATTTATGAGAAGGCCTGAAGAATCTATTAGTTCAGTTTGTATTTCCTCCACTTTTACACTGGTATCAACACCATAAAGCACATATTTGTGTAACTTTTCCACATTTTTTTTGTGGCTAAAATTTTCGAGCCATCAAGAATTATTTCTTTGGATTTTGACAGGACATGGTCTGCCGCCTGAGAAGACGCAAAGTAAATATCAATAGGCTCGTCCTGCTTGAAAACAAGTTCAAAATTTACCTTGGCGATCAGAAAAACAGCTTTCCTAATTTGCATTATTTGATCTTTTGAAAAGGGTTGGCCATTGATTTTCTTGATTGAGACAGTATAATAATTTGGGTAATTTGTACTACTAGTTTCTGGGACACTTGAAGGGAGGGGTTGCACTATCACTGGTGAACGAGTTTCATCCTTTTTCCTCTTTTTGCCAGGCGTCTCACCTCTTTCATTAGAGTTAGTTGTTGCTAATGCCTGAATTCCTGATAAGTGGCTAACTGTTTTCGACCGCGTAGTTGGGGGGGGGGGTCTAGAAAGAGTTTTAGAAGTAGGTAGGAAGGGCGACTGGCCAAGGGTTTCAGTGGGAGTGTTCTTCTCGGGTGGTAACCTTGGGGGCTGCTTTTTTCCTGACATTTATTCTGACGAGACACTACAGATTCACGAACTGTTAATCAGTCTTAATTCAAGGTTACTTGACCAAAAGTAAATATTCAGTAAATTATTCACTATGATAAATAATAACTCACTTTGTGTGAAGTGAACAGTCCCTCACAATTAAATCCACAAGTTAATTGTGCAGTCTAACACAGTACAGTACAAAGAAAATTCGATTAGGTTCATAAGTTAGTTCCTTTTAGTTCAGATACTAAACTCATACTATGAACATACAATAGATATTAGTGTAAATGAATAAATAAATCTTAAAACGAATGAAACTTAAATTGAATATGCAAATCAAGCTTGAAACGAACAGAAATCTCTACAAACAAGAGTTTGAGTATCGCCTCCTTCTCTCACTGTAAAAGTCTAAAACCTACTGCGTCATTGGCGCTTTACTGAAAACCAATTTTATTACAAATATTTTCTTTTGTACTTAATATTGAATATAAACATTAAAATTATAGTAAACTCTTTAACTGATGAGCTTTCAGCAATTAATATCATTATACATCAAATATTCAGTTTAATTTATTAGTTCTTTCTAAAGTTGTTCAAGACGAATATAGTTCCACTACAAACAAGAGTTTGGATACTGCCCCCTTTCCTAACTGTAAATAAAAACCAAAAGCCTGCTGCGTCATTTGCGCTTAACTAAAAACAAATTATATTACAAATATTTTATTTTCCAGTTCTTACAGTTTAAATATGTAAAATTAACATTAGCTTAGTATCTCGAGCTGAAGCGCAATAATGCAACACAAGACCAAGAAGAGCTTACGACACGGAAATGAAACAATTATATCACGAATTATTTAATTTTGGCTATTAAACCTTAGCGGGAAAAATATTGACACTTTTTGCCACTAATTTAATGGCATCTATCTGTAAGTGAACTGGAAAGAGTGTTTTAATTTTTAGTTAAACCAGCTTTAGAATGACTGAGTAAAATAATATCATCAGCATTTGCAATAAAACATACATCCCACCTCCTAGATGTAAGGGTTGTAGATAAAGATACTTCACCAAAAATGTACTAAAAATATGACGGAATCAAAGTTCACATTTTCTCAATCCGTGACCAAAAGCAATTGGATAAAAAAAAATAAATAAATAAATATAAATAAAAAAATCAGAAATAGGTGCAAAAATTTTTATTCTAAGCTCTGAATCCCAAAATCTAAGAACTCAACCACGGAAAGGGAAATCCCGCCATTAATAATAATAATAATAACTCTTTATTTCCATAATAGCTTATAGCTAGCAGCGGATGTCAAACAACAAGAAAATATAACACATGAGATCAGATAAATAAATATAAAAATAAATAAATAAATAAATAAACTTTTTCACAACTTTTTATAGATTTCCTTTTCAACTAGTTCCTCATTATAGTGGTTCACGATGTATGGAACAAACGATGATAGGTACCTTTTTGATGCCTTTCGGGGTGGGGGACAAAGGAGTTGGCACGACGAAGTGAGGGCTCCTCTACGTGTTTTTGGCCGACTGATCAGTGATTCCTGGAAATCCGGTAATATTTTGCGAAGGACATCAGAGCTTAGGCATTTTTTTCCGAAACGCATCGTGAGATCGTGGCGCCTTTCAGATAGTTTCTGAAGCCTCAGTTTCTGTAGGCTGTCCTCATAGGATGTATAATTTGCCCCAAGCATTATTTGGCACGCCCGCTTCTGAATATTTTCAAGCTTTTTGGTTTGGATAGCCGTTAGACCTGGGTGCCAAACGGGACAAGCATACTCGGTTTGCGATCGGACATACATACAGTATAGACTGTGCATAATGGAAATTTGGATATTGAACCGCGTTAGGCAAGCAAAGGATTTTAGGCATAGGGAAGCCTTTTGGAGGATAGACTGTATATGTGGATCCCATTTCAGGTTGCTTTTGAAAATTACTCCTAGGATTTTTATTTCATCTTTAGTTGTAAGTCCAGTGTCTTCTTGGGACGGAATTGGAGATTTTAAAAAGCTAACACGTAGAATATGGCTCTTGGTTTCACTAACTGTAAGCATTACATCTTCAAGATTATGCTTTAGCTGGGAAAATATTGATGAGGTGGTGATTTCCTCTGCTAGGCTCGCTAAGGTGCGGAATGATATGCTTGACAGGTCGTCAGCAAACTTGTAGCGACTTTTTATATGTGCTAGGACAGGGTTAAAAACAATCAAAAAGATCAGTGGTCCTAATTTTGTCCCTTGGGGTGCTCCGCACCATATTTCTTGGAATTCGGATGCTTCATCTTGCGTGAGTGAAAGACATTGGTTTCGATTGTGCAGGAAGCTTGCAACCATTCTCACAAGAAACTGTCGAGCACCCATTTCTTTAGCTCGGTTAATAGCTATCAGGTGTTGAATGCTGTCAAACGCCTTTACTATATCGCTGAGAAGGATTTCTGTGTATGACTCTTCCTTCTCGAGATTTTTCATCAGATCGTCAAGAAGACATACAAGATAGTGGGTAGTATTATGTCCAGGCCTGAAACCAAATTGCCGAGGGTCTAAATTAGCTTCAATATCTCCATATAAATATTCACAGATAAAGCCCTCAAACACTTTGGAAAGGCACGGGGTTTTTGAAATCGGGCGCAAATCGTTAGGTGAGAGGTTTTTTTTTATTTTAGGATTGGGAGTTATATAGGCTGTCTTGAAGCAATCCGGGAATGTACCATCTATTAGACATTGATTGAAACAGGCAGCCAAAATAGGACTAAGCTCCTCAGAACAATGAGCTATCAACTCAATAGGAATTTCTAGAGGGTAATTACTCTTCCTGAGGTCCAGGCGTTTGAGCTTCTCGCATACTTCATGGGGGCGAATGATCGGAATTTGTTCAATGGGTCCATTTTCAGGTAGCTCGTCAAGAGGTGGGTGTGTGCGACAAATATTTGAAAAATGTGTGTTGATCATATCAGCGCTCAGAGGTTCACCATCAGAGCCGTAGATTGTCAGCTGCTTTCGAGTCCGTCCCATAATCTCCTGGACCTTCTGGTGGAATCTAGAGGGGTTAGACTTCCAAAGCTTGTTAACCACTTGAGCACCAAATTCCTTTTTAGATTTCTTTATTTTGAGACATATGACATTGCGCATTTTTTTAGCCTCATCTTGATATCCCAACTTATAGAGCTCATTTCTCGATTTGATTAGATCCTTAATCTCTTTAGTCACCCACGGCTTACTTTGTGACTTGACCAGGATTGTCTTTTCGGGAAATATTACTTTATATTCATGGAAAAGCTGAGCAGTGACCTCTTGCATCATATTGTTGCCGTTCTTCATAGTAAGGACTTTCGACCAGTTTTTCCTAGCTAGCCACTCTCGGTAAATCTGGAGTTGTTCTTGAGTTTGTGGGCGGTACTTCACCACTGACTGGGATCTGTCAGGGGGTTTTCTGCTAGGCTTCCATATTACAGTAAGGTGGTCACTCATACCAATAGCGGGGAGAGTGTAGGGGGAATTATAGAACTCCTCAATATTGGTAAAGATAAGGTCTAGTACTTTTTCCTCGCGTGTTGGGACTTCAACAACTTGCGTAAGTGAGAGTGAACTTGAGAGCCAGCTAGCCTTTAAATCATTAAAGTCGCCCAGGATCTGAATGGCAGCGTATGGGTATTGGGATCTTATGTAGTCAACCGATTGCTGTAGGTAGAGTACGAGTTCCTTTCGGAACGATGCTCTTGGTGGGTAGTAGACTACACCAAAAATGATTGACGATACTTCTTTTGGTAAGTATCGGGGCCTTGTCCAAAGCCTCAGAACTTCGTGCTCAGGTTTCCTAGGGATAGGTATATTTAGGGCTCGATTCGGAATTGCAGACTTGCAAAGAAAACCAACTCCGCCACCATGACTCACAATGGCCCCGTCCTTATTTAATCTTGGGAGTAGATACACATCGTACCCGGAAATAACCGTGCATGTGTCAGACGCGGACCAAGTTTCGCACAAGCAAGCCACTTCAATGTCATTTTGTATGAGGGTGGTTTCCAGCTCTTCAACTTTATTCCCAAGAGAGCGGACGTTTGCGAGCAGGATTTTTGGAAATGAATGCTTCTGCTTTGTGTGATTACAATCCTTTGTCGTACCGTGTAGAGTTCGGTGTCTTTGGGCATCCATTTGAGCTGAGCGCTGAGTATACTTGGGGTTGTATTTTAAGGTTGCAACAGGTGTTTTCACTTGTTAAAGGTGACTTTTTTGTTGATTGTAAGGTGGTGGGAGTTCTTCATGGAGTAAAGCTTGATTTATTGGTGGTGGGACTGAGCGGTGGAAATTAAGAATGGGCTGTTTTAGACTAGCGACTCGATGAGCTGTGAAAATCTGTTCCTCGTTGGAAAATGGGGAGTAATAACCTGGTGTGCTGGCGGGATAGTTAATCTGATATCTGGTACGGGCCCGTATGGTATGGCTTGCCATCTTATTGGGGGTGCTGGTAGCCACGGTCTTCGGTAGGGGGAGGGGGAGCTATAGGATGTATGCTGTTGTCTTTCCTCGGAGGTGTGAGTTTCAACTGCATTAAGGGGACAATTCTCAGTAAACGATCTCCTGTTCTGATATCTTGTTTCCCAATTTCGGATTTTGCAGGGAACCCGTTTTTGACTGCTTCGGGTGCGTTTTTATTGCCCCATGCAGGCGACGTTTAGCTGGCAGGTGCACTTTAGGATAGTCATTCACGAGGCAAAGACCACAGGAGAACTTTCGGCAAGGTTCTTTGTGTACCAATGTACATTGATCGTTGCCACATTTTCCCCTATAGAAATCTGTGCAGATGTGTAGAAAGGGACAATCCACACTGTTTCGGCAAATTCCCCGGAGGTGGAAACGGCATACTAAGGTTTCTTTGATTTGTTCCTTTGGATTTTGGCTTGGGACCCAATCCTTTGGAGAGCTGAAGGATTGAATGCATGTGAGGTATTTGTTATATCAATTAAAAGTTATATTACTTTTGTTATATCAACTAAAAGTGTTTAAAGCTGGGGACTGTAAATCCAATAGATCTTGATTCATTAATTACAGTATCAAAGGCTGCACGCGCATGGTCGGAACCCATTCCTTTTTTTAAGCCTACTTGATTAAGATCAATATCTAAATAATGAAAGATGATTTATAAACAATTTAAAGAACTTGTCAATTATTGAATTTTTGTTATCAGTCAGTAAGAATCGCAGAATCGGATATCTAGTTTTGTAGTCTTTAAGCTAGTTTTGTAGATACATTATATCTTGCGTAATCTGCGAAGCAAAATTTTTTTTAGTTTTAAGTTTCAACTTCACTCTTTACTTCCGTAAGAAAAAATATGATTCCATATAATACGACACGGAAAAGGAGTATACAAACATTTACTTTTCATATATAATATCATCCAATCCCTTATACATGCCGATGGATCACCCACTTTCCGTGACCTGGTGTACATTTAGGGCACCATGCGTGCCACAAAGCTTTGCCACATCTGGTGCGATTCTGCCTTGTATTGCATAGTTCCTGCAGTACTTAGCACAGTTCCGGCTCGCATAGCAAACGTTACTTGGTGTACGTGATTCCTGAAAGTTTGCAGCACTTTGATGTGCTATACTGTCTTTTAGGTACTAATATCAATATCTATCTTCTGCAGCTATACATTATATTGTGCGGTACTGTGCCTTATCACAGGATGATCAAACAAGTTGAAACATTTTATAGTCAATTTTTTCGAACTTATGGTTCAAAAACCCCATCAGTTACCAATATATTATATGTACGTGGTTTTTTCTGGGGTATATATTTTTATTTTTTGGATGTTTTGGATTTTGTTTATGTTTATTCCATTGGTGGCACTATATAGGGGTATGCCAGATTATGGCATGGCGCGCTCAATTGCCTGGGTAATGAAATTTAAGCGCCGAAACCCATTTAGGCAATGAGTTTTCATCTGACGAGCCCCGATATATGGTGATCACCTTGGGAATATAATGTTTTTGTAGATTTAAGGTGCTATAGCTTGGTTTTGGAACATAGACGTATGCTTATTGATGCTGATATTGCTCTATTTTGGACTTGATTTTCGGAATGTCGGATTGGTTATACTGTTTTGTCCTGGGGAACTGGATGGATGAGTAGGGTCTAGACCTTGTTTCAAGTGCTCATTTATTTCAGTTACTAAAGTAGGAAGACAGTTTTTTTTTTTTTTTTTTTTTTTTTTTTTTTTTTTTTTTTTTTTTTTTTTTTTCTTCTTTTTTGCCAGGTGATTACCGTAATACACTATATGCCATCCATATAATTACATATTATCAGCCAACAGTAGAAAAAAATCTACAAGGTTCCTTACTGCTATTAAATAAAAAAAAAACTAGTTTTTGACCTGAAAGTAAGGAGCAATATTAAAACTTAAAACGAACGGAAATTATTATGTCTATGAGGGGGTTCATCCCCTCTTCAATACCTCGCTCTGTACGCTAAATTTCGAATTTTGTTCCAGTTCTTTAAGAATGACCCCTGAATCACAAAGGCCGTTTTGTTAGAATAAATAGCTCTTTTGAAAGTACTAAAAAAAAATTAGCGTAAAGAGCGAGGTATTGACGAGGGGGTGAACCCCCTCATATGCGTAATAATTTCTGTTCGTTTTAAGTTTTATAACGTATGTATATATCCCAATAACCAATACTATATGTGAACAATGGGCAAAGTCCATAACTTGCAGCCCTTCCCCCCAGGACTGTGGGGGATTAAGTCATCCTCAAAGTAACATTGGGTTTATTTAAAAAAAAAATATATACATCATCGATTCCCTGAAGCAATGCTTGTGCGGGAGAAAACCCTCCTAATAAATATATAGATATAGTTATTAGATTTTTGACTATACTGAACATAATGGTTGTCTCAAAATTTTATCCGGTGACTTTGGGAAAAAAATGAGCTTGGGGGGGGGCCTAGTTGTTCTTCATTTTTTTGGTCACTTAAAAAGGGCACTAGAACTTTTAATTTCCGTTCGAATTAGCCCTCTCGCGATATTCTAAGACCACTGGGTCGACGTGATCAACCATAGGAAAAAAAAAAAAAAAAAAAAAAAAAAAAAAAAAAAAAAAAAAAAAAAAAAAAAAAAAAAACAGATAAACACGCATCTGTGGTCTTTCTTCTGGCAAAAAATACAAAATTCCACATTTTTGTAGATAGGAGCTTGAAACCTCTACAGTAGGGTTCTCTGATACGCTGAATCTGATGGTGTGATTTTCATTGAGGCTCTATGATTTTTAGGGGATGTTTTCTCCTTTTTTCGAAAATACGGCGAATTTTTTCAGGCTCTTAACTTTTGATGGATAAAACTAAACTTGGTGAAACTTATATATTTGGAATCAGCATAAAAATATGATTCTTGTGATGTATTTATTAGTATCAAAATTCCATTTTTTAGAGTTTCGGTTACTATTGAGCCAGGTCGCTCCTTACTTACAGTTTGTTACCTCGAACTCTTTGATACTTTAAAATTTTTCTAAATGTTTTTCTCGTTTTAAAGGAGAAACAAGGAAGGAGATCGAGAGAAGGCATTGAAGGAAATCCTTGCTGCTTTAAATAGTCAAGAAAATCAGGTTCCTGATATGTTTGGCCTTTGTGGAAGAATTTACAAGGACAAATTTGTTGAGTCAGGTTAGAGTCTATAACCATTAGACTTATAGATTACATTAGCCTACATACTAAACCTTTGCTTTATCATAAAAACTAAAGTAGTTCTAATTTTCTCAAAAATTTTACTAATTAATATTACCGTATAATAAAGCTCTGGATTCTTACTAGTTTCGTGATGTAATTTCTAATTTAATGGTTTTATTGCTATAGCAGCTGGGGTTATATCGTGGTTTTGTTTTATTGGGCTTCCTTGGTTTTTATACTAGATACTAGAATTTAATGCAGTGAAATATAATGTAAAATGCGAAAATAAAGAAACCAATAGGAATCTAATCATTCAAAAGCTCTCCGATAAAATAGCGATGAACTTCGCTATAAAATAAACTTCGCTAAAAAGAAACCAATAAGAATCTAACCACCAAATACTATTCGATAAAATGAGAATGCAAAAACAACTCAAAACTCTCCGATAAATGAGGAGAACTTCGCTATAAAATAAACTTCTCTAAAAAAGGAACTAATAAGAATCCAACCCACTCAAATACTCTTCGATAAAATAAGGATGAACTTCGCTATAAAATAAACTTCGCAAAAAAAAGAAACCAATAAGAATCTAGCCCACTCAAATACTCTTCGATAAAATAAGGATGAACTTCGCTATAAAATAAACTTCTCTAAAAAAAGGAAACTAATAAGAATCTAACCCACTCAAATACTCTTCGATAAAATAAGGATGAACTTCGCTATAAAATAAACTTCGCTAAAAAAAGAAACCAATAAGAATCTAACCCACTCAAATACTCTTCGATAAAATAAGGATGAACTTCGCTATAAAATAAACTTCGCTGTTTTATTGGGCTTTCTTGGTTTTTATACTAGATACTAGAATTTAATGCAGTGAAATATAATGTAAAATGTGAAGATAAAGAAACCAATAGGAATCTAATCATTCAAAAGCTCTCCGATAAAATAGCGATGAACTTCGCTATAAAATAAACTTCGCTAAAAAAGAAACCAATAAGAATCTAACCCACTCAAATACTCTTCGATAAAATAAGGATGAACTTCGCTATAAAATAAACTTCGCTGTTTTATTGGGCTTTCTTGGTTTTTTATACTAGATACTAGAATTTAATGCAGTGAAATATAATGTAAAATGTGAAGATAAAGAAACCAATAGGAATCTAATCATTCAAAAGCTCTCCGATAAAATAGCGATGAACTTCGCTATAAAATAAACTTCGCTAAAAAAGAAACCAATAAGAATCTAACCCACTCAAATACTCTTCGATAAAATAAGATGAACTTCGCTATAAAAAAACTTCGCAAAAAAGAAACCAATAAGAATCAACACTCAAATACTCTTCGATAAAATAAGGATGAACTTCGCTATAAAATGAACTTCGCTGTTTTATTGGGCTTCCTTGGTTTTTATACTAGATACTAGAATTTAATGCAGTGAAATATAATGTAAAATGTGAAGATAAAGAAACCAATAGGAATCTAATCATTCAAAAGCTCTCCGATAAAATAGCGATGAACTTCGCTATAAAATAAACTTCGCTAAAAAAGAAACCAATAAGAATCTAACCCACTCAAATACTCTTCGATAAAATAAGGATGAACTTCGCTATAAAATAAACTTCGCTGTTTTATTGGGCTTCCTTGGTTTTTATACTAGATACTAGAATTTAATGCAGTGAAATATAATGTAAAATGTGAAGATAAAGAAACCAATAGGAATCTAATCATTCAAAAGCTCTCCGATAAAATAGCGATGAACTTCGCTATAAAATAAACTTCGCTAAAAAAGAAACCAATAAGAATCTAACCCACTCAAATACTCTTCGATAAAATAGCGATGAACTTCGCTATAAAATAAAGTTCGCTGTTTTATTGGGCTTCCTTGGTTTTTATACTAGATACTAGAATTTAATGCAGTGATATATAATGTAAAACGTGAAGATAAAGAAACCAATAGGAATCTAATCATTCAAAAGCTCTCCGATAAAATAGCGCTGAACTTCGCTATAAAATAAACTTCGCTAAAAAAGAAACCAATAAGAATCTAACCCACTCAAATACTCTTCGATAAAATAAGGATGAACTTCGCTATAAAATAAACTTCGCTGTTTTATTGGGCTTCCTTGGTTTTTATACTAGATACTAGAATTTAATGCAGTGAAATATAATGTAAAATGTGAAGATAAAGAAACCAATAGGAATCTAATCATTCAAAAGCTCTCCGATAGAATAGCGATGAACTTCGCTATAAAATAAACTTCGCTAAAAAAGAAAACCAATAAGAATCTAACCCACTCAAATACTCTTCGATAAAATAAGGATGAACTTCGCTATAAATAAACTTCGCTGTTTTATTGGGCTTCCTTGGTTTTTATACTAGATACTAGAATTTAATGCAGTGAAATATAATGTAAAATGTGAAGATAAAGAAACCAATAGGAATCTAATCATTCAAAAGCTCTCCGATAAAATAGCGATGAACTTCGCTATAAAATAAACTTCGCTAAAAAAGAAACCAATAAGAATCTAACCCACTCAAATACTCTTCGATAAAATAAGGATGAACTTCGCTATAAAATAAACTTCGCTGTTTTATTGGGCTTCCTTGGTTTTTATACTAGATACTAGAATTTAATGCAGTGAAATATAATGTAAAATGTGAAGATAAAGAAACCAATAGGAATCTAATCATTCAAAAGCTCTCCGATAAAATAGCGATGAACTTCGCTATAAAATAAACTTCGCTAAAAAAGAAACCAATAAGAATCTAACCCACTCAAATACTCTTCGATAAAATAAGGATGAACTTCGCTATAAAATAAACTTCGCTGTTTTATTGGGCTTCCTTGGTTTTTATACTAGATACTAGAATTTAATGCAGTGAAATATAATGTAAAACGTGAAGATAAAGAAACCAATAGGAATCTAATCATTCAAAAGCTCTCCGATAAAATAGCGATGAACTTCGCTATAAAATAAACTTCGCTAAAAAAGAAACCAATAAGAATCTAACCCACTCAAATACTCTTCGATAAAATAAGGATGAACTTCGCTATAAAATAAACTTCGCTGTTTTATTGGGCTTCCTTGGTTTTTATACTAGATACTAGAATTTAATGCAGTGAAATATAATGTAAAATGTGAAGATAAAGAAACCAATAGGAATCTAATCATTCAAAAGCTCTCCGATAAAATAGCGATGAACTTCGCTATAAAATAAACTTCGCTAAAAAAGAAACCAATAAGAATCTAACCCACTCAAATACTCTTCGATAAAATAAGGATGAACTTCGCTATAAAATAAACTTCGCTGTTTTATTGGGCTTCCTTGGTTTTTATACTAGATACTAGAATTTAATGCAGTGAAATATAATGTAAAATGTGAAGATAAAGAAACCAATAGGAATCTAATCATTCAAAAGCTCTCCGATAAAATAGCGATGAACTTCGCTATAAAATAAACTTCGCTAAAAAGAAACCAATAAGAATCTAACCCACTCAAATACTCTTCGATAAAATAAGGATGAACTTCGCTATAAAATAAACTTCGCTGTTTTATTGGGCTTCCTTGGTTTTTATACTAGATACTAGAATTTAATGCAGTGAAATATAATGTAAAATGTGAAGATAAAGAAACCAATAGGAATCTAATCATTCAAAAGCTCTCCGATAAAATAGCGATGAACTTCGCTATAAAATAAACTTCGCTAAAAAGAAACCAATAAGAATCTAACCCACTCAAATACTCTTCGATAAAATAAGGATGAACTTCGCTATAAAATAAACTTCGCTGTTTTATTGGGCTTCCTTGGTTTTTATACTAGATACTAGAATTTAATGCAGTGAAATATAATGTAAAATGTGAAGATAAAGAAACCAATAGGAATCTAATCATTCAAAAGCTCTCCGATAAAATAGCGATGAACTTCGCTATAAAATAAACTTCGCTAAAAAAGAAACCAATAAGAATCTAACCCACTCAAATACTCTTCGATAAAATAAGGATGAACTTCGCTATAAAATAAACTTCGCTGTTTTATTGGGCTTCCTTGGTTTTTATACTAGATACTAGAATTTAATGCAGTGAAATATAATGTAAAATGTGAAGATAAAGAAACCAATAGGAATCTAATCATTCAAAAGCTCTCCGATAAAATAGCGATGAACTTCGCTATAAAATAAACTTCGCTAAAAAAGAAACCAATAAGAATCTAACCCACTCAAATACTCTTCGATAAAATAAGGATGAACTTCGCTATAAAATAAACTTCGCTGTTTATTGGGCTTCCTTGGTTTTTATACTAGATACTAGAATTTAATGCAGTGAAATATAATGTAAAATGTGAAGATAAAGAAACCAATAGGAATCTAATCATTCAAAAGCTCTCCGATAAAATAGCGATGAACTTCGCTATAAAATAAACTTCGCTAAAAAAGAAACCAATAAGAATCTAACCCACTCAAATACTCTTCGATAAAATAAGGATGAACTTCGCTATAAAATAAACTTCGCTGTTTTATTGGGCTTCCTTGGTTTTTATACTAGATACTAGAATTTAATGCAGTGAAATATAATGTAAAATGTGAAGATAAAGAAACCAATAGGAATCTAATCATTCAAAAGCTCTCCGATAAAATAGCGATGAACTTCGCTATAAAATAAACTTCGCTAAAAAAGAAACCAATAAGAATCTAACCCACTCAAATACTCTTCGATAAAATAAGGATGAACTTCGCTATAAAATAAACTTCGCTGTTTTATTGGGCTTCCTTGGTTTTTATACTAGATACTAGAATTTAATGCAGTGAAATATAATGTAAAATGTGAAGATAAAGAAACCAATAGGAATCTAATCATTCAAAAGCTCTCCGATAAAATAGCGATGAACTTCGCTATAAAATAAACTTCGCTAAAAAAGAAACCAATAAGAATCTAACCCACTCAAATACTCTTCGATAAAATAAGGATGAACTTCGCTATAAAATAAACTTCGCTGTTTTATTGGGCTTCCTTGGTTTTTATACTAGATACTAGAATTTAATGCAGTGAAATATAATGTAAAATGTGAAGATAAAGAAACCAATAGGAATCTAATCATTCAAAAGCTCTCCGATAAAATAGCGATGAACTTCGCTATAAAATAAACTTCGCTAAAAAAGAAACCAATAAGAATCTAACCCACTCAAATACTCTTCGATATAAATAAGGATGAACTTCGCTATAAAATAAACTTAGCTGTTATATATATGGGATTATATGGTATTATATATATAGATACTAGAATATATAATAGCAGTGAAAATATAATGTAAAATGTGAAGATAAAGAAACCAATAGGAATCTAATCATTCAAAAGCTCTCCGATAAAATAGCGATGAACTTCGCTATAAAATAAACTTCGCTAAAAAAGAAACCAATAAGAATCTAACCCACTCAAATACTCTTCGATAAAATAAGGATGAACTTCGCTATAAAATAAACTTCGCTGTTTTATTGGGCTTCCTTGGTTTTTATACTAGATACTAGAATTTAATGCAGTGAAATATAATGTAAAATGTGAAGATAAAGAAACCAATAGGAATCTAATCATTCAAAAGCTCTCCGATAAAATAGCGATGAACTTCGCTATAAAATAAACTTCGCTAAAAAAGAAACCAATAAGAATCTAACCCACTCAAATACTCTTCGATAAAATAAGGATGAACTTCGCTATAAAATAAACTTCGCTGTTTTATTGGGCTTCCTTGGTTTTTATACTAGATACTAGAATTTAATGCAGTGAAATATAATGTAAAATGTGAAGATAAAGAAACCAATAGGAATCTAATCATTCAAAAGCTCTCCGATAAAATAGCGATGAACTTCGCTATAAAATAAACTTCGCTAAAAAAGAAACCAATAAGAATCTAACCCACTCAAATACTCTTCGATAAAATAAGGATGAACTTCGCTATAAAATAAACTTCGCTGTTTTATTGGGCTTCCTTGGTTTTTATACTAGATACTAGAATTTAATGCAGTGAAATATAATGTAAAATGTGAAGATAAAGAAACCAATAGGAATCTAATCATTCAAAAGCTCTCCGATAAAATAGCGATGAACTTCGCTATAAAATAAACTTCGCTAAAAAAGAAACCAATAAGAATCTAACCCACTCAAATACTCTTCGATAAAATAAGGATGAACTTCGCTATAAATAAACTTCGCTGTTTTATTGGGCTTCCTTGGTTTTTATACTAGATACTAGAATTTAATGCAGTGAAATATAATGTAAAATGTGAAGATAAAGAAACCAATAGGAATCTAATCATTCAAAAGCTCTCCGATAAAATAGCGATGAACTTCGCTATAAAATAAACTTCGCTAAAAAAGAAACCAATAAGAATCTAACCCACTCAAATACTCTTCGATAAAATAAGGATGAACTTCGCTATAAAATAAACTTCGCTGTTTTATTGGGCTTCCTTGGTTTTTATACTAGATACTAGAATTTAATGCAGTGAAATATAATGTAAAATGTGAAGATAAAGAAACCAATAGGAATCTAATCATTCAAAAGCTCTCCGATAAAATAGCGATGAACTTCGCTATAAAATAAACTTCGCTAAAAAAGAAACCAATAAGAATCTAACCCACTCAAATACTCTTCGATAAAATAAGGATGAACTTCGCTATAAAATAAACTTCGCTGTTTTATTGGGCTTCCTTGGTTTTTATACTAGATACTAGAATTTAATGCAGTGAAATATAATGTAAAATGTGAAGATAAAGAAACCAATAGGAATCTAATCATTCAAAAGCTCTCCGATAAAATAGCGATGAACTTCGCTATAAAATAAACTTCGCTAAAAAAGAAACCAATAAGAATCTAACCCACTCAAATACTCTTCGATAAAATAAGGATGAACTTCGCTATAAAATAAACTTCGCTGTTTTATTGGGCTTCCTTGGTTTTTATACTAGATACTAGAATTTAATGCAGTGAAATATAATGTAAAATGTGAAGATAAAGAAACCAATAGGAATCTAATCATTCAAAAGCTCTCCGATAAAATAGCGATGAACTTCGCTATAAAATAAACTTCGCTAAAAAAGAAACCAATAAGAATCTAACCCACTCAAATACTCTTCGATAAAATAAGGATGAACTTCGCTATAAAATAAACTTCGCTGTTTTATTGGGCTTCCTTGGTTTTTATACTAGATACTAGAATTTAATGCAGTGAAATATAATGTAAAATGTGAAGATAAAGAAACCAATAGGAATCTAATCATTCAAAAGCTCTCCGATAAAATAGCGATGAACTTCGCTATAAAATAAACTTCGCTAAAAAAGAAACCAATAAGAATCTAACCCACTCAAATACTCTTCGATAAAATAAGGATGAACTTCGCTATAAAATAAACTTCGCTGTTTTATTGGGCTTCCTTGGTTTTTATACTAGATACTAGAATTTAATGCAGTGAAATATAATGTAAAATGTGAAGATAAAGAAACCAATAGGAATCTAATCATTCAAAAGCTCTCCGATAAAATAGCGATGAACTTCGCTATAAAATAAACTTCGCTAAAAAAGAAACCAATAAGAATCTAACCCACTCAAATACTCTTCGATAAAATAAGGATGAACTTCGCTATAAAATAAACTTCGCTGTTTTATTGGGCTTCCTTGGTTTTTATACTAGATACTAGAATTTAATGCAGTGAAATATAATGTAAAATGTGAAGATAAAGAAACCAATAGGAATCTAATCATTCAAAAGCTCTCCGATAAAATAGCGATGAACTTCGCTATAAAATAAACTTCGCTAAAAAAGAAACCAATAAGAATCTAACCCACTCAAATACTCTTCGATAAAATAAGGATGAACTTCGCTATAAAATAAACTTCGCTGTTTTATTGGGCTTCCTTGGTTTTTATACTAGATACTAGAATTTAATGCAGTGAAATATAATGTAAAATGTGAAGATAAAGAAACCAATAGGAATCTAATCATTCAAAAGCTCTCCGATAAAATAGCGATGAACTTCGCTATAAAATAAACTTCGCTAAAAAAGAAACCAATAAGAATCTAACCCACTCAAATACTCTTCGATAAAATAAGGATGAACTTCGCTATAAAATAAACTTCGCTGTTTTATTGGGCTTCCTTGGTTTTTATACTAGATACTAGAATTTAATGCAGTGAAATATAATGTAAAATGTGAAGATAAAGAAACCAATAGGAATCTAATCATTCAAAGCTCTCCGATAAAATAGCGATGAACTTCGCTATAAAATAAACTTCGCTAAAAAAGAAACCAATAAGAATCTAACCCACTCAAATACTCTTCGATAAAATAAGGATGAACTTCGCTATAAAATAAACTTCGCTGTTTTATTGGGCTTCCTTGGTTTTTATACTAGATACTAGAATTTAATGCAGTGAAATATAATGTAAAATGTGAAGATAAAGAAACCAATAGGAATCTAATCATTCAAAAGCTCTCCGATAAAATAGCGATGAACTTCGCTATAAAATAAACTTCGCTAAAAAAGAAACCAATAAGAATCTAACCCACTCAAATACTCTTCGATAAAATAAGGATGAACTTCGCTATAAAATAAACTTCGCTGTTTTATTGGGCTTCCTTGGTTTTTATACTAGATACTAGAATTTAATGCAGTGAAATATAATGTAAAATGTGAAGATAAAGAAACCAATAGGAATCTAATCATTCAAAAGCTCTCCGATAAAATAGCGATGAACTTCGCTATAAAATAAACTTCGCTAAAAAAGAAACCAATAAGAATCTAACCCACTCAAATACTCTTCGATAAAATAAGGATGAACTTCGCTATAAAATAAACTTCGCTGTTTTATTGGGCTTCCTTGGTTTTTATACTAGATACTAGAATTTAATGCAGTGAAATATAATGTAAAATGTGAAGATAAGAAACCAATAGGAATCTAATCATTCAAAAGCTCTCCGATAAAATAGCGATGAACTTCGCTATAAAATAAACTTCGCTAAAAAAGAAACCAATAAGAATCTAACCCACTCAAATACTCTTCGATAAAATAAGGATGAACTTCGCTATAAAATAAACTTCGCTGTTTTATTGGGCTTCCTTGGTTTTTATACTAGATACTAGAATTTAATGCAGTGAAATATAATGTAAAATGTGAAGATAAAGAAACCAATAGGAATCTAATCATTCAAAAGCTCTCCGATAAAATAGCGATGAACTTCGCTATAAAATAAACTTCGCTAAAAAAGAAACCAATAAGAATCTAACCCACTCAAATACTCTTCGATAAAATAAGGATGAACTTCGCTATAAAATAAACTTCGCTGTTTTATTGGGCTTCCTTGGTTTTTATACTAGATACTAGAATTTAATGCAGTGAAATATAATGTAAAATGTGAAGATAAAGAAACCAATAGGAATCTAATCATTCAAAAGCTCTCCGATAAAATAGCGATGAACTTCGCTATAAAATAAACTTCGCTAAAAAAGAAACCAATAAGAATCTAACCCACTCAAATACTCTTCGATAAAATAAGGATGAACTTCGCTATAAAATAAACTTCGCTGTTTTATTGGGCTTCCTTGGTTTTTATACTAGATACTAGAATTTAATGCAGTGAAATATAATGTAAAATGTGAAGATAAAGAAACCAATAGGAATCTAATCATTCAAAAGCTCTCCGATAAAATAGCGATGAACTTCGCTATAAAATAAACTTCGCTAAAAAAGAAACCAATAAGAATCTAACCCACTCAAATACTCTTCGATAAAATAAGGATGAACTTCGCTATAAAATAAACTTCGCTGTTTTATTGGGCTTCCTTGGTTTTTATACTAGATACTAGAATTTAATGCAGTGAAATATAATGTAAAATGTGAAGATAAAGAAACCAATAGGAATCTAATCATTCAAAAGCTCTCCGATAAAATAGCGATGAACTTCGCTATAAAATAAACTTCGCTAAAAAAGAAACCAATAAGAATCTAACCCACTCAAATACTCTTCGATAAAATAAGGATGAACTTCGCTATAAAATAAACTTCGCTGTTTTATTGGGCTTCCTTGGTTTTTATACTAGATACTAGAATTTAATGCAGTGAAATATAATGTAAAATGTGAAGATAAAGAAACCAATAGGAATCTAATCATTCAAAAGCTCTCCGATAAAATAGCGATGAACTTCGCTATAAAATAAACTTCGCTAAAAAAGAAACCAATAAGAATCTAACCCACTCAAATACTCTTCGATAAAATAAGGATGAACTTCGCTATAAAATAAACTTCGCTGTTTTATTGGGCTTCCTTGGTTTTTATACTAGATACTAGAATTTAATGCAGTGAAATATAATGTAAAATGTGAAGATAAAGAAACCAATAGGAATCTAATCATTCAAAAGCTCTCCGATAAAATAGCGATGAACTTCGCTATAAAATAAACTTCGCTAAAAAAGAAACCAATAAGAATCTAACCCACTCAAATACTCTTCGATAAAATAAGGATGAACTTCGCTATAAAATAAACTTCGCTGTTTTATTGGGCTTCCTTGGTTTTTATACTAGATACTAGAATTTAATGCAGTGAAATATAATGTAAAATGTGAAGATAAAGAAACCAATAGGAATCTAATCATTCAAAAGCTCTCCGATAAAATAGCGATGAACTTCGCTATAAAATAAACTTCGCTAAAAAAGAAACCAATAAGAATCTAACCCACTCAAATACTCTTCGATAAAATAAGGATGAACTTCGCTATAAAATAAACTTCGCTGTTTTATTGGGCTTCCTTGGTTTTTATACTAGATACTAGAATTTAATGCAGTGAAATATAATGTAAAATGTGAAGATAAAGAAACCAATAGGAATCTAATCATTCAAAAGCTCTCCGATAAAATAGCGATGAACTTCGCTATAAAATAAACTTCGCTAAAAAAGAAACCAATAAGAATCTAACCCACTCAAATACTCTTCGATAAAATAAGGATGAACTTCGCTATAAAATAAACTTCGCTGTTTTATTGGGCTTCCTTGGTTTTTATACTAGATACTAGAATTTAATGCAGTGAAATATAATGTAAAATGTGAAGATAAAGAAACCAATAGGAATCTAATATTCAAAAGTCTCCATAAATAGCGATAACTCGCTATAAAATAAACTGCAAAAAGAACATAGAACTACCTCAAAGACTTCGATAAAATAGATGAACTTCGCTATAAAAAACTCGCAGAAACCAATAAGAATCTAACCCACTCAAATACTCTTCGATAAAATAAGGATGAACTTCGCTATAAAATAAACTTCGCTGTTTTATGGGCTTCCTTGGTTTTTATACTAGATACTAGAATTTAATGCAGTGAAATATAATGTAAAATGTGAAGATAAAGAAACCAATAGGAATCTAATCATTCAAAAGCTCTCCGATAAAATAGCGATGAACTTCGCTATAAAATAAACTTCGCTAAAAAAGAAACCAATAAGAATCTAACCCACTCAAATACTCTTCGATAAAATAAGGATGAACTTCGCTATAAAATAAACTTCGCTGTTTTATTGGGCTTCCTTGGTTTTTATACTAGATACTAGAATTTAATGCAGTGAAATATAATGTAAAATGTGAAGATAAAGAAACCAATAGGAATCTAATCATTCAAAAGCTCTCCGATAAAATAGCGATGAACTTCGCTATAAAATAAACTTCGCTAAAAAAGAAACCAATAAGAATCTAACCCACTCAAATACTCTTCGATAAAATAAGGATGAACTTCGCTATAAAATAAACTTCGCTGTTTTATTGGGCTTCCTTGGTTTTTATACTAGATACTAGAATTTAATGCAGTGAAATATAATGTAAAATGTGAAGATAAAGAAACCAATAGGAATCTAATCATTCAAAAGCTCTCCGATAAAATAGCGATGAACTTCGCTATAAAATAAACTTCGCTAAAAAAGAAACCAATAAGAATCTAACCCACTCAAATACTCTTCGATAAAATAAGGATGAACTTCGCTATAAAATAAACTTCGCTGTTTTATTGGGCTTCCTTGGTTTTTATACTAGATACTAGAATTTAATGCAGTGAAATATAATGTAAAATGTGAAGATAAAGAAACCAATAGGAATCTAATCATTCAAAAGCTCTCCGATAAAATAGCGATGAACTTCGCTATAAAATAAACTTCGCTAAAAAGAAACCAATAAGAATCTAACCCACTCAAATACTCTTCGATAAAATAAGGATGAACTTCGCTATAAAATAAACTTCGCTGTTTTATTGGGCTTCCTTGGTTTTTATACTAGATACTAGAATTTAATGCAGTGAAATATAATGTAAAATGTGAAGATAAAGAAACCAATAGGAATCTAATCATTCAAAAGCTCTCCGATAAAATAGCGATGAACTTCGCTATAAAATAAACTTCGCTAAAAAAGAAACCAATAAGAATCTAACCCACTCAAATACTCTTCGATAAAATAAGGATGAACTTCGCTATAAAATAAACTTCGCTGTTTTATTGGGCTTCCTTGGTTTTTATACTAGATACTAGAATTTAATGCAGTGAAATATAATGTAAAATGTGAAGATAAAGAAACCAATAGGAATCTAATCATTCAAAAGCTCTCCGATAAAATAGCGATGAACTTCGCTATAAAATAAACTTCGCTAAAAAAGAAACCAATAAGAATCTAACCCACTCAAATACTCTTCGATAAAATAAGGATGAACTTCGCTATAAAATAAACTTCGCTGTTTTATTGGGCTTCCTTGGTTTTTATACTAGATACTAGAATTTAATGCAGTGAAATATAATGTAAAATGTGAAGATAAAGAAACCAATAGGAATCTAATCATTCAAAAGCTCTCCGATAAAATAGCGATGAACTTCGCTATAAAATAAACTTCGCTAAAAAAGAAACCAATAAGAATCTAACCCACTCAAATACTCTTCGATAAAATAAGGATGAACTTCGCTATAAAATAAACTTCGCTGTTTTATTGGGCTTCCTTGGTTTTTATACTAGATACTAGAATTTAATGCAGTGAAATATAATGTAAAATGTGAAGATAAAGAAACCAATAGGAATCTAATCATTCAAAAGCTCTCCGATAAAATAGCGATGAACTTCGCTATAAAATAAACTTCGCTAAAAAAGAAACCAATAAGAATCTAACCCACTCAAATACTCTTCGATAAAATAAGGATGAACTTCGCTATAAAATAAACTTCGCTGTTTTATTGGGCTTCCTTGGTTTTTATACTAGATACTAGAATTTAATGCAGTGAAATATAATGTAAAATGTGAAGATAAAGAAACCAATAGGAATCTAATCATTCAAAAGCTCTCCGATAAAATAGCGATGAACTTCGCTATAAAATAAACTTCGCTAAAAAAGAAACCAATAAGAATCTAACCCACTCAAATACTCTTCGATAAAATAAGGATGAACTTCGCTATAAAATAAACTTCGCTGTTTTATTGGGCTTCCTTGGTTTTTATACTAGATACTAGAATTTAATGCAGTGAAATATAATGTAAAATGTGAAGATAAAGAAACCAATAGGAATCTAATCATTCAAAAGCTCTCCGATAAAATAGCGATGAACTTCGCTATAAAATAAACTTCGCTAAAAAGAAACCAATAAGAATCTAACCCACTCAAATACTCTTCGATAAAATAAGGATGAACTTCGCTATAAAATAAACTTCGCTGTTTTATTGGGCTTCCTTGGTTTTTATACTAGATACTAGAATTTAATGCAGTGAAATATAATGTAAAATGTGAAGATAAAGAAACCAATAGGAATCTAATCATTCAAAAGCTCTCCGATAAAATAGCGATGAACTTCGCTATAAAATAAACTTCGCTAAAAAAGAAACCAATAAGAATCTAACCCACTCAAATACTCTTCGATAAAATAAGGATGAACTTCGCTATAAAATAAACTTCGCTGTTTTATTGGGCTTCCTTGGTTTTTATACTAGATACTAGAATTTAATGCAGTGAAATATAATGTAAAATGTGAAGATAAAGAAACCAATAGGAATCTAATCATTCAAAAGCTCTCCGATAAAATAGCGATGAACTTCGCTATAAAATAAACTTCGCTAAAAAAGAAACCAATAAGAATCTAACCCACTCAAATACTCTTCGATAAAATAAGGATGAACTTCGCTATAAAATAAACTTCGCTGTTTTATTGGGCTTCCTTGGTTTTTATACTAGATACTAGAATTTAATGCAGTGAAATATAATGTAAAATGTGAAGATAAAGAAACCAATAGGAATCTAATCATTCAAAAGCTCTCCGATAAAATAGCGATGAACTTCGCTATAAAATAAACTTCGCTAAAAAAGAAACCAATAAGAATCTAACCCACTCAAATACTCTTCGATAAAATAAGGATGAACTTCGCTATAAAATAAACTTCGCTGTTTTATTGGGCTTCCTTGGTTTTTATACTAGATACTAGAATTTAATGCAGTGAAATATAATGTAAAATGTGAAGATAAAGAAACCAATAGGAATCTAATCATTCAAAAGCTCTCCGATAAAATAGCGATGAACTTCGCTATAAAATAAACTTCGCTAAAAAAGAAACCAATAAGAATCTAACCCACTCAAATACTCTTCGATAAAATAAGGATGAACTTCGCTATAAAATAAACTTCGCTGTTTTATTGGGCTTCCTTGGTTTTTATACTAGATACTAGAATTTAATGCAGTGAAATATAATGTAAAATGTGAAGATAAAGAAACCAATAGGAATCTAATCATTCAAAAGCTCTCCGATAAAATAGCGATGAACTTCGCTATAAAATAAACTTCGCTAAAAAAGAAACCAATAAGAATCTAACCCACTCAAATACTCTTCGATAAAATAAGGATGAACTTCGCTATAAAATAAACTTCGCTGTTTTACTGGGCTTCCTTGGTTTTTATACTAGATACTAGAATTTAATGCAGTGAAATATAATGTAAAACGTGAAGATAAAGAAACCAATAGGAATCTAATCATTCAAAAGCTCTCCGATAAAATAGCGATGAACTTCGCTATAAAATAAACTTCGCTAAAAAAGAAACCAATAAGAATCTAACCCACTCAAATACTCTTCGATAAAATAAGGATGAACTTCGCTATAAAATAAACTTCGCTGTTTTATTGGGCTTCCTTGGTTTTTATACTAGATACTAGAATTTAATGCAGTGAAATATAATGTAAAATGTGAAGATAAAGAAACCAATAGGAATCTAATCATTCAAAAGCTCTCCGATAAAATAGCGATGAACTTCGCTATAAAATAAACTTCGCTAAAAAAGAAACCAATAAGAATCTAACCCACTCAAATACTCTTCGATAAAATAAGGATGAACTTCGCTATAAAATAAACTTCGCTGTTTTATTGGGCATCTTGGTTTTTATACTAGATACTAGAATTTAATGCAGTGAAATATAATGTAAAATGTGAAGATAAAGAAACCAATAGGAATCTAATCATTCAAAAGCTCTTCGATAAAATAGCGATGAACTTCGCTATAAAATAAACTTCGCTAAAAAAGAAACCAATAAGAATCTAACCCACTCAAATACTCTTCGATAAAATAAGGATGAACTTCGCTATAAAATAAACTTCGCTGTTTTATTGGGCTTCCTTGGTTTTTATACTAGATACTAGAATTTAATGCAGTGAAATATAATGTAAAATGTGAAGATAAAGAAACCAATAGGAATCTAATCATTCAAAAGCTCTCCGATAAAATAGCGATGAACTTCGCTATAAAATAAACTTCGCTAAAAAAGAAACCAATAAGAATCTAACCCACTCAAATACTCTTCGATAAAATAAGGATGAACTTCGCTATAAAATAAACTTCGCTGTTTTATTGGGCTTCCTTGGTTTTTATACTAGATACTAGAATTTAATGCAGTGAAATATAATGTAAAATGTGAAGATAAAGAAACCAATAGGAATCTAATCATTCAAAAGCTCTCCGATAAAATAGCGATGAACTTCGCTATAAAATAAACTTCGCTAAAAAAGAAACCAATAAGAATCTAACCCACTCAAATACTCTTCGATAAAATAAGGATGAACTTCGCTATAAAATAAACTTCGCTGTTTTATTGGGCTTCCTTGGTTTTTATACTAGATACTAGAATTTAATGCAGTGAAATATAATGTAAAATGTGAAGATAAAGAAACCAATAGGAATCTAATCATTCAAAAGCTCTCCGATAAAATAGCGATGAACTTCGCTATAAAATAAACTTCGCTAAAAAAGAAACCAATAAGAATCTAACCCACTCAAATACTCTTCGATAAAATAAGGATGAACTTCGCTATAAAATAAACTTCGCTGTTTTATTGGGCTTCCTTGGTTTTTATACTAGATACTAGAATTTAATGCAGTGAAATATAATGTAAAATGTGAAGATAAAGAAACCAATAGGAATCTAATCATTCAAAAGCTCTCCGATAAAATAGCGATGAACTTCGCTATAAAATAAACTTCGCTAAAAAAGAAACCAATAAGAATCTAACCCACTCAAATACTCTTCGATAAAATAAGGATGAACTTCGCTATAAAATAAACTTCGCTAAAAAAAGAAACCAATAAGAATCTAACCCACACAAATACTCTTCGATAAAATGAGGATGAACTTCGCTATAAAATAAACTTCGCTAAAAAAGGAACCAATAAGAATCTAGCCCACTCAAATACTCTTCGATAAAATAAGGATGAACTTCGCTATAAAATAAACTTCGCTGTTTTATTGGGCTTCCTTGGTTTTTATACTAGATACTAGAATTTAATGCAGTGAAATATAATGTAAAATGTGAAGATAAAGAAACCAATAGGAATCTAATCATTCAAAAGCTCTCCGATAAAATAGCGATGAACTTCGCTATAAAATAAACTTCGCTAAAAAAGAAACCAATAAGAATCTAACCCACTCAAATACTCTTCGATAAAATAAGGATGAACTTCGCTATAAAATAAACTTCGCTGAACCATGATTAACTAATACTCGAATAATGCATGAACTATAAGTAAAATGCTAAAAAAGAAACCAATAGAATCTAACCACACAAATACTCTTCGATAAAATAAGGATGAACTTCGCTATAAAATAAACTTCTCTAAAAAAGGAACTAATAAGAATCTAACCCACTCAAATACTCTTCGATAAAATAAGGATGAACTTCGCTATAAAATAAACTTCGCTGTTTTATTGGGCTTCCTTGGTTTTTATACTAGATACTAGAATTTAATGCAGTGAAATATAATGTAAAATGTGAAGATAAAGAAACCAATAGGAATCTAATCATTCAAAAGCTCTCCGATAAAATAGCGATGAACTTCGCTATAAAATAAACTTCGCTAAAAAAGAAACCAATAAGAATCTAACCCACTCAAATACTCTTCGATAAAATAAGGATGAACTTCGCTATAAAATAAACTTCGCTAACAAAGGAACCAATAAGAATTTAGCCCACTCAAATACTCTTCGATAAAATAAGGATGAAGTTCGCTATAAAATAAACTTCGCTAAAAAAAGAAACCAATAAGAATCTAGCCCACTCAAATACTCTTCGATAAAATAAGGATGAACTTCGCTATAAAATAAACTTCGCTAAAAAAGGAACCAATAAGAATCTAGCCCACTTAAATACTCTTCGATAAAATAAGGATGAAGTTCGCTATAAAATAAACTTCGCTAAAAAAAGAAACCAATAAGAATCTAACCCACCCAAATACTCTTCGATAAAATAAGGATTAACTTCGCTATAAAATAACGAATTTAGTAAAAAAAAAAAATGTTAATAAAACCTTTGCTTTAACTACTTCTTAGCTCTTCGTGGCTGAACAGACTAGTACCTCGCTGAACCTTTTTATTCATGATCATTTTGATCATGTAAAAAATTATTTTATGATCTTTTAATATCCTTAAAAAGGTTTGTTTGTTTGATAAAAGTTCCATGCAATCTTGATCATGTACGAAGTTCTTATCAACAGTGAGACAATGAAGCTAAGACTTAGTCGGATTTTTAAAATATTTTTTTTGTGATTTATAGTTCATCATGATCTTATTGAAGAGTTTTTGAGTGAGTTAGATCTTGTGTGGGTCTCTGTCTTTTAGTATTTTGAATCATTTTTTTCTGAAGACGGTTGTTACTTGTTGAATCGAAATATTCGATTAAGTTATATTTTGATCTCTGCTTTCAGGAAAACCCTTGTCAACCTCGTATATTATGCAACAAAAAGGCAGTATGGTCTTTGCCATTATTTGTATGGTTTTATGATTTTCATACCTTATTTTAAGATTACAACTTTATTTTATTACAAAAAACAAAAATACGAAACGTTTTCTACATTATATATATTTTTTAAATTGTAAAATTTATTCCTTGGAACTCCTAAAAAAATATTAACTTGGTTACGAGTTGTTGTAACGTCTGGGACCTAACATTTCAGCCCCCTACCATTTTTGTGGAGCCCGAACCTGCTACCTTAAAACGTTGCTTATTTCTTAGGGTGCAGTTTTGATTTATAGTATTTAAGCTTTTTCTAATAATATAACGTTGTTTTCCCGTAAATAGGTTATTAGTATATTAGGATATAAAAAACTAAAATTAGCTGTTTTCTTCTCCTTGAAAATGGATATTTGTCTTCAGACGACGCATGTACGTGAACACCGTGACAATTTTCTGCCTAAGAACATAGGTCTTGACTAGAATTGGTGTAATACTAGTATATAATACTGTTCAATATTTTCTTTCAAAATAGATGTGCATGCTGAAACCGCAGAATTTTCTGACTAGGAGCATCAATTTTGAACGGAATTTTTCAATAATACTATGAAATTTTGGCATTTTTCTACTTACGAGGCGTGGACGCGAAAATAGAGAGATGTTTCTGACAAGGAAACTTGATTTTGACTAAAATAATTGTAGTACTACGATGAATTTGACATTATTTCTTAGGAACCATCCGGGTGGTGGGGGTTTGAAATATAAAAGATTCTAGGGTTACCATTTCCACGGTTGTCCAGATTCGCACAAATCAATTTTTCAGGGTGGTCCTCCGTGGACGCCACTATGAGGGTCAGGGACAATGCCCAACCTCCTGGGAAACAATAACACATTAAAACGGTGTAACAACTGGAAATTGAGAAATATTTCTTTTTAAGTCTTGGTAAAAACACAGCTCCTGGCAGCAATTACCCCCTCCGACCCGTGGAAATTTCTGGCGATGCGCATGATACCCCCCCCCCTCATCCTTTTTTGTGCAGGTAAGCATATGAATGTGACTTCTACGTTACACTCAAAATATTTCTGCAATAAGAGGGAACTATTGTTCTGTAGCATCAGTGCTACAGGCTTCATCTGAAAACATCCCTCAGAAATACCTCCCGCCCCTACTTCTATATGTATGTGAAAACCTACTGAAAATTTGAAGGTGTGGCACAAAATGTACTTTGAAGCCCCCCCCCCCCTTCACATACACACAGATCCAATGGCATTCCAAAATTTTTTCCAATAATATTTTTGGCCCTCTCCGGGCCTAACTTTTTATTTTGCGCCACAAAATTTGAGAGAACGCCACTTTACTGTCGCGCAATCTGGTTTTTTTTTACTGATAAGGACACTAGAACTTTCAGTTTCTGTTCCATTGACACCTATGCCAGTATTCTAGAACTAATTGTCCAATACGAAAACCCCCGGGGAAAGAAACAAATAAGCGCAAATCTTTCATCATCCTTATCGAAAAAAAAAAACACGAAATTTCGCGTTTGTGTTGATAAATCTTTGAAACTTTCCGCAGTAAGGTTGCCTGATATGCTAAATCTGATGTTGTAATTTTTATTAAGATTCTTCCCCTGTTTGGGGATATTTCCCCTCTTTTTGGATATTGGGGTAAAATTTCTTAGACTTGCAACTTCTGATTTTTGATTACTTACTTTTACTTACTTAGCTAATGAACACTATTAAATATATTGAATGTTACTCATTTTTGTTTACTGGCTTTTTGTAGATATCGGAATAAAGCTGTTTTTCTACTAAAATTTATGGATTCTAGGGCATACTGATATGGAAAGTTTAAAACAGGCAGTCCATTGGTACAGGAAAGGTTTTGAAATTCAGCCGAATGAATTTGCTGGCATTAATTTGGCAACTCTGCTTGTTATAGATGGCAATGATTTTTCAAAGTCTGAGGAATTGCAACACATATGTGAGTATCGATCTAAAAATTATTAGAACCGTGTAGTTAATTTAAATTTATTTGAAGGTTTTCTAAGACAACGCTTTACAACATGCCTGAATTTACTTATTATCTCTGCAGTATTTCAATTAGATTTTTTTAAATGTTCTTTGTAGTTTTCGCAGATATTTATAGACTGGGGATTAAAACGTTGTCTACTTTTTCATTCAGTTTTTTTATTCTTTTTCGGGGCTTGATTTTGGGAAGGGATTTTCCACCAGAAAAGGTTTATTATACATTAGACTTGAATTAGCCCAAACTTATGACTGTAAGTTTCAAACTGATTACGGACAGTAAGTGTCTCGGTAATCTTCTCGGTCAAGTTCTACCACATGGTCAAAAGTTGGAACCAACGATCTCAAGAAATTATGATTTTTTTCCGGTAAGTTAACGTACCTTTTCTTATTCTTCTCTCCAAGTTCTTTATAGTTTTCGATAGGCGTCAGGATTTCGATAAAATGGAAGCTTGGCCTTTTTGTATTCTAATTAGTATACTAATTTTGACTACATGTTTTGCCATTTCTATGCAAATGGCTAAAGTTCAGCCATTTCATGTGAAGGTAAATTCTTTTCTGAAACTCGGGTCTGGGGTGGCAAACCGATGTCCGGGAGCGGCAGTTGCCCCCCCCCTATCTCATAGGAAATTACGCCACTGCTTCCCAGAGTATTTAGTCACTAGGGAGTAATAGCCAATCAAACATTTCGTGGTAATGAAGTTTAAGTAAGGAGCGACCCGGCTCAATACTAACCGAAACTCTAAAAAGCGGAATTTTGATACCAATAGATATATCAAAAGAATCAGATTTTTAGCAATTTTTTTAAGAAGTTGATCAGGAATCTTAACTATAATTCATGTTCTTTAAATATAATTCAGTTTTTAAAATAGTCTCCAATCAATTTTGTTCTATTGCTTCTATTAAAAATATGAATTAAGATTTTAGAAGTGAAGGACTATTTTCAGTCATTTTTCTGTTTTGTTGATTTTTGTTTGTCAAATTTGTGATTTGTAAGTATTGACTGTAAGTCTAGACTGTAATAGTAAGTCTTTACTGATTTTGTTTGTCAAATGTTCTACTAGAGTAAGCTAAATAAATTCTACTAGAAGCTATACCAACGATGCCCTATTTCTCCATTTGACTCTATTTAATATATTAGCTTGAATATAAGATGGCTCTGACTAGAAGACCACCCTTAATTTTTATTTTTATTTTTTTCACGGGAAAAAACGAAAAAATACAGTTTTTCTAAATCTAAAAAAAACGGGGATTATTGTTACAATTCGTGATTTGGAAATTTTCGGTAAAATTTTGGATTGGTTTGCGTGGCGAAGCTGGAACCAGCGAACGATTATTATTATTGGTTTATTATTATCACAAGGTTATTATGATCTATTTATGTTTACCAGATGATTATTATCACCAATTTCTTATGATCAGACGAGTGTTTTTATCGTTTTTATATTGTCATACGGTTATCGTCATTGATTTATTGTTATCAAACGAATACTATTGCCGATTTATTATCAAATTATTATTGTCACCGACTTTTTATTGCCATATGATTCTAATTACCAATTTTTTAATATCAAACGATTATTATTTTTCATTTTTTATTATCAAGCGATAATTACTACGATTTATTATTATTGTTATCATATCATTTATTATTATTATCGATTATCGATTTATTATTATCGAACAATTATTGTTACCAATTTTTTACTATTAAGTGATTATTATCATCGATTTCTTATTGCAGTAATTCTTTTAAATTTTTACAGCTCCGCAATTGCTGTTGTAAAAGTAAATTACATGCAAAGATTATTCAGACAAATAATTGTCTTTTAATTTGTTTTTCATATCAAACTTTCTCGTTGGATCTACCTGAAATCGTCCACCAGAATGAAAAAGTTTTTCTCATATTTCCTGCAATTTAAAGGAAAATATTTTTTTCCCCTTTTATGGAAGTAGTTTTTTGTTTAATTTAGAAAAATTCTGAAATTAAATTGTGTTGGTAAGAAATATGAATTTTGAAATCTATCCGCATAGTACAAAATTTATGTCAGATAGTATGCGATAGAAGTGCTGAACCGTATTTTAAATTCAAAATTCAATTTACCCACTATATACCCACTATACCCAATATACCCACTATACTATACCCACTATACCCGCTATACTATATACTATATACCCAATTCACCCACTATAAGCATTAGTATAAGCAAACTAAATTATACAATACGTAGTGCTTTTTAACTGGAAAGACCCACTTCCCCATGAAATTGTACTTGGGAATTCAAAGACCTGCCCTTCTGACCAAATCGTTTACCTTGCTACTCCCATTGGAAATACCATTTTTCACACTCGTCATCTCCTAACAGAAGGCATCAAATGCCACATGTCAGCTTCATATACTTCCATAGTCTCTGCTAAGCTTCGTTTCAATTGACGTTATCTTTCAACGCTGTACAACACTGTTGCTCTTCCCCACATCCTCTACATTGCACCCTTCTGGAAAATCCTTACTAATGCTGATAAATTGAAAATCCACTTCACTTTCTTCCGTTTCGCAAATTACCTATTGATATATCCAAATTGGACACGCAATTCAAAGCTCATCAATAGTCTTTGTATAACAGATCCTACTATAGACATTGCTAAACTTATGAAAAAAACACAATCAAAAGATTTCAAGACATGATTGGAGCTGACTTCTTCAACTCTAGTTGCTTCGTCATAGTTGCATAGTGATGTTTTACTTTTGTTTTTTGTTTTTTCATCTTTGTAATGCTCCGTCGTTTTCTTTATGTACGAAGACGGGTTTTCAATAAGTAATATAATAATGATACAGACGTTTTGAAGTGATGGCTTAACAGTGGATTTTGTACTCCTACCTTGAACGTCTAATATACTCCTTGCCTTTTAATTTCCATTGTAGTAAACATAATTACGACTAATACTTGTAGCGAAAAGCAAAACACATAGGAATATTTATAACATGAAGGCAATGCTAATTTAATTCGGGTTTAAAAGAATTAACAGGAAAGTCACAAGTCCGTTTAGAAAATTCAAACATTAATAATTTAAGACCCTCTTTGTGTCTTTATTTATATTCCATATAACAATTAATTTATTGGGAAAAGTATACCCCATAGTAAGCTAAAAAATTAAAAATATGTAACGAGATACAGCTTTTTAACCTAACAATTAAAAACTTAGTATTGTGGTCGATTACTAGAAGGTGATATTGATGTAATTTAGCGTTAACAGGATCTCAGCCATCTACAGCCTAAACCACATAAAGCTTAATATGTGGAGCCATATAGGGCCTAAAGCCATCGTTGAATATGTCCTCTTATAGGCTAACACGTCTTTAGCCTATGATTGCCGGCCATACATTAGCAAACGAAACTACTGGTATGATATCCCCCCTCTCCTCGGGGAACATCTTCGACATGGTTGACATCTTCAGCTGTCACAACCCTTACCCAACCTAACTCGGGTTAAGGAATAACCAATTGTAGTATGTGAAACTTAAACGTGATTCAGCAAGAACTTAACATGAACTTTTACATAACTGGAATAAGAGTGAGATAGAATTTATACAACTCAGTATAAAGAAAGCTGCGATCAATGAAGGAAAAAACTGACCATCCAAACCCACTTCATTCAAACCCATCCAAACTGGATTCAACTTGATAGAGAATGCACAAGGGAATGAGTCATGCAAAAACAGACTGAAGTATCCATTAAAGACTATGAAATATCATGTGGGAAGACGAATACTTTTGAGTTGCGACGGAAAGTGAATTTGCATAAAGAGAAAAAGGACATTTTAAAGACTAACAGAAAGTAACTTTATATAATGGAAAAGGACATTTATGTGACAATAAAATGGATAGCGCACTATGGCATCCGACAGCCAACTAGAACCTAAACATAGCCGTTTTATTTTTTTTATTTCTTATCTCAATCATTGTATATTTCCTCACCTCCTATGCGACGTATTCTGCAAGTACGATCAATGAATGAATTAACACTAGATAAATCTTCCTCACTTTCAAGCTTATTTTTGAAAAAAATGTGAGCTACGCGCTTTTGTTCTGGGGCATACAACGGTTCTCCCTTCACCTGTCAGCAGGCCAGGATTTACGTATAGGCCCTCTATGCCTGAGCCTAGGGGCGCACAGTGCCAAGGGGCACAAAAAATACTGAGCGATTTTTTTTCTTAGCAAAAGCTGGACTAATGTGATTTATCGTCAAAGTGCCTGGTGCACTTTGCTCTTGCGTGCCTACTCCTTGAAAAGTGATTTTAAAACAACTCAGGAATTCTGTAGCCGCTTATAAACTGTCAGATGTTTCCCAAGAATGGCAGCTGAGAGCTAGGTATCACCTCTCTCTTGCATTACTTTTGGCTCATCACTCATCAGTTGCCTTCTGTTCAAGGCTTCCACTATCCCCGAATTTTTGGGGATTTCCCCGTAAATCTCTGTGTCTCCCCGAAAAAAATTGCTTGGGCCTAGAGGTGCCAAAACGCTTAGGCCTAGGGGTGCTGAAGATTTTAATCCGACCGTGCCTGTCAGAACAGTTATCAATTCAGTGTCTGTGCTAAGTTGTCCTATTCAAAATATTGGAGTGACACACTCCTTGATGAATGTACTACAATTCGTAATTGAGCCACTTAGAAGACAAATTCAAGTTCATTAAACTAACTATAAAACGATTTTAAAGAAGAGAGATTGCTCGTTCTGATTTGAATAAACCCATCATCTGGGGCAAAAAGCTACCAGAACTTTTTGCTTTTGTTTTTCAGTATAGATAGTAATTTTAAACACAACTTTTGCAAAATAACTGATAGTTTTTAAATATGAGTTTCTTTGCTTTTTTTCTTAAATATTGTTTTATATCTTTTTATAAGATTTTCTTATATATTTTTTTGCTGCTTTGTCTAATTTGTTTTTCTTTTGATAATGTTCTCCGGTTGTGAAAACGAAATTTTTGATTTCCGATTCGCAAAAAAAGCTGCTTTGTCTAATTTTTTTTTCTTTTGATAATGGTGTCCGATTGTGAACCCGAAATTTTCGGACGTTCTCTTTTGTTATATTTTATTCACTTTCTCGATTTAAGGTTTTAGCCGTTACTTGTATATTTCTGTATTTTCATTGTACGTAAGTAGTGTTTAGAGTGATAGCCTAGATGTTTTGTGGCTTTTAGTATTCATCCTCATAGTCACAGGGATATTTAGTATTAAAAAACGTTAGTTAGCATTTGGTAGGCATTGACGATATTTAGATTTAAGAAAAGTTACTTAGCATTTGGTAGTCAAAATGTTTTAAAAAGCAATTTAGTATTTGGTAGCCAGAATTTTGTATCGCTTTTGGTATATTAAAAATTATTTAGTATTTGATAGCCAAAATTTTTTTTCGCTTTTGGCATTTAAAAAGTTATTTAGCATTTGGTTGTCAAAATGTTTTGTCGCTCTTGGCAATTAAAAAAGCTATTTAGTATTCTGTAGCCATTAAAGATATTTAGATTTAAAAGAATTTATTAGTATTTGGTAGCCAAAATGTTTTGTCGCTTCTGGTACTTATATCTGGCACCTGGAAGGCTCAGTTTACAGATGTATCATTGAATTTTTTTTTTTTTTTTTTTTTTTTTTTTTTTTTTTTTTAATCTCTGACAGGTTAGCGCCCACCAAAATACTTTGTATTAATTTCTATTATTCTGTTTTTTAAGGTATGGTTTTAAACAAGTTAATTGGTAAAAAAGGAAGTTTATCCTCGCTGACTGAATACTGGGATGTAGCTACATTTTTTGAAATATGTGTCTTGGCCGAGGATTTTGCCAAAGCTATACAGGCCGCTGAATGTATGTTTAAACTGAATGCACCTCCTTGGTAAGTTGGTTAACATTATGATTCTTAAAATAATACTTAGATGCTATTGCATTTTTACACCAGAAGAAATAAATTCAGTGGCATTTCTTTGTTTGTTTAATATCTAGGTGAGCAGTAAAACGAGTTAAATCAGGGGTGGGTAAAGAAGTTTATAAGGAGAAACGATAGAGGGGGGGGGGTCCATGAAAAAACAAAAAATCAATTTTCGTCATTCTCAAAGCATTGTTTTACAAAAATTCAACTTGAGCAGTAAGTGAGATTTAAGGAGTAGCAATTCTAAAATCGCTCTTTTTGGTCTAATATTGCTCTTTTTTCGATGCTGTTCAGAGGTGTCGCTGGTTCTATTTGAAGGTTTACAGTGATATTGAAACTATTTGTTTCATAATCTTGTGGCATTTGGGGGGGGGGGGGGTTAACCCCCCTCCCCGAAAAAAAATTCCCTCTCGTAAAAACGTAACAAAAATGCATATAAACACTTTTTTGATGCGATTTTTAAAGTTTTTGTCCCCCCTCGAAACAAAAATATCCCTCCCTCCCTCTCGAACAAACTCCTGGCTACGGCTTTGCCCATAATATCAATTATTATAATCCTGCAGTAGTTTAAAGACAAAACTAATCATTATCAGATAATCATTATTTATAGGTGAATATGAATCGCAGACCCACTTGTAAGGGAGGAGGGCCATAGCTACTGATCAGAGCGAGGAATTTCTTTCTAGTAGCTAGTTGTATTACAACGCTCAAAACTAGTCTTTTGACCTTTTAACCTATGTCTTTTATACTTCAAAACTTGTCTTCAAGTCTTTCAACCTTAATCTTAGATCTTTGAAAATATGATGGTTCTTTCAGAAGGTCATCAGAAAAACGGGTGTTTGTAATTTCCACCCCTTCCTGCTTCCTTAGTTTCTGCATGCAGTTGGTTGTTTAATAATAATGTAATGAAGAATAGATACGTTATTTTCTTAAACTACCACGGCCATTTTTTGATATTTAAAAGTTCCCTTCCCCCTGTCAGTGATATCTTTATTGGAAAATCAATTTCATATTGGGATCTATATAAGCCTTTTCTCTTTAAAGTTTTAGGAATTTGGTCTTGCCTGATACCCCCTCCCCTACCGCAGGGGCCCGAAAGGGTAGATGTTGGCCCTCTCTAAAGAAAGTATAGTATTGGTTTACCCTACAAAGTAACAAAAACAAACTTTTACATTAACTTGCTCAAAAGTTAATTTTGCTCTGCCACAGCATCCCATTGTTGAGTATTTTGATGTTTCTTTACGTGCTCATGCTCCGATGATTTGTCATCACTGACCACAGTTCAAGGTAGAATGTTGCCTTATAGGTTATTTAATATATACACAGATTGAGACACACGGGTCTGAGCTAGGAGGGGGTGGGGTGCAAAAAAGTGCATGGGCGAATAAGAGGACAACACGACTGTTTTATAGTGTCGGGAGTTGAAAACGCGAAAAGTATATCTTAAGCCTTCCCATTTTAAAAATATTACTTAGGGGAATACCTTTGTATATCCATGTGTGTATATTCAAATCTTCAAAGAGATCATCTATTTCTTTTACTTGTGAAAGGCCTGGAGTGTGTTCCAGAACCCAGTTTTCATTAATAATCGGTGGTTATTTATTATTACTTTCAGCCAAAAATGGGAGAAAGCAATCAATTTTTATAATGGATAAAAAAGCTAACTTTGAATTCAGTTTTGCAGTTTTTGTAATACAAGTTACCTATTATTTTTTTTGTCCCTTCATTTGGTTCGAAAGTTATAAAAAGTAGTTAACTATAAAAAATGATAATTTAGTTCTGTTGGACACCCTTGTTCTGTTGCACACCCCCCCCCCCAATCGGCCCCTTGCGGCTAGTTCAGTTCGGCTCCCGCGCTTTGCTTCTGAGCTTTTACTTTTATTTAATTGTTTCCACGAAATACGAAATATCTGAACCACTTATATTTAAACAGCTTTTTAATGTTTTTGCGGTGATATGCTTGGAATTACCATTAAACACCAATTAATTTTTTAGGCATTTAAAGTCAACTATCGGAAACATATCCTTGATTAATCGTTTTCGGAAGCGACCGGATGTTTATAAAATGCCTCCAGAAGAGGAAATGTTTCAATGGTGGCTAGAGTATTTCATGGAGGCTGTGGAACAAAATGTTGAAGATGCCATTCGATTTCCGGTTCGTATAAAGTTTTGCTTCAACTAAGCTAATTCTAACTCGATGATTCAAAGTAACCATTTCTATAAAAGGTAGGATATACACTAATTTGTTTTTATTGAATAAAACAGAAACAAGACACCAAGTGATAACAAAGGTAGACAGAGAGGTGGGACTCTGTAGGCAGGAATGTAGGCCTACCTCTAGCATTTTTATTAGGGGGGTGGGGGTTAAGAGGGGACCATATCCGGATAGTCAAGAGGCATGGGCTATATAATATTTTTTTCTCCTAACTATTTGGGGGGGGGGCAAAAAAGAAACAAACAAAACATCCACATTTCTTGAAAAGAAGAAGAAAACAGGAAGTGGTGATATGAATCACCACTTCACCTGAATCACCGAATCACCAAATAATTTGCAATTTACTGGAATAGACCGCGGTACTTGTGTGATATAGCCCGTACCCAATATTCTTCTAATATGTTCTAATATTCTTCAATATTCTTCCATATCCGGATAGTCAAGAGACATGGGCTATATAATATTTTTTTCTCCTAACTATTTGGGGGGGGGGAAAGAAACAAACAAAATATCCACATTTCTTGAAAAGAAGAAGAAAACAGGAAGTGGTGATATGAATCACCACTTCACCTGAATCACCGAATCACCAAATAATTTGCAATTTACTGGAATAGACCGCGGTACTTGTGTGATATAGCCGTACCCAATATTCTTCTAAATGTTCTAATATTCTTCAATATTCTTCCATATCCGGATAGTCAAGAGGCATGGGCTATATAATATTTTTTTCTCCGAACTATTGGGGGGGGCCAAAAAAGAAACAAACAAAACATCCACATTTCTTGAAAAGAAGAAGAAAACAGGAAGTGGTGATATGAATCACCACTTCACCTGAATCACCGAATCACCAAATAATTTGCAATTTACTGGAATAGACCGCGGTACTTGTGTGATATAGCCCGTACCTAATATTCTTCTAATATGTTTCTCTGACTCTCAATCCTAATGAAATATACCTAAGTATGATAAAATATAATACTTTAGAAAAACTTGGGCTATATATTTGCACATTAGGGAGAGTGGGGGTAAAGTACAGCGGGTCTGCATGCCTAATGTATTAGGTGCGATTATTCTGCAAATTATGAAGTAAGAGTTTTTTTCTAACTTCACACTGTCCAAATACTTCACCCCCCCCCCCCTGATGTACAAACATATAGCCTAAATCATATATTTTCCATCTATTCTGTCACTTCTCTTTGTCTTATCTCACGCTAATCTGAAAGAAACTAACGAAATAAAAACGGTTCTATAATGCGTCAGTGAATAAACAATTTCGGCGGTAGGGGCTACATCATCAAAGTACCTAGCCTGCTACCAGTGGCGGATCCAGGGGTAGAGGGGGGCGCGCGCCCCCTAACATAGTCTAAAGTAGTGTAACTTACTTAATTAACGCAGGTTTCGGTTAATTAACTTGCTCCTAATGCTAGTTTATCGGATCAACCTATTTTGCCCCCCCCCCTAAAAAAAAATCCTGGATCCGCCGCTGCCTGCTTCTGTAAGCTGAAAGAACCATTCTCCATGGAATCTGTTCAAAGAAAAGTTGCGAAGATAACTCACTCACTGAATCAGATAACTTGCATTTATTTGCGATTAGTAGTTGATACCTTATAATTAATTTTCATCTCTCGTTCTTAGCAAGCGGGACAATATACTTGTTCCTAGCTCTTAACGAATAACAATTTTGATTTTCAATTCAAAATTTCATTCCAGAACAAGATTACCCAGAAATAAAGAAAAATTTTAGTTTCAAATAACTCTTCTATCTTCCTAGGGTGTGCTACAAAATGGTCTATAATTCTCATTGGTAAAAAATATAAATATAAAAAAAACAAATATTTTTGTTTCCTATTTGTTTATATTTTTTTTCTTTCTTTCTTTATGTGTTTAGTATGTTTTTATTTTGATGTAAGTTAAGGTTTTTAAGAAGAACATTTTTTGTTTCATTTTTTTTCTTTTCTTTTTTTTTCCGTTGAGATCGGTGGTTTGACAACGAGAAATACAAAATTTGCCTCCCCAGACTTCTTTTCTGGTCTTACTGTTCTTCTTTCCAGAGCTTTCTCTAGTGATTTCTAGTGATTTCTGGTTTTTGTGTACACGTATTGTAATGGGTGCCTCCCAGACTACAGGAATATTTTAAACAAATATTCCTGTTTTATAGGAATATTTCATGACAGATCGAATGTTCATTATCACGGAGCTCGGATAAGAAGAAGTTTTGAAGTTCCTCGCCTAGTTTGAAGTAGGACTGCTTTTTTAGTTATTTATAGAGGGGCTAAGCTTTAGAATAAGCTTATCCCAAGTACCAAGGAATTACCCATTAATCAATTTCAATCTAAGTTACGCGTGGGGTTGTGCGGTTAGTATACCTTCGAAACAGATTGAGATTAATAGAATTAAAAATGATAATAAATGTATAAATATGCATGTAGGTATTTCGATAGAGGGTTTCACCCTCCAACTTCTTATAGAATATATATGTTTTTTTAGCCGTGCTGTTTGATTTTGCACAACTATCAGAAGATTTTACTGATAAATTATCATGGTCTTGGCTTAGAGAATTCACAATTTGAGCCGTCAGGTCAGGTCTCTGGGTATACTTAGGGTACATACTTGGGGGCCGAAATATTCGGAGTATTTTTGTTTAATTTAGTGTTTATTTTATTGTATTCACTGCTTTATAAAAATTAAAACCCGTTTTTCTTGCTTAATTTTTCGTAAATGGAAAAGTAGTGTGGTCTAAGAAAGTATTTACTTTACTCTATCAGATTTTAATAAATTATCGTAGATAGAATTCAACCCAAATTCACTTGTGTCACGATTTAAAGCTATATTCTTGAATAAAATTCTCTTTATTTCAAGAGTTTCACGAAAATTTTGCTTTAAATCCCGGTCCCTAGAAATCAAAGAGTCATTATCGAACAAAACAAAATTGTCCGGAAAATTAAAGATGTGTTCTGAAAGGGCTGAAGTAAAATCTTCAGTATTAGAATCTAGCTTTAAAGCCGATGAAACTGAGTCTTTATGCTGTAATAATCTCTTACAAATTCTGGTTAGTACGTCCCACATATGAGCTTCTGCAAGTACATGGGATCTGATAGACCCACTTTTTTGCCTCAATGAAGTCAGATCCTTCCCAGAATTTAGAAAACTACCCAAAGTATTATTACTCTTTAAAGCTACCTTTAGACCATTACTTTGTAAAATTCTTTTAAGTTTTTCACTTAGCCCGGGTACATATGGTAAGGAGCAAAAAACATGCTTCTCCCGAGTTGTCTCCAAGACTTCCTTAGAATTCTCTAGAAACTTTTCCTTCTTTTTGAAAAAGTCTGGTTACTTAATCACTCTGGATACATATTACTTATTGGTATTTTTCTTAGAACCGACAAATCCTCCTCAAAAAGTTTTGGAGAGCATATACTGAAGATCCGGTCAGTTAAAGAAATGATCAAACCGATTTTTACCCCAGACGAAGACGACCTACTTTCCGTTTAGCCCTAGACGGTTGGCCGAAAAAGACAATCTTCGACAATCTGTCATCCTTCATCCGCAGAACTTGCCCTAGCCATCTCAACCTTTCTTTCATTATAGCCCCAGAAAGCGGGATTGAACCACATTTTTCGTACAACCTGCGGTTAGTCAACCGGGTACCCAGAACAATCCGTAGGCAATTTCTCTGGAAAACATCTAGTAAATCTTCATCCACTTTTCGGAGCGCCCATGCTTCAGAGCCGCATGTGACCACTGTCATCACTGTACCTTCTAATATTCTAATCTTGGTTGCAGACTTATCTTCCTACTCTTCCAAACATTTTTAAGTGTGAAAAAACACCCTGAGCCTTGGCTATTCTACTTTTAACATCTTCACTCCTCCCACCGTCTTTACTAGTAATACTACATAGCTACTGTTATTAGTCTCCATTCTTTTTTATACAAAACAAGGATAAAAGGACTTAATCCTGCATTTGTCAACCTCTTCAAATTGTAGATTGTGTACCTAATTGTTTTATAGGGATCTTTTTAAGGTTAATTATCTTTACCATCCCTTTGGACTAATAAAAAAGTCGCATAAAAATTGGGTGTCTAAACATTTTTTTTACTAAATCCAGCGTAACTAAGTCAAAGCACGCCAGCACTAAGAAGTAAACCATACGATGCCAATTCCCCCCCACGCAGAAATTTTAGAGGCACAAAACTTCAATAAATAATCTATAACGGTCATAATCATTTTGTAATTTTTTGAAATGTTATGAAAGTGCAATTAATAAATGAAAAAATTGATAAATTATTAATTGAATAATAAAATGAAAAAATTAAAATAATTAAATAATAAGTATCTCGAAAATAATTTTTTTAACAAATGAAATTTTTTTCAAAATTTGCCCTGAAAATTTTGGGAGACAAGGGGGGGGGGGGGTGGAGCATAATCAAGATTTTACCCCGGGCTCAAGGTCAGAACCGGAACGGCACCCGTTACTTGGGTTTTTCCAACAAACCTGGTAGTTTGATAATTACGAAGAGCATGATTAGCCCATACAGTAGTCGTGGTAGCGAACCGTAAGTAAGAGGCGATCCGGCTCAATAGTAACCGAAACTCTAAAAAACAGAATTTTAATACCAATAGATAGGTCAACAGGACTTCTGTTCGTTTTAAGTTTTGACGTCGTTCTTTACTTTCAGTTACAAACACTTGTTTTTTTTTTATTTAATTTTTGAACGTTTTTGAATTGATGCAGGTTTTGATTTTGGCTCACCGTACATGAATAATTAAAACAAAATTTGTATATTAATTTTATTTTTATTTGGTTAAATGGCTTTCTCGAAACTTGTTTAATTTTATTCGCGAACGTTTTTATTAGTAATAAATATACGTAACTTACGAATTAACTTACGTAACGAACTTCTATATTCATATATTTTTAATACGTATATTAGGGGGCTCGCCTACTAGTCAATACCTCGCTCTTTAAGCAAAAGTTCGAATTTTGTTCCAATTCTTTAAAAATGACCCCTTAATCACAAAGGCCGTTATAGCTCTTATGAAAGTACTAAAAAATATTTGGCTTAAAGAGCGAGGTACTGACTAGGGGGTGAACCCAATCATACACATAATATTTTCTGTTCGCTTTAAGTTTTGATGTTACTCCTTATTTTCAGTTGGAAAACTTGTTTTTTTTTATATTTAATTTCTGTTATTTTTTTTTTAATAATGCCGGGAAATCCGGCGCCCCCTTCATAGCAATGTCCCTTCTCCCATGAAAACTTCCTTCTTGGAAAGATTCTCCCACATAACCCCCAACCCACCCACCCTCCTACTACCAGAAAAAATCCCCCCTGAAAACCAATACTATATGTTAACATTGGGCAAAGTTCATAACTTTCAGCCCTCCCCCGGGGACTTCGGGGGATTAAGTCATCCTAAAGGATATATTTATCATATTTTCAACCATGCTGAACAAAATGGCTATCTTAAAATTTTGATCAGGTGACTTTGGGAAAAAATGAGCGTGGGAGGGGGCCTAGTTGCCCTCCATTTTTTTGGTCACTTAAAAGGGCACTAGAGCTTTTAATTTCCGATCTAATGAGTCCTCCCACGATATTCTAGGACCACTGGGTCGATACGATCACCCCTGGGGAAAAAAACAAAAAAAAAAACAAACAAATAAACACGCATCCGTGATCTTTCTTCTGGCAAAAAATGCAAAATTCCACATTTTTGTAGATAGGAGCTTGAAACCTCTACAGTAGGGTTCTCTGATACGCTGAATATGATTGTGGGATTTTCATCAAGGTTCTATAACTTTTAGGGGGTCTTTCCACCTTTTTTCGAAAATCAGCCAAATTTTGTCAGGCGTGTAACTTTTGACGGGTAAGACTGAACTTGATGAAAGTTATATATTTGAAATCAGCATTGAAATCTGATTCTTTTGATGTATCTATTGGTATCAAAAACTCGTTTTCTAGAGTTTTGGTTACCATTGAGCCGGGTCGCTCCTTACTTTCGTTACCACGAACTGTTTGATTAACGAATTTATTATCATGTCTTATATGTAACTTATTTTTATAAGTCTCCGATGGTACAATGGTAAGCATACTAGTGGTTAGGATAGCTGGCATTCATCAAGATTGGCAATAAAAATGCAGTTTTTAGTGGAATTTAAATAAAAAAAAGTTTTAAATTTAATTAAATTTTGTTTTTTAATTAAAAAAGGAACTATAACTTTTAATTTCCGCTCGAATGAGCCCTCTCCCGACATTTTAGAACCACTGGTTCGATACGATAACCCCTGGGGAAAAGGAAAACTAACAAACAAACAAACAAATAAACATACATCCGTGATCATTCTGCTGGCAAAAATACTAAATTCCACATTTTTGGAGATAGGAGCTTGAAACCTCTACAGCAGGCTTTCCTAAACTATGGGTTGTGACCCCAAATGGGGTCGCGTAGCAAAATCACGGGGTCGCAAGAGATTTTGAAGCTAAATTTTATAACATACTACAGGAAAAGACACATATTGTAAAGTTGATGGATTTTTTAAGACTAAAGGTTTCAAACATTTCTCGTTAAAAATATTTATTTCAACTCATTCATTCGGGTTTTTCGTAAGCAATTCGATCCACAATACAGCACTATAACTACTCTAAGACACCCCGCTGCTATCACTTTATCCCCCCAAAAACATTTTTTCAGACATTTCTTGTTAAAAATTGTTATTTTAAGTCATTCATTTGGGTTTCCACAGCAAATGTTTGCTTTGGAATATGTACAGATGGTGCAAAAGCGATGACGGTCAAAAACCTTGGTTTTAAATCATTTTTTCAAGCTACTCATTATGACCATGTAACTTTTACTCACTGCCTTATTCACCACGAGGCCCTTGCAGCAAAAAACACTTAACAGTCACGTATTTTCAAATCTTTGTTAGGATATGGATTCTGTCTATACCATTTTGTTATTACATACAGAAGTAAGATGGTTGTCAAGAGGTTAAAGTTTAAGAAGATTATTACTATTAAAAGACGGAATTGAAATATTCTTCACCGAACGAAGCTGCGTTGTTTGTTGGATATCTTTGCGGAATTAAACGATCTCAACTTGTCTCTTCAAGAAAAAAAATTGTGACATATTTACTTTTAATGATAAAATTGAAAGTTTTATTAACAAGATTAAAGTTTGGAAAGAGAGGATAGAAAAAAAAATCGTTCGAAATATTATCCAGTGTCGACAATTTTATAATCAAGAAAAATCATTGTAAAACTTTTATTGCAAAAATTATTGTAGATCACTTAAAAGCGCTAGAGATCTAGTTCTGTACATATTTTATATTATATATGGCTTTCAAATTACCGTGGAATAACTCTATTGTCAGTCCCATAAAAACTTTTCTCAATGGTCTTGGTGGATCGTTGTCGGAATGTTGTTCATGGGATTCGGTGACCTGAACAAGCTGCTTTTATGTCGGACCGTTCCTCCATCTTGCAGATTTTCAGTATTAGTCAGATAATAGAAAAAGTCACGGAGTTCCACCAGAAGGGTTTTTTTGCCTTCTTTGACTTCCGTTCGATTGACTGCGTTGACTGCGTTTGACTTAATGGACCGACAGGCACTTTGGAAGATTATAGCATCGACTGGCCTCCCAGAGAAATTCTGCAGACTCTTCAAAGCTTTATACCATGGCACAGAAAGCTGTGTTCAAGACAATGGCCGGCCCAAACCATTCTTCTGAATCGCGACAGGGGTGCATCAAGGATGTTCAGTGACCCCAGAGCTCTTCAATGTCATCATAGACCACGTTATGACAAAACGACTTCACGTCTCAACTTTGGACTCAAGTTTGGAGATCGCGTCATCTGAGATGCTAATCTTGCTGACGACTAGACCATCCTAGTGGCCTCCATGGATCAGTTGCTGAAAGCGCTTCAAATCTTACGAGAAAAGCCGCAATTGTGGGACTGCCGATAAACTGGAACGAGGCGAAAATTATGGCCATAGACCAGTCTTCTCCTGCTGTCATTTCTCCAGTAAGTCTGGACGGAACAACTAGCATAGAAGCTGTCCGAAAGTTTACCTACCTGGAATCCACGATTGCTTCAGATGGCTCCCTTCTCCCCGATCTGCAAGCAAGGCTGTCCAAGGCGTCTTCTGCCATGGGCAGGTTGAACCATCAGCTTTGGCGAAAACTGAATATCAGTCGTTCAACCAAACTGCAAATTTTCAACAACCTCGTCAGTTCTGTGATACTTTATGGAGCTGAGACTTGGCAATCATCAGCTGCAACCCTAATGGCCATTGATAGATTCCAGTCGAAGAGTCTGAAAAGCATAGATGGTCTATAGTGGGTCGACTTCGTGAGTAACGAGAAGCTGCTGCATCTCACCAAGCAGTCCCTGTTTTCTACCTAAGCAGCTGAGCATAGCTCACGGCGGTTTGGGCATCTACTTCGAATGCCCCCGCACTTACCTGCAAAGATGATCTTCGACTTTGACGTTGTCAAAGCCGGTTGGAAGCGACCTCACGGCCGACCAAAGAAGCGATGGTTCGACCGCGTATCCGAGTTTCTAGCGATGGCAAACATCAGACCGAGTGAAGCGCAAACCCTGGCAATGGACCAAAGTGGATGGAGGAGGTAGACGTCACTCTCTACGCCGAGTAGCACCCGGCAGGAGACCTAAGTAAGTAAGTAAAGTACATGCCACTTAAAGTTCAAGAGGAATTTGCTGAGCTTTCGAGTGATTTAAACTTAAAACTACAATTTCCAAAATGTCCTTGACTGAATTCTGGATCAGATCTAGAACTGAATTTCCCATAATCGCTGATATGGCATTATATGTTCTTCTGCCATTCAACAGCACATATTTATATGAAGTTACTTTATGAGCTTTAACACATATCAAACTCCAATATCGTTCATCGCTAGAAAATGTTGAAGAGTTCTTTCGTCCAACAGTGTCAAACATTCCGCCTAGATTTAATTTGTTATGCAATAAAAAACAGGCACATCCATCTCACTAAATTTTTTTCTTTCATTTTAATTTAATATTTACCACCCAACGAGTGCGTTCGAATATATTCGAATGAACTAAGACAGTTAGAATTCTATTTTGTTTATGTTTTAGCAAAAAATGCAATTTTGATGAAAAATAGGGCATATAATTTTTGTAAGTATTATAAAGAAAATTTTTCAACTTATGTGGAATTCTTTATTTTTATTTTTGTATGTTTCTAAACAAATTCTAAAACTATATATTTTTATGTATATATGTATCTTGTTACCTATTAATTAAATCATCAAAAAATCTTTCTTCGTCTTTCAATTATATTTGTATGTGGTCGCCAGGAAACTTGCAATCATAAATTGGGTCGTGAATTAAAAAAGTTTAGGAAACCCTGATCTACAGTAAGGTTCTCTTATACCCTGAATCTGATGGTGTGATTTTCATTAAGATTCTCTGACTTTTTTGGGGTCGTTTCCCCCTTTTCGAAAATAAGGCAAATTTTCCCAGGCTCTTAAATTTTGATAGGTAAGACTAAACTTGACGAAACTTATATATTTAAAATCAGCATAAAATTCCGACTTTTTTTATATATCTTGGTATCAAAATTCTGTTATTTATAGTTTTAATTACTATTGAACCGGGTCGCTCTTACTATACAGTTCGTTACGATGAACTGTTTGAAATACAAAAACCCATAACTCCTAAAACTAGAATTAGATCAAAAAGAAGTAAACTATTATCGGGTTGCAGCATATACTTATAAGAAAAGAAATTCGGTAATGATGTTTTTCTAACATAATAGAGGAGACACATTTTTTTCACGTCTTGGACATCATAAACTGAATGGTATATTTATGCTACATTTTTCCACTAGCACAGTGGAGTAAGGACTTTCCTTCTCTTTCGAAGAATTTGAGTTCAACGCACTCTGTGGCAGCGACAACTGCCTTCGTTAAATTGACACTTTCGGCCATTTTTGAAATGTTTTATCCCCAAGAACGAATATTTCAATAAGATACAGAACCAATATCCTCATCTTGAGCAACAGACCTTGTTCCTTGGTACGTTGCTATCTGTACCAAAGATTAATGCCTCGAGTTTTTGTGGCTTGAAATTATATACTCTGATTTAGTTTTAAGGGTTGTTTTTCATCGTGATTTATTAGATAAATTATTATCAGGCAAGACTGCAATTTATTTATCACGATAGTACGGGTATCGTGTTCGACAAAATCGTGTTCTAGTAAACAAAGCATAGATTTTAATTGCACTCTTTAAACAGATTCTAATCATGGAACAGAGAAAGTTTGAATCAACCAAGATTTTCGTCCCTAGTCATGTCAATGTTAATCTTGGAGCCGAAGAAAAATCCATGGAGATTGTGAACTCATGCTTGGATCATATGAAAGAAAAGAAATGTACGAGTCTGCACAATTGGCTATTTTCCCCAGAAGAAATAAAAAGCTATTCGTAAGTATATCTAGTTAGATCATTGAGAAAACCGAGACTTTTTCCCCTGGCAAAACAAAGCGTTTTTTTTATCATTGTATTTATTTTCCTTTAATTATTTTAGGCTGTTGTCAGGATGTGTGTTTCCCGATAACTCAAGGTCTAGTGTTTAAGCACCAAGGGGCTTTTTTTGTCCCCTTGCTCCGTCTTTGCTCTATTTGTACCTGAAAACCCGGACCTTCTATGATATTTTATTTGGTTGTTACATAATAATTAAGATTTTTACGTACATTCCTACTTCGTTGCCGCACTGAATCAGGAAAAGGAACAAGCGGAAACTTGCTGTTTACACAACATGCCCAACCGAACGGTTGTAACGCCCAATTTATCTGCATCTTGTCGTCGAGAATTACATCCATCAATAGGGTGTTACAACAATTCGCTATTGAACAAATACAGGCTAAAGAAAATATGTAAAAAATTAAATACAAGTCTCCTCAGGTACAAAATTGTACAAGCCTGCACAATTGGCTATTTCTCAAGAAGAAATAAAAAGCTAATCGTAAGTATATCTAGTTAGATTATTGAGACCATTTACTAGCTAGAACCAAGGCTTTTCCCCCTGGCTCATAAATACGGCCTTTGTTTATTAATCATTGTGTTTGTTTTCCTCTAATTATTTTATCCTAATTTCAGGATGTTCATTTCCCACTAACTCAAAGCCTAATGTTGTGGAGAAGCCATCTAACATAAACTTTATAGGGGAGTGAAAAAATTGAAAATGAATAACAAATTTCTTGACTATTATTGACAAAAGGGGATTTAATTTAATCTTTGCGGATGTGGCATAAACAACTTTATTATCAAACGTTTATTTTTCAATTATCTCAAGAAGCATTGATAGGAGATATAGTATATTTGAATGAATATATTGACGGAAAGCACACTGCCATTCTGTTATATAGATCAAAATATAATATTTATGAAGTAGGGTTCTTTTTTCTAGAAAATGGATAAAAATAAAAGCCAAAGATCGTATGTGGAAAGTGGTAAGATGAAACAGAATTCAACTTCCTCTTCTCTTATCACCCAGAGATAATATCTATTATGGACCCCCAAAAAGCACAGTAGCCCTTTCAGTCAAGTGATATTTATAGATGGCATGCTAGAGCAATTAGCTTGTTCAGGCTTTCTGGAAAGTTTGGCTGAGATCTGACAAACGAAACTCAGAGATGAGAGAAAGTAACAAAATGAAAAATAAAATCAAAAAGGGTGAAAAAACGAGGATTTTGTCAGCCAGCGAACCATGAAGATGACAAAATATAAGCAAATATTTCGACAAGGACCTCCGCCAAGTCGTCCTCAGTGCTAAACAAAAAAGAAAAAAAAAACGAAAATCTAACCTTTCGAAGTTTATTGTACAAAGACAGAACAGACACTGACTCTTTCTGTTCTGTCTTTGTACAGTAAACTTCGAAAGGTTAGATTTTCGTTTTTTTTTCTTTTTTGTTTAGCACTGAGGACGACTTGGCGGAGGTCCTTGTCGAAATATTTGCTTATATTTTGTCATCTTCATGGTTCGCTGGCTGACAAAATCCTCGTTTTTTCACCCTTTTTGATTTTATTTTTCATTTTGTTACTTTCTCTCATCTCTGAGTTTCATTTGTCATGTATAGCCAGTGTGGTCTAAGAATGTATTTGGCTGAGATCTGACCATGGGTGCCCATATGGGGGAGGGGCAGGGCAGGGCAGAGGGGAGCTCCAGCCCCCCTCCCCCCTGGCTGAATGATGCTGCCTTATATTTTATATTTTGGTTTTGAGATTTTCTATTATACAGCAATGGAAGTGCCGATTAGACCAGCTAAGCCCCCATCCCCTAAAATTCAGCTTATGGGCGCCAATGGATCTGACAATTCCTTCTTGTAGATGCCCTGACAAAAAATTAGGAACTCTCTTTCTCTGCAAAGGGGGGCTTGCGCCCAGGTACCAAAAATATAACTATGATATTGGCTGATAATTTTCCCCAAGTTTTGTTGAGATCCGACAACCGCTTCAGGTAAATGTTCTAATAGCAAGACTTGCAAGATTTAAGGGACCATCCCCCCTAAATAGACCTGTTCGAGTAAAGTAGCAGAAGGAACAACTAGGAACCTTATTTTTAATTCCCTTCTTAGTTCGATCGAGAAATGTCTAACTATTCTGGTATATATCGTAATGATAATGAAATTAGGACCCCCTGCAGAGGTCTGACTAGGTAGGGATCCACTCCCCCAAATCCATTACTAAGACCCTCATTCTTACTTCTGTCCAAACCTAGTTGGGGTTTGAAAATCTCTACTGCTGAGTGTCCTGATGCCAAGAATTCAAGGTCCTGCTCCTTCACTATAAACTTCAGATTCTCATCACTAAAAAGTGTAAAGAGATTTTACCATCTTTTTTCGTTGGTGTCTTAATGACACAAATTTAGCAGCCCTACTCTACTGACGAAAATTTAGACAACGCCCCCCCCCCTCCCGACGTCGAGTCAGATATGCACCTCCAAACAAATCACTATGACGCTTACTCTTCTCCTATTTTAGCCGATTCCCCCTCCCTTGTAGAGTTTGGTCGTGCTCTGGTCCCAAAAGACGTTACTACGCCACTAGCTCTTACTTTAAACCAAGTATGGTCGAGATCTGACTATCCCTTCCGGTATATGCCCCGATCACAATAGTTATGGGGTCCCAGGCCCCAGCAGAGTTTGGGTGGGGTCTGAACATTCTAAATGCATAACTGGGATGCTAACTTTTACTATCAAGTTTGTTTGAGTTATGGCAACCCCTTCTGATACACATGCAAGTTACAAGATTCTGGACTTTGTTTTACGTATAAAAATGAAATAAATTCGCACATACGTTGCCCCTTTGCTCAAGATATAAGACAATTTACTGAATTATTCCAAAATTAGGGTAGCACCTTTTGATTTTCAGCCACAATTGATCTATATAAATGCCATAAGTATCTTTATTTTACAAACGGGTGTCCTCCTTAAAATACTTTAAGGGATAGTTTACTTCCTCCTATGCTACCTAGTGAAAAACAAGATGGGATTATAGTTATATATAGTTTTCGTGGGTAGGTCAAGAGATTAAGAGATGCATGGTGTTTTTCATTTACATTCTCAAGAATATTACTGCGCGATTTGTGTCTTTATTAATCTTATTTAATATAGAAAGACGAAATCTGTAAATAAGGAAATGAAATTTCCATAGTAAAAAGCAATATGTCATCCTAGTCCAAACGTGATCGAATCCTGCATGCAGGAAGTTAGCCAAGCAGATTAATTCAGGAAATTAAGGTTAATACTAGCCGATGTATGCTATTTTTCTTCTTCTTTCAACGTTGACAGGTGAATTCTGTGACATAAAGGAGTTTTTATGCAAGAGGTGATAAGTCCCTCTACTTTTCTTTTTAGGCTGTACAGGAGTGATGACCGATGCATGTTCCTGTATGTACATCATAATTCTGATGACTTTCAAATGTACTTTCCATCTTTCAACTGTCGACAAAGGTTTGTTGAATTGTTGCACCAATTGCGGAATGGTTTTGCTGATTTAGATGGTAATGACGAGCCTGATGAATTTCAGGTATTGTTTTCATTTTTGATTTACCTAGATTTGTGTTCTAGGACGACTGTTTGAAGTGAAAACTGGGGAAAAAAGAGGCTGAGGGTCCTCCGAGGAAATAAGTGCGGAAGAGGCTTAGATTCCTCATGGGATGTTAGCATAGGTAGAGGTCTGAAATCTTTGTAGGAAATTATCTGAAGCCAAGGGAAGGGTTTATATGAATACGATCATCCTAATCGCTTCTGACTGCACAAAACTAGTAATTCCTAAAAACAATGTTGTCATAGGGAAACTGCAAGTTTTATTTTTTATTTGCTATATTTTTTGCACATTTTTCTAAAACTCATAAAAAAAAACAACTGGAAAACGACAAATAAACTCTATCGTTTTTTGAAAAATTTTTACCCTCTTAACATTTCTAAAATAAAAAGACGTTGAAAGAATGAGTTTGAGGCATACCTTTTTTCAATGAAAAATAGAACAAGATACCCAAGTCCCCTACCGAGGACACTCCCTTCAAGAATTTTCGGCTACATTGCTCCTCTGGAATGCTAGGTTTTGAAAAAAAAAAAATCATATTTCTGGCCTCAAGAATGTTCGGGAAAGTTTTTTTTTGTTCTTTAGGAACTTTTGCTATATTTTTCTTAAATAAATTTAATTAAAAGGAAAAAACATAATTTTTGTTTCATTACAGTATTATGAGCTGAAAAAGGCTTTATGTTAGTTATGATAGTAAAAACAACTAAAAAGTACATTTTGTCATTTTTGAAAACACGAGTTTCGAATGAAATAATGAAGGGCTGGATTTGTATCAACAAACTTTGATTTGAAAAACAGTATTTTAATTTGAGATGAAATTTTGTAGTACGGCTAGTGGAGTTAGAAGGATAAAGATAAGGAAACAACTTCGTTTTCTGTTACGTTACGCTTATCTTCTGTTGCGTTACGCTTTTCTGTTGCGTTAGTAGCTGAGTCTTGACAATTAGAAAAAAGGGATACCATTAGCAGAGTTGAGACCAATCGATTGGAAAGGCAGTTTGAACAGAATGTAGTTTGAAGAAGAATTAAAGTTAGAAGAAGATTTAGAAGAAGAAGTTAGAAGAAGAATTAAAAAAAGAACAGAAGAAAAGAGTCTTAGGTCGCTGTTGGAAAATATTTCTAAAAAAACAACAACTGAAACACTGAAAATCGAACTTTATGAAAGGCAAACCAGAGGAAGAAGCTTTGGGGCTCATAGAAAAATCCTTCGTCGCAGTTTAAAAAAGAGGGGAAGATCAGCTTAATTTAGCTTTGTCAACCCTAGACCAACCAAGAGGATAGAAAGGGTAGTTTGAAGAAAAAAAATGGCTTATGAAATCAAATGAAAAAATTAATCTTTGGAAAGCATGAAACATTTCATCCATGACACTAACTTGTATCCTAGAGAGCTCTAACTGTTAAAATTATTTTATCCTATCTTGTGTTCTCTTGCAACTTGCCAAGTTGGGTGGGGAGGGTAAACTAAAGCCTTAAATCCGCATTCCCCACTTCCGTTGCAGTGTGATTAAGGCAGAATCTTTTCAGGAATATTCAGTACGTAAAAGATAATTTTTCGGTTACTGAGAGCGATGATAGAGATTCTAACACATTTTCCATATAGTAAGAATTCTTTCTAAATTCAAGATGATTAACATTTCTTGATAATTGTCTTTAAAAAGATAATGGCTTCTTAACCAAAAAGCAGTAAAAACTTGCAATAATATTTTAATATTTTCATTTGAAAATGGAATATTATACTGTTCAGATGAAGAAATTCAAAAGGTGTCTTTGAACATGCTCAGGATTTTAGTTTTTAAAAAATTAGAGGCTTTGCCTTTGGTAAATGTCGTTACTTGTCTTTTATTTGTTAAAGTAGTAATAAAACATTGAACTTATAAAAACAATTTTTTTTTGTCCTGTCATGAAGGCTTCCTTAAAAAAATAGAAAAGACCTTTTTAGTAGATTTTATATTCTACTTTTTATTATCTCATATATACCACAACCCCTTCTCCCCAGACATTGGGCTTTTTTCGGGCTGAATTTTACCTTAATTTCAGTTTGAATACGAGTATGATGACCAAGGGAAAAGACATGTTTTGGGCAAGGGAACATACGGTACTGTTTATGGTGCGCGGGACCTGAATACCCAAGTCAGTATCGCCGTTAAAGAAATACCTGAAAAAGACTCCGGGTAAGTTTTTTATTATGTCGCAGTTATAGCATGAGCTGCTTTTGGCTTGGGCTGCGGTATTTTAGATGAAGATTATCAGCTGAGATTAAGAGACGGCTATCCTCAAAGGCTGCTGGATTGAAATAAAACAAATCAAATAAGTATATATCACTCCCCGACGATAAAAAGATAAAGCATGAAAGATATACCGTTCTTTTATAGTCAACACTTATGCACTGACTCTGATTAGAACGAAGTATCAATGTGTAAATAAAAATGATTAGTCGAATTTGCAGTTTGTCCCAATCTACATTTTCGCTTTTTTAGTTATATTTTCACAACTTTCATAGTATAAGGTTTTTTCTTATCTAAATCAAATAACCCGCTTTTAATTCTTTTTTTTATTCATCTCTCTTAAATTTGAAGATGTGTAACAGCGAAACCTATCCAACTAATTATAACCCAACTAATTCCTTTGCTTATTCGGTGAAAATCATCTTTTTTCATGTCCTGCTTTTTGAACTACTTTGGCTGTCCTTGCTTTATGCATATCAAGATAGTTACAGACTAGTTGTTTTAAGTTATGTGGTGTTCATTCATACGATTGAAAATGCAGTAATTTTCAACGGCGTTTTCCAGTAATACCTTATGATCTTGAGCAGTATTCAATCTAGAGGTCAATCAAGGTTCCTAAGTGGTCTGTGACAAATTCTGTCTCAACCGTATAGTTCCGTGATTTCCAACGTGGGCGCGGGCCCGACCGGTAGAGAACGGCAATATTTTGCTTGGCCAAGGGCAGGACGTGCAGCCTTCGGCTAACTATACTTTTTAGCCTTAATTTGGAAAAAAAGCATTTTCCACGTGAATGACTTCACATTCAAATGCATTTAAAGAGCAAAAACATTGCAATATTGCATGGTAGTATTGCAATGACATTATATATTTTATAAAAAGGGGTTGTTGTATTCAGACAATATTTTTCATTAGTATAAAATATGTCTAGGAGACAACCCAAAGAAAGATACTAAGTTAATGGCCTTTTAAGATTTCTTTAGTTGAATATACCTAAAATTTTAAATAAAAAAAAAAAAAATTTGACAAGGGAGCATCACAATTTTAGAAATGCTTAGGTGGGACATTGCTCAAAATCACTTGGGAACCTCTGGTATAGTTGCTTCTTGAATCAGTTCGTTCCTACCTGTTACCAAAAGTGCAGGCCTTATTTCAAATACGTTCCATAAAGGCTGGTGAAATAATTTAAAATAACGAATTGTAAGTTTAGATAGATTCGCGCCATTAGTAACTGAGACTCTAAAGAAAAGAATGTTGACAACAATATACTCATCCAAGACTGACTTTTTATATTGGTTAAACAAAAAAAACTAGTCTTTTAAGTAAAAGTAGGGAGCAATATTAAAACTTAAAACGAACAGAAAATATTCCGTATATGAAATTCCCTCTAGATAATATCCTTAATGCGGAAAATTCTCCACGTGGATATCCCCCCCCCCCAAAAAAAAAAAATATTGCCGCATATTTCACTATGAAAGATACGATAACAATGGGAAAATTGCAATAAAATACAGCCTTTTCCCCAGGATCTGTGGGGTGTTATGTCAGTTCATTAATTCATGCACAGCGGTTTGTATTTGCAAATCGTCTATTGGAAAGCAGGGCCAATGGATCTTTCAGTGAGCGGAGGAGAAGACTGAAACCGCAAGAATTGCATTTCAGGCCTATTTTTATTTTCAGGAACCGGTCATTCAGATGAATCCGGAGGAAGAGAGGATTTACTCTCTATTCCAGTAATTCTCAAACAATTTCAAGCCTTGCCTCACAAAGGCATTTCTAAAATTCTAACCCCCCCTCCACCCCCGTCAAATATTAATTGTGTTCTTCCAAATTTTACATGTATTCACATGATTGAAGCTTTAAAAGCCATTAACTTGTTGTTGTTTTTTAGGGTCGTCCTCTAGGCATATTTTATGCTAATTAAAAATGTTGCCTGTATAAATTACCTTTTGTACAATGCGTTATGTATTAAAATACTATCATGCATCTTTTTTGCTCTTTAAATGCTTATGAATGGGCCGTCATTTGCATGAACATTTTTTTTTGTGTTCAAAATTAAGGCTCCAAAATTTAGTCACCCAAAAGGTCCACGTCCTGCCCTGTGACCTGCCGAAATATTGCCATGTCCCACCGGTGGAGCCTGTGCCCCACTTTGAGAGTCATGGCTGTAACCCCCCTTCTTTCTGAGGGATATTTTTGGACTAAGCCTACAATATGGGTGCTATGGGGTGACAGCTCTTCTCTTTTTGCAAAAATGCTTTAAGTATATTGCAGAGATGATACTCATATGCTAAATTGAACTGGGTGGGGGGGGGATGAAGGTTCTAACAGGAATACTCTTAATTTATCCCGATAGATAGTACAACAAGAATTTTCTATGTGGAAAAGAACAAATTGCAACCTATTCAACTCTGACGCACAAAAAGCCAATAATTAATTATAATAAAATAATTTGCACTTTACTGAAAAATATAAATGTTTTTACTTTTATAACTTTAATAAAGCAAATAATATTAACATTAATTACTAAATATCATATGTATATTTAACTGAAAATGCACATTCATTTGTATTTTTTTCAGTGAAGTGTAACTTATGTTCCGGCCTTGGGAATGCATAGGGGTTTCGAGCCTTACTCATGTTAATTTCTGCTCGTTTTGAGTTTGACTCGGTTATTTATTGTAATTTCTGTTTGTTTTGGGTTTCATTTATTTATCGATGTTGATTTGTGGTAGTTTCATGCTTGTTAGATTATTTGATTTTATTTTTGCTCATTTTCGGTTTAATGGAGTTCTTTACTTTTCTTTGAAAAACTTATTTTGTGGAAAAAGTTTTTTTAATTAATTTCTATTCGTTTTATATTGACATAGTCTTTTCAGGGGAAAAATAAAATAATACATCAAATCTATTCGTTTTTTTAAGACTTTATAGTTTGGCCTGCTATTTGTATGCTGGAGAAAAATTTTAAAAATCTGGGCACGACTAGTAATGTTGAATTTATTTTCATACCTCCTCTAGTTTACCTGAAATAGAAAACTTGATACCATTCGCAAAAAAATCTGCTTACTTTCTTTGATAGCTTGGATACACTTACGCTATTTTGATTTGGTTGAATTTTAAGAGCAGAAGTAGCCCCGAAAGTTGGAACATAATACCCTCAGTCGTTCTTGGAATACTGCTGAGATGCCTTATTAGGAATTAGCATTAACACAGTGCATTTTGATTTAATCTTAAGGCAACATTTAGTTTTTAAACTTAATGGGCAAATGGGATGGTGGGCGTGGGAGGGTGATTAATTGCCCTCTAATCACTTTCGACTATTAAAAAGGGCTTTAGCCCTTTCTGTTTTCAATCGAATGAGCCCTTTTCAAAGTTCCTACGACAACTCTTTCGATGCGACATGCCTTGGTTTAAACGATAAAAAAGCTTCCAATCATTTTCGACTATTAAAAAGGGTACTAGCCCTTTCAATTTCCAATCGAATGAGCCTTTTTTGAGTTTCTACGACAACGCTTTCTATAAACACCTTATATGCCCCCAGGACATAAATTACAACCCTTGCCCTGAGGGCTGTAAGGGGGTTGTCATCCTTAAAGACCTAATTTCCAGATCCTTCAACTACGTTAAACAAAATAGCTATATCAAAATTTTGATTGGATGTGTTTGGGGTAAGGGTTGGCGTGAGAGGGGCGTTAGTTGCTCTTCAATCACTTTCAACTATTAAAAAAGGCACTAGCCCTTTCAATTTCCAATCGAATGAGCCCTTTTTGAGTTTTTACGACAACGCTTTCAGTAAAAACCTTGTATGCCCCCAGGGCATAACTTACAACCATTGCCCTGAGAGCTGGGGGGGATTATCTTCCTTAAAGACCTAATTTCCAAAACTTTCAACTACGTTGAACAAAATTGCTATCTAAAAATTTTCATTGGATGTGTTTTGGGGAAATGGTGGGCATGGGAGAGGGGCTAGTTGCCCTCCAATCACTTCCGACTATTAAAAAGGGTACTGGTCCTTTAAATTTCTAATCGAATGAGCTCTTTTTGAAGTTTCTACGACAACGCTTTCTATTGAAAAACTTATATGCCCCAGGGCATAACTTACAACCCTTGCCCTGAGGGTTGTGAGGGGGTTGTCATCCTCAAAGACATAATTTTCAAACCTTGCAACTACGTTGAAAAAATGGCTAACTTAAAATTTTGATTGGATGTGTTTGGGAAAATGGAGAGTGTGAGAGCGGCGTTACTTGCCCTCCAGTTATTTTCGACTATTAAAAAGGGAGCTAGCCGTTTCAATTTCCAGTCGAATGATTCTTTTTTGAAGTTTCTACGACAACGCTATCTTAAAAAAAAAAAAATCTTATATGCCTCCAGGGCATAACTTACAACCCTTGCCCTGAGGGCTGCGGGTGGAGTGTCATCCTCAAAAACATAATTTCCGGACTTTTTAACTACGTCGAACAAAATGACCATCTCAAAATTTTGATTGGATGTGTTTGGGGAAATGGTGGGTGTGAGAGGGGTGTTGGTTATCCTCCAATCACTTTCGACTATTAAAAAGGGCACAAGCCCTTTAATTTCCAATCGAATGAGCCCTTCTTGAAATCACTATCTATAAAACTTTATATGCCCCCAGGGCATAACTTACAACCCTTGCCCCGAGGGCTCTGAGGGGGTTATCATCCTCAAAGACCTAATTTCTAAAACTTTTAATTACGTTGAACAAAATGGCTATCTAAAAATTTTTATTGGGTGGGTTTGGGGAAAAGGTCGGCGTGAGAGGGGGGTTAGTTGCCCTCCAAACACTTTCGACTATTAAAAAGGGCACTTGCTCTTTGAATTTCTAATCGAATGAGCCCTTTTTCAAGTTTCTATGAACAAGCTTTCAATAAAAACCTTATATGCCCCCAGGGCATAACTTACAACCCTTACCCTGAGGGCTGTTGGGGGAGTGTCAGCCTCAAAGATATTATTTCGGAACTTTCAACTACTTTGAACAAAATGGCTATCTCAAAATTTTGATTGGATGTATTTGAATAAATGGTGGGCGTGGAAAGGGTGTTAGTTGCCTTCCAATCACTTTTGAATATTAAAAAGGCACTAGCCATTTCAATTTCCAATCAAATGTGCCCTTTTTAAAGTTTCTACGACAAAGCTTTCTATAAAAACCTTATATGCCCCCAGGCCATAACTTACAACCCTTGCCCTGTGGACTGGGGGGGGGGGTTGTCATCCTGAAAGACCTAATTTCCAGAACTTTCAACTGCGTTGAACTAAATGGCTATTTCAAATTTTGATTGGATGTGTTTGGGGAAAGGGTTGGCGTGAGAGAGGCGTTATTTGCCCTCCAATCACTTTTGACTATTAAAAAGGGCATTAGCCCTTTGAATTTCCAATCGAATGAGCCCTTTTTGAAGTTTCTACGACAAAGCCTTCTATAAAATACCTTATATGCCCCCAGGGCATAACTTACAACCCTTCCCCTGAGGGATGTGGGGGCGTGTCCTCCTCAAAAACTTGATTTCTATCTGGAAATCAACTACGCTGAACAAAATTGCTATCATGAAATTTTGATTGGATGTGTTTGGGGAAATGGTGGGCGTGGAAGGGGTGTTAGTTGCCTTCCTATCACTTTCGACTATTAAAAAGGGCACCCTCTTCTGAAATTTCACGATCTTTAAGATTTTTCCCATAAGTCATCGGTTGACTATACAGTGAGGTTTTTCTTTAACGGGTGTGGGTCTCGTTACCCTTTTGTTTCTTTTTGTCCGTCCTTCTCAGCCTTTAGACTTTAGTTGGTTAACCATTTAAGACGCCTCGATATTTTTGAACTTAGACATATTTTACTAAAATAATGCTTAAGATTGATTATTTTCATGGACTATATTTAAAAATGTGTACTTTTTTCCTTTTTAATTTTAATTTATAAATCAATCAAAATGTTGGAATTTATTGTTGTTTGTAAAATACCGCTTTTCGGTGGTAATGGATTTGACTTTTTTGGAATGGGATATAATTTTTTTTAACCTTTCTTTGCTCTAAAGATTGGTTTTAGATGAGGGGAAGGGTAGGATTTTCCCAGGATTTCAATATAAGATTCGCAACTTTAGAAAGTGCCATAGAAGCACGATTTAAGTTATTTAATTCTACTTGCCTGGCAATTACGATAATGTGATTATAACTAATTTTATTCAAATATTTAAGGGAAGTGCAACCATTACACGACGAGATTCGATTGCACTCTCAGCTTCGTCACAGGAATATTGTTCAATACTTAGGATCAGTGTCACAGGGTGGTTACTTCAAAATATTTATGGAAAGAGTCCCAGGAGGTAAATATATTACGATAATAAATTAAAATATTTGCCAAGAATTTCTTTTTTTTGTATTTTCTTTTACCTATAATTCAAAAGTGGAGTTTCATGCTACTATGCTAGTCTTGATGACAATAATTGCCAAGAGTTTTTACTTTATTTTTTGTGTTTATTTTTACCTAATGTAAAAATGGAACTTCCTGTTTCTATACTCGTTATGGCAAAATGTGTGCAGTAAAGCTAAGCGCAATCTCAATAAGCGAAAATAATTGCCATTTTTTTTTACCCGTAACCTAGAAGCGGAGTTTTAGGTTACGGGAGTATACTAGCTATGGCAAAATATGTGCATTAAAGCAAGGCGTAATCTTAATAGGTGAAAATAATTGCCAAAAATTTTTACTTTGTTTTTTGTGTTTATTTTTACCTTAATGTAAAAATGGAATTTCCTGTTTCTGTACTCGTTATGGCAAAATGTGTGCAATAAAGCTAAGCGCAATCTCAATAAGCGAAAATAATTGCCATTTTTTTTTACCCGTAACCTAGAAGCGGAGTTTTAGGTTACGGCAATATACTAGCTGTGGCAAAATATGTGCATTAAAGCAAGGTGTAATCTTAATAGGTGAAAATAATTGCCAAAATTTTTACTTTATTTTTGTGTTTAAGTTTTTACCTAATGAAATGTAATTTTTACCTAATGTAAAAATGGAATTTCATGTTACTATACTCGTTATGGCAAAATGTGTGCAGTAAAGCAAAGCGCCATTTCAGTGAGCACCATTTCAATAAGGCAATTATTTTTTAAAAAAAATAATTGCCGTTTTTTTTTTACCCATAGCCTAGAAGCGGAGTTTTAGGTTACGGCAATATACTAGCTGTGGCAAAATATATGCATTAAAGCAAGGCGTAATCTTAATAGGTGAAAACAATTGCCAAAAATTTTTACTTTAAATTTTTATTTATTTTTACTCGCAATCCAAAAGTGGTTTTAGTTTATTATACTAGCTATGATTAGACGTATGCAGTAAAGCATAATCTTCATTGTTTTTTTTTTAAATTAGTTATTGATGATCTAGTTTCTAAAGTTAAGAGGCAAGGCCTGAAAAAATCTTTCTGGGGTTGGTAGCAATTTCTTTTAAATACAAGCTCAATCTTTATTTCATGTGTACGGAATGTGTGACCAACGTATGCTTTGCTGTCCTCTCATCATATATTGCAATTAATTTAGAAAACAAGTTAATTACATAAAAATTGCTAGCAACAATTGCAAAAATGTTAAGATATTGTCTCTTGTGCGTGTCCTTAATCGAAGGTATTTTAATAATTTCATGGCTGCTCTACACGGCCACTTTAGAGCTTACGCCAAAAACTACTTGGAAAATACGTTTTTAGGAGCTGTACAAGTTTGTTTTTTTTTTTTTGGGGGGGGGGGTCAAACCCCCTAATATCCCCCCTCCCTGAATACGACCTTGGTGCCAGTTAAAATTTAATCGGATGATGATGCCAACAGAAGGTTTTAGTTGCTTTATTTTGAGTTTAGAGGCAGTAGAAAATAGTTTAGTGGAATTTCCAAAATTGTGTTTTGTGTACTTTGGAAATAATTTCAGTTGCTTAGCCTGGTATGTTTTTTGGTAATTCCTTCGTTGTTTTTGTGGATAGGGGTTTGAAGCCAATTTTAAGGATACTAGATGAAATGTTCAGCTTTTTCTCAAATGAATATAATTAAGTTGTTAGGGTTTTATATCACTATTGAAGAAAATTTGGGATAATAGGAAGATAGGTCTGCGAACCAAGATTAGAATACTGGAAGCTACAGTGATGACAGTGGTTAAGTATGGTTCTGAAGCGTGGGTGCTCTGAAAGGTGGATGAGAATTTATTAGATGTTTTCCAGAGAAATTGTTTACGGATTGTTTTGGGTACCCTTCTGTACCCGTATTTCAAACAGTAAGCTCTATGAGAAATGGGGTTCAATTCCGCTTTTCAAGGGATGTAATGAGAGAAAGTTTGAGATGGCTAGGACACGTTCTCTGGATAAAGGATGAGAGATTATCAAAGATCGTCCTTGTTGGCCTACCATATAGGGCCAAACGAAAAGCAGGTCGTCCCTAAATGGGTTGGGAGGATGTCGTAAGAAAAGATTTAAAGGAAATGGAACTTCTTTGGAGGGTGTAAAGAGGAAGGCTTTGACTAGATTGGGATGGAGGAGGAGCGTGCGTAGCTGTGTTTGCCTCAGGCCGCTTGGTGCCGCAATGAGTTGTTAATAGTAGTAGTAGTATATAGTCACACAGTACAGTAGGCATTATTAGCCCTGACAAAATGAAGATAATAAAACTAGTCGTGCATATGTGTGTTTTTTCCATCAAGTATGCAAACATCTTATAAACCTTTATTTGGGTTTCCAATCTGATAGAAAATGGTTAACTGTTAGATTTGTTTTTCTCCCAACTGTAAGAAATTTGTATTACCTTAGGTTTCCAAAGTGGGGATTGCAATCCTATGGAGAACGTTTGAGAGTTTGCCATATGGGGTAGGGCTAAAACCATTATTAATTGATGTAAAATAAACGCAAACACGCTAATCTTAAAAATTTTTTGCTTATTTGGAGAAATTTGTGCTTTAAACGTGGCTGATAAACGATTATCTGAAAATCTAATTAAAAGTAAATGGGTAAGTAATTAAATTGTTTTTCTCCAAGTAAATAGAAATACTGATCATGATGGGTTTCTAAAGTGGGCATTACCATCATTGAGGGACATCTGAGAACTTTCCAGAACAGGGGGGGGGGATAATGAGGCACTGAATGATTATATTATCAGCTGAATGAAGATAAATACGTAACTTTTTTTAATTTTTTGGCTGATTGTTGAAGATTTCTGTTTAGAAAATGGTGGCAGCTGTGTTTAAAATTTGCATAAATGCCTTATAGGGGGCTTTGTGGATCTACCAGGGGGGACAGTGGGGGACATTAACGAGTATTAATATATGTACATTGAATTTAAGTACGTTACTTTTACAAATGTTACTTTTTACTATGTTACTTTCGATACATTACTTTTTGCTTACTTTAAAAACCTTGGGCTCTCGAAACTTTGATAGCTAATTGTGTCTTTAAGAAGGGTGTATTGATTAGAAATGTCAGGGTTCCGAATATTCACAAATAAGAAAATATTTTGGTAGCAAAAATTCATTTTAAATCTAAAATGAAGCTTCATTATGGTAATCAAAGCCGCTAACCTTAATCATTTATCACAATTTACGTACGGAGGCTCTCTTACTCCGTAATGATTTTCAATCCTTTTTGAAACAATCCCCTTTTTTAAACAATTTTGGTTTCAATCCAGTTCTTTTTTGTATTTTCACTTTTAGATGAGTCCAATTCTGCAGGTTCAAATAGTATTCCCATATAGAATAGTTATTCTTGTTTTACATATTCCATAATGTTTATGTAAGGCTATGCTTTCTTCAAAATCGATTTTTAAAAGTATTCATTGAAATGTCTCCGTTAGGTTTCTTCTTATTTATAAACAAAACTTGCCTTCTGTTTCTTTTTTTGTATACAATTGTTGTTGTTTTCTTCATTGAATGTTTTTCTTTTTAATTCGCTTGTAATACCCCCCCCCCCCTCCTGCTTTCTTATGTACATAATTTTTTTGGCTGTTTTTACGATCTGTCCCGTCATTATTATTCCAGCTGCAAATAGGGGAATGCCTCAAAGTCAGTTCAAAGAATCCTCTTAAAATGCCGTGATTTGTGCCTCAACCTGATATTTAGAGGGGGGTGGGTAAGCCTCCCCCTTGTTACAGTAATTACTACTTATGTCTACTGATTTATTGACCTATTTATTAATAATTATCTTTATTTTTCCACCTTATTTAAAATATATTCTATTTGTTTCCATTCTGTTACTTCTTTTTCTGATTATCCTTACTATTTTTCTGTTCATTAGTTATTTAATTAAAGTCCGATTATTTTATTTTATATAGGAAGCCTTTCAGAATTGCTTCGAAACAAATGGGGTCCTTTGAAAGAAAATGAAGCAACAATTGCGTATTATACAAAGCAAATCCTTCTTGGACTAAAATACTTGCATGATCAGAAAATTGTCCATCGGGACATTAAAGGTTTGTTGTTTATTTTATATCTTCAAATGCTCTTCACCACCTTAATTTAGCTATGTAAAGAAAGTAATGATGTAATTACACCTGCACAAAAGGGTGGGGGCTTAATTCCCACCCTCCGCCCATCGATGTTTCATCCAAAGAACTCCTTTCCCTATCTTTGAGAGGGGTTCCGCTCTTCAAAGGAGAAAGCCTTGTATTCCCTTTTCGGATTGAACCTATGTGTACTTATGATGTCATTCACCCACAAAAGAAGAACTTAATTTGGAAGGGGGTATCCTATTATCTAATGCAAACATAGCATAAAAAAAGCAATTTAAACTTTTATTTTTTTTTCTGTTCAATGCCATATTTATAATACCAATTAAAGAAATCCTTTTTAGCAAATATTAATTTTTTATTGGGGGGGGGGGGGTGTAAATAAATTATTATGGCCTTTGGGGTATTTTTGTAATAGTAAAGTTGAGGTTGTTTAGTTGCAAGGTTTGTAGTGCCAATTAGAATGTACGATTCTATTAGTTGTTTTATTATTTATTTGGTCTTGTGTTATTTTAATGTATTTTTCCACCCCTCGGACAAGTTTTTTACTTCTCAGGATGACTCTTAATACTGTTGCTGTTGTTTTGTATAAAAATATCTCTCTATCTGTTTTGTTGTTTGGGATTTAATGGATGCTACCGCTGGATTGAATGTGAAAAGTTGTCGTGTTTTTATTGCGTCTGTTACGTTTCATCTGGCTCGTGTAAAAAAAAAAAATTGGTTATGCGTAAAAAAAAATAAGAGGATGACTTTTTTTCCTGGGAATTTTTATGACTTTCAAACATATCCAAACTTTTTTGTTTTGAAAGGTCGTTGATAGATTCTTTATGAAATATAAGGTTCCAGCACTAAAAGTGCTTAGCTTAGTACTGAAAATACATCTTTTTTTAACGAAAAAGAAATGTCAGAAAAACAACTACATTTTCCAGTATTACACTTTGCAGCATTAAACGCATTACACTTGCATTACTTCGTTACACTTTGTAGTAATTGAATAAAAAAAACAAGTTTTTTATTTGAATAAGACGTTTTTTTTTTTAAAAAAAACAAGTTTTTTATTTAAATAAGACGTTTTTTAAAAAAAAAAAAAACAAGTTTGTAAGATTCTGCATCTCTGAGGATTTTTTCAACCATGTCATGAGGCACACCTGGATCTGATTTTAGTGTCAAGAGAGAGTCCTGTCCATTTGGACTTAAATAAATACTTTCGAGGTCACTCACATTCAGTTGAAATACATTTGTTGACTTCACATAGTCGTTCTTCATGAAGCTCATAGACGGTTCCTTGATAAGAGATTCAGTCTCTAGTTTCAGGCGATAAAACAGTGGTTTGTCAGCTTGAAAAGCTACATTAAATTCAGTAAGCAATTCCAATGCAAAGGCAACAAATTTAAACATGCACTTTATGACTGGGTTCAGCTAGCAACCTAGCTGAATAAAAAACTTTCGGAATAAATTCTTATTGATAGATTCTTTATGAAATCTAAGGTTCCAGCGCTAAAAGTGCTTAGCTTAGTGATGAATTAGATTAATTAATTAAATTAATTAGAGTGAGACTATATTTGCCAACACGGAAATAAAGTTTCATCTATCCAGTTAAGTGTCTGAGGCCCCCCTTAGTAAATTTTTAAAGCAAATAAATTTAAATTGTACTAAATCTTGAATTTAATTTTTTTAGTCAGTTGAATTTTTATGTTTTTAGGACGAAGACTGATTTTAGTTCAGGAAAAGAGGGCTTATTAATAAAAGGTTCAAAGAACTGATTGGCTGACTGAAAAATACCTCCAGTAAGTCGTTGAGCAGAAAAACCCGAACAGTTATCCTTTGTGAGTTAGTGTGAAAAGTTATATGATTAAAAAATAATAATAATGAAAAAATACTAATTTCATTGTTTTGTTAAACAAATCAAGGTTGTTTTTCGAAAATTGTAAAATCATATACGGATTGATTATTTTTATTTGTATGCTTTCTTTTTCGTTATCCGGGCTAGGTTATTAGGGAAAGGGTAGTCATGCTGGTGTTTTGCCCTCCATTGAAACAGGTGTTCGTGATGGCGTTCAAAGATATTCCCTGTATAATGGGTATTGGAAGTAAAAGTTGATAGTGCTCGCTAAAATTGTGAAACCGCTTTATGAAACTATTGAACGACTCTCTACGATTTTCCAGTGCCAAGCTATCTGTTCTGGAAAAAAAGAAAGATGCTGTTTAGGCACAATGCTGTAGTAGCTGTCACTTTCCTTGATTTTCAAGCCAAAATATTTCCCTTGCTGTTCAAGCCAAGGAACAAAAAGTTTCATGTATAAAGGTTTTGGACAAGGTGGTTCTAATGGTGTACTTTTTGTTTTGATCTGACTCTTTTTTTAGGAGTTTTGGGTTCTATATTTCTTAACATTGGACGTGATCGTCTCTTACTAGGTTGCTAGATACCGCTGCAACCCGGACTAAGGTTCCAGCGCTAAAAATGCTTAGCTTAGTAATTAAAATACATTTTTAAACGAAAAAGAAATGTCAGAAAAACAACTACATTTTCCAGTATTATATTGACAATGTAATACATACATGAATTGACAATGTATAATTCTTACAATAGAATTTTTATACTGAGCTTGAATATCCTAGTTTTAGTTGTGATCTTGTCAGCCTTTATCAAACATTGATTAAAAATTTGAAAAACACGTTAAAAATAGTTTTGATACTTCAGTGTAAACGTATTTTTCTTAAAGAAGCTCTTAAATTAACATAGGCTTAATATGAAATTGGAATTTTCAATATGAAGACCTTCGCATTACTGAAAACTAAAAATTTCCGAAGTTAATTCTAACACTGAAATAGAAACATTCTTAATAATATTTGTAATACGTCCTTGTGAATAGTTACCATGGTGCTACACCAATGATGATACTCTTCACGGGAATTACGGTACTACATGTTCTACATTAAAAATTTCCTGCTCCGTAAAATTGGTTCTAATAGACTATTTGAATTACCCTTACTCCATGTCTATCTACCTTATTTCTGCCCTAGGAAGGATGAATGATAGACTATCTATCAAAAAGTGAAATGGCATCATTTTTCTACTATTCTGAAAAAGGCTTATGTCAGTTTTGCCTCTTACTCGGACTATCTGTCTTGGCTTTTTCTCCCATTAGCTATGGATCTCAACTTTTTCATCACAGTCCAGCAAGTTGATTTTAATTCAGAATAAATTTTAATCCAAGTGATTGTTGTTGCAAAAACTTGGTATAGGGCAATGTTTATCCCATGATTTGTTAGCCTTCTCGTTTATCCCATAATTTGTTGGCTTTCTCGCATGGAATAGATGATTGGAGAAAACTGCACAAGAGTTGTCCTATTCTCTAAAGTTTTGACCTCTTCTGTTTGAGTAGATTAAATGGATCATTCGTTACGGATGTGGCGTTATTTGCTATGCTATCGCAGCTTTATCTTTTTTTTTATAGTCGGACCTCTTTTACACATCCGCAAGATGATTTAAGTAGTTGCAAATCTTTCAAAATGGAGTCTTGGATAGGAATGGTGTTTCTTAGGTTCATTTAAGAATGTCGTAAAATAAATGTCCTTAGAATGTTAAGAAGGGAGCTGATGGCGACTGGGCATATCTTTGGTGAATGAGGAATATTTTGTTTAATCTACCTCTGAAATCATTAACTTTAGATATATAATAATATGATCCTGTGTTAAGCAATTTTTATACAGCTGGAGAAAGCCATTTTCAATTTTTATCGACAACAGAAATGAATCGAATATTCTTCCCATAAAAGAATTTTTTTAATGAACCTCATTAATATTACTGTCGACTCACCTTAGGCATTTGGTAAAGATAAGTTATCGCATCTTATTGTGCTCGGGGGGGGGGAGGATTTCAACCCTCAGAGCCCCGCGCTTATAACCTTTGAAATAAAAGGGTTTGAGCTCCTATTTATTTTGTCTACTACTATTACTACTACTCTACTTCTACTATTACTACTGTCTACTACTACAAATAACTGCAATTTTTCAGGTGACAACGTCCTGGTGAATACTTACAGTGGTGTTGTCAAAATCTCTGATTTCGGAACTTCTAAACGTCTGGCTGGTTTATGTCCAAGTACAGGGACTTTTGCTGGAACTCTGCAATACATGGCACCAGAAGTGATTGACAAGGGGCAACGAGGATATGGACCCCCTGCTGATATCTGGTCGTTAGGTTGTACCATAGTTGAAATGGCCACCGGAAAACCCCCTTTTGTTGAGCTTGAATCAGCTCAGGCTGCTATATTCAAGGTATGGTTTTTCTGTAACTAAAAGGAGGAATTGTTTACTATTAAGTTTGTTTTGTACATATTGAGGGTCAGTCTATAGTGACTGGCATTAACTACTCATGTTGATGATTCATCTTAACTTACACGCTCAAAAGTAAAATACTCCCAAAAAATGATTTCTGAGATAACTTTGTCTGTCCGTGGCAACTGCAAAAAAGCTATTGTATTGTGACACCAAGAAATAATAGTTGTAACTCCAATTATGTTGATCCTTGATATTAGAAGATAAATTAGTATGGTCATCATATGTATAATAAATGTTGTCTCTATTGTATGTTTATGGTTTATATATGTGTTTCTTTTAATATTATGGGCTGTATGCTACAGCCCTGGGGTTACTTTGCTTGTAGAGCCGTAGTTAGTACTTACATATGGGCCTATTAATCGAATAACTATCTGGAAGTAAGAAAGTCCTAGTCTGAGAACTAAAAAAGCCAGTGAGCATGATTTATGTCTTGGTGATTGTCTCAGTTATTTTTGATGATTTACATTGAGTCAATTATATTTAGTATTGATTTTTTTTTTTAATAACTGACGACGCTGAACTCTTGATCAGGTTTAGACATTAATGAATATTGGGCACATTGTTTTATTGATGTAATTTGTCACCCTGTTTCATTTTTTTATATACTTTCTTTCATTCCTCCTTTTCTATTTGTGTCTGTAGATGTTGTGTTTCAACCTAATTGAAATTGAAAAAATTCAATTGTCTACTATAGTATCTGATAAATTTTTTTTCAGATTCCTGGTACCAGATTTCTTACTAAAAAGCTCTGTCTCCCGTTTGGGTTTGTAAACAATAATCAATAAACCAGCCAAAGTCTAAGCTGGATAGTTGCCAAGATTAACAAGCTGGATAATTAGCAAGAACTTTTGCCTTGTTTTGTTTATACCATCATTCAGTGGGTTGAAATATATGTGGATTTTCATATATTCTTTTTTAATTTTATCAATAGTTTAAATTTTTTCTAATCTTCAAGAGGATCATTTCTTTGGTTTTCCATATTTCTTTTGTTTTTTTTATTTTAATTTTTTTTTTTTTTAGGTCGGATATTACAAGATGCACCCTGAAATTCCATCAGAACTCTCAGATAAAGCGAAAAATTTTATACTTCGTTGTTTTGAACCTGATGCTGATAAGCGGGCTAGTGCTGCTTCTTTGCTTGAAGATCCGTTCCTCTCAGAGTGAGTTAAGGTTTAATCAAAACAATAACGTTTCTTAAAGACTAGTTGTCTCTACAACTCTTTTTGTTTTTGCTTCTTCTTCCATTTTATAGTTATTGCTATGTTAGTATTATCTATTCCCAACTGTATCTAGGAGTAAAAAAAGGATGTACCATATTTTGGAAAGATTCAATATTTCGAAGTATCTTGAGAGCCGGAAGAGGTTCTAGAAAACAGCCTGGGTCAATTGGTTCTAGGTATTTACCCCCCTTTGGTGTTAACCCCCTTCCCCGGGAAAATACCCCCACGGAAAATAACCCCCGAGAAATCTCCCCTTGTGGAAAATACCCCTCCCCCGGAATTACCCCTGTGGGGGGGGGATTTTGACTTTTTGTCCTAACTCTTTAAGAACGATTCCAGAAACACAGTGGCCGTTTAGTTAGAATAATAAGCTTTGTTTTAAAATTCTTAAAAAAATAAAAATAACTTTAGCGTAAAGAATAAGGTCTTGAGGATGGGGCAACCCGTTTCATATACGTAATAATTTCTGTTTGTTTTAAGATTTCATGTTTCTCCTTACTTTCAGTTGAAAAACCTTGTTTTTTATTTAATTTCTGATCGTTTTTAAATAATACCAGGAAATCCGGTTCTCTCTCCATGAAAAATTTGGTATTTGTGTATTATGCGCCACTCACTCAAGTTTACAGGAGGCCCGAGACGGTCAATCATTTGATCAAAAGCTTCCGTCAATCGATTGACGTGTGCTTCAATCAACTTTCAATTGACCCTTGAATCAACTCTTCAATCTTGACCAAAGCTAATTTCTAATTTCGTGTGGAATGTCATCTGCTGATGCTCCCGACTTGTTTTTCTGCTCGATTGACTTGTACTCGCAGTTGCAATTTGTTCTTAAAACATTAATTTACTTTTTTAGTTGGGAAACTGTATAATCTGGTTTCACTGTCTTTACAGTCCCGGTTTCACTGTCTTTACACTGTCTTTACAGTTTACATATCCTGTCAAGTGCCGCACTTTTCTTATTTCGGTTATAATAGTCTCTACTTTTAACTTTCCATAACTCAGGGTGGTTCCGATATAACTGTATTAATAAACAGATAAACTCGAGTTCCGTGTTTTTGCTTACTTCCCATGTCCCTTCCATTGTTGTTGGCGCGTAACTGACGCAATACTTGAACATAATTAGCTTAGACGGCCAGTCACCCTCGTCATTCAAACTTTCTATCAATCACCGTCAACGCTTGACTCAAGCGTCAAACAGGCTCCTAGACTGTCAATCATGCTTGAACCAATCGATTGACGGAACCTTTTGATCAAAATGATTGACCATCTCGGGCCTCTACGATGTGTAAAACTCGAGAACAAACCAGTTTCTTCGTTAGTTTCTTTGTTATTTTAGAAAAAAATTTGGGCTATATATAAGTATAGCGGGTCTGCATGCAAAATGTGTTAGGCACAATTATTCTGCATATTATGAAGTAAAAATTGTTTTCTGACTTCAAACTGTCTGAATAATTTACCCCCCCCCCTTATATGGAAATATATATCCCAAATTATATGTTTCCCATCTATTCTGTCACTTGTCTTTGTCTTGTCTCACACTAAGCTGAAAGGAACGAAAGAAGAAACTGGTTTGTTCTCGAGTTTTACACACCATAAACTTGAGTGAGTAGCGTATAATGCACAAGTACAAAATTCCTTCCTCCTACGGAAAATAAATAAAAACTCAAATAGAATTCTCAAATTTGGAAAGCCTTATTTTCCACGAGGGGGGGGGGGTATTTTCTGCAGAAGGGTAAACGCCGGGGGGGGGGGGTAAACGCCGGCCACCGGTCAATTTACCCCGAACTCCTGATTTATTTTTTATCTTTAGGAAGCTGTACATATCGCAACCTGGGAGCAAAATTCTTCAACGGCTTAGAAACTGATTCTGAACAAAAAAATATTAAAGATTTTATGCGCTCCCTTTCAAACGCTCCACTGTCTAGTTTAAAAATTGCATCAGCTTATTGGGGATGGAAGGGGATTGGGATATGGTGGGATGAAGGAGAGGTGTACGTAGTTTTGTTGGCCTCAGAAGACTCGGTGCCGCAGTGCACCAGCTTCTTTTATTTTTTTTCTTTGCCGTCAGTAACAGTGAAAACAACTAGGATAAGTTTTACAACTAGGAGTAAGTAAACAACTAGGATTAAGACTTTTTTTCAGAGGAGGTGTAATGGTAGTTGTTTTGTGTTTATTGGGCCGTTCCGAACACGCTAATTTGCATCGGGACTTATTATGAATGAAATGAGGTAATATTTATTTTTGATTCGTTGGTGTTTTAGGAGGGTTTAACAGTTGTTAATAAAATCAAAATTATAATTTTTATCTGGGGAAAAGTGCTGACTGTGTTGATTGGGATAAAACTGAATTGTCTGTTGCTAAGAAACACAGGGTCGTGAAGTTTCCACATAGACTGTTCAAAAGGGCTGTTAAAACCTAATTTAATTGTTCTGGTATTTATAAATTGCCGCTTAGTTAAATGCGAATGCAAATCATTATTTTCGAAGTAGTGGTGCGTGGGAATTATTCGTCACTTGATAGTTTCTTTAAAAATTTGTTTTTTAATTTCGGTTGTAGCTTCAGCTGCAACCATGATGCGCAACATGTAAGGATAATCTAGATGACGTGTCTTTTGGATGGATAAGAGCCATATCCATTTGAAAAGTTGTACGAATTAGCCCGTAAGAAGGCAGGATATGGTTGAATGCCCCTTATTAGAAATAAGTTAATATTGTTGGAGCTTTGTTTAGAGGTTGTCAAAGATAAAGCTTTGTGCCTGGTCGCATATGGAAGGAGTGTAGGCACGTGTTTTGGCCTAAGGTGGTTTAATGTTTATGAGTTTGTAGTGACAGTGGCCTAGAGAAAATGTCGCAGAGAGTAAGCAACCTATAAGAAGAAAACTTGCTTTTAAGCTCTTTTTTTCCACAAATGTTTCTTTTCTCCGTTTTACAAGTATTTTGTGTGACTGCGAAAGGACATGGTTTAAAGCTTCCAGATAATGACTAATCCAAAGAAACTCACTTTATCATATACAACTGGTAGTCCAACCTAAATTAAGTATTTCTCCAATGTGCAATCCCAGACAGTTGGCCCGTGATATGTTTTTTTATTTACTCTGCTTGCAGCCCGACAGGCTCTTTCACTGGTTTAGTATAGTTTGCAACTCTTGGTAACATAATATTATTTTATGTATTTTTTTTTTTGCCTTTTCTTTTGTTTGGGCTCAGATCACATCATCAATGTGCCACAAACACTCAGGCATAAGTCACACTTATTGACAAAATAAAGGAGATTTGTGAACAACATGTATTCCCCTTGGTTTTAGCATCCCACTTGTCTTACAGAAGCAGAAAATTGAAATGACAAAAAGATTGTTGAAAAGCTTGTATCGAAACTAATTTAAACCCAAATATTGCCTAATAATAATTTTGTTGTGTTAGGGCTTCATGACCTTTTTATTAGTAAAAGCAAGTGGCATAATCACTATAAGAATGTATACCAATTATTTTCTTTTAGGAAGAAGAAATTTTCGAAGCCTTCCTTGTCTCAAGATTTTAGTCGAAGTATTTCTGTCCCGTTTTCACCAAGCTATCGGCCTGAAAGACATCTGAATCCAAGGGTGGCAGGTTCTGCTGAAGAAAAGTAAGTTGGAAATCTCAGATACCCTAGTGTTAATTTTGTTTTTAGGTGTTATACTTCTGAACCAGTGAGTAATAGGAAAAAGTGATGAATATTCATATGGTTGCATTTTGCGTTCGATCATGACTTTTTTCTTCTTTTTGTTCAATGAAAAATTATTAACATAATATTGACGAAAGTTACAGAAACGTGCTTAAGCGGTCGGATGTATCTTAACTAATACTAAATTTGATAGTAACTCAAGGGGAAAGATATCTACTAACGATATTTGTTATTCCTGGTGCCACTATTGGTCAAAATAGGAATTACAAAAATTTGCCGAGTTTTGGAAAAATTAAGCAAGAAAAAAAAGTTTCAATTTTAATAAAGCAGTGAAACAACAAATAACAAAATATTAACCCTTAATTAAAAATTACTCCGAATATTTCGGCCCCACGTCCGGGAGCCTTTCTCAGCGGAAAAAATGTTCGTTTAAAAAATAACCCAGATAGAAATACAAGAACTAAACACACGAAGAGAGAGAGAAAAAAAATCTAAATAAATAAGTAGGAAACAAATGTTTAATATGTGAGTTTTTTTTCCTACTTATTTATATATATTTTTTTCTCTCTCTCTTCGTATGTTTAGTTGTTGTATTTCTATGTTTTCTATTTTTTACAAGAACATTTTTTGGTTTTTTCTTCTTTTTTTTTCCCGTTGAGAAAGGCTCCTGGACGTGGGGCCAAAATATTCGGAGTAATTTTTAATTAAGTGTTTATTTTTTGTTATTTATTGTTTCACTGCTTTATTAAAATTAAAACTTTTTTTTTCTTGCTTAATTTTTTCATTAATAGAAAGACAGTGTGGCCTAAGAAATTATTTGCTATGTTTGGGGATTAGTAGTGCCATCTAAAAGGAATGAACTGCCACTGTTAGCCATATTCTGATCCAAGGAATCCGCCAGGGTAATTAGGCTCTTATGAATAATTATTATGAAAGAAGGTTCTAGCTTAAATTAGTAAAAACAGCACGTGGCTAAAGTGTGTAAGTGATTAGTTCATGGAAAAGCAAAATAAATTTTATTCCCCAGTAGTATGACATGTAAATAAACAGTTTTAGGGATTTCCTACAAAACTAAATAGCCTGTGACAGAAAAAAACGTATATACCATATCACATATACCACAATTATAGAAGAGAGGCAATAGAAAGAGGAGAAGAGAAAACGAGGTTTTTTTATATATAAAAAAAGCAAAATCTGACATCCACCCCAGGGGAACAAAATAAGTAGTAAAAAACGAAAAAAAAACACAGTAACGTGATATAAAGATAAGAAATGGAAGACAAAAAAAAATCAAACCGAAACCAATATATTCTAACAATTTTTTTAAAGTGCCTAACGAATAATGCTTTTTATCCTGTTCAGTTGGGGGTTCCTTTCAATATGGCATGTAGTCAAGGGGTTGGAATCCAATCTGAATTAAGGATTGAGTGGAATTTGACGTACGAAGATGATAGTTAGATGTATGAAATATGGAAAGACTTGGAAAGTGCACATAACAAATATAAAATGATTCTAAATTTTGGTTTTAATTATTGGATTTAATTATTGGAGAAATGGCAACCAAACTATTTGGTTGCTAAGTCATTGGCTTCCTGACTGATATTTTTTGTTTTATCATAAGGCTTTGAAAACGGTTTCAGAAAAGAGGGAAAGTTGAGACGAGTATAATTGGGAAATAGCAGCAGAAAACTCAATTAAACAATGATGTAGGACTATCAGAAGCGTTTCTAAGATACTTTATGAGGATTTCTTTCCTTGTCTTGTCAGTGTTTCTATGAACTGCTGGAAACAAGAGATTCTTAGAAATCTCTTAGAAAATTCTTAGAAATTCTAAGAAACTCTGTGCCATGATTCTGCTAGAAGAAAAACTTCAAGTCGATAGACTTGATGAAATAAAATGTTCGTTACCAACAATATAAATTTGATAAATACACTCAATCTATTATATGTTAAATATACTAATTCTATTTAGTTGGGTGAACTAAACAATATGTTTTAAAGCTTTCTTGGAGCCGTTTTTCTCAAATCAATAAGGTAGTGGATTTATTGGTTCTTGTCAAACATAATGTCTAAGAATTAGATATTATAATCCTTAGGTCTACTAATAGAAAGTTTTGATCGGTAGGCTTTAGATAATTAATAATTATAATAATTTGGATTATTCATAAAAAATAAAATGCGTACACTACAAAAAAGACATAGCATTTAAGCGACTAATCACAATGTAACATTAACAATTCAAGTAAAATAAGAAGAGAAGAGGAAGGAGAAAAAAAGGAAAAAATACCTTGACTTGTACAGCATGAGACACCCAAAATACGCAAAAACATCGAAACCTTAATACAAACGCATTTCCAGATATCCTCCTCAAAAAGCAAAAATAAAACAACTTAAACAGCTGAGAACAATGTATCAAATTAATAAATACCAAAAGAATCAAATTTCAACGATTTCCGGAATTCTGGTAAATATTCGCAAATTTTCCCTAAATTAGTAACTCATTCGCAAATTTTCCCTAAATTAGAGGCCCCACATTGTGAGAAAACCTGATAAATTTGGGCATCGAAAAACCTCGCCAGCAATCTCAAAGCTGAGTTGCAGCCGTGACATCCTTCCACTGTGGTTGAAGAGACAGCTCTGCACTTCTCAAGTCCCCCTCATAGTTAGCATTACACCCACAACAAAACTTTTTAGAATAGGTCCGCTAACTGTGGAAAAAAAATATCAGGCTCTGTTCTTGCAGAAGCAGTAAAGGTGCTGTAATCAGCAAAGTGAGAATTTTAAGATGTCGCAAATGATTAAAATACAGATTTCTCTTTTTAACCAAAAAATGAAGGTCATTTAGATAAATTATAAGCAACACTGGCCTGTAATATAAATGTTTTTACTTTTATAACTTTAATAAATCAAATAATATTAACATTTTGATTACTAAATATCAGTATATGTACATTAAACTGACAATGCACATTCATTTGTATTTTTTCAGTAAAGTGAAAATTTTGTTCTGGCCTTTGGAAGGCATAGGGTTTTTGCGCCCAACTTATGTTAATTTCTGCTCGTTTTGAGTTTGACTCGGTTATTTATTGTAATTTCTGTTCGTTTTGGGTTTCATTTATTTATCGATGCTGATTTGTGGTAGTTTCGAGCTTGGTAGATTATTTGATTTTATTTTTGCTCATTTTTTGTTTAATGGAGTTCTTTACTTTTCTTTGAAAAACTTATTTTGTGGAAAAAGTTTTTTTTTAATTAATTTCTGTTGGTTTTATATTGACATAGTCTTTTCAGGGAAAAAGAAAATAACACTTTAAATCTTTTCGTTTTTTAAGACTTTGTAGTTTGGCCTGCTATTTGTATGCTGGAGAAAAATTTTCAGCAATTTTTAACAACATACACCCTTTTTAAGAGCAGAAGTAGCCTCGAAAGTTTGAACATAATACCCTCAGTCGTTCTTGGGATACTGCTGAGATGCCTTATTGGGAATTAGCATTATCACAGTGCATTTTGATTTAATCTTAAGGCAACATTTAGTTTTTAAACATAATGGGCAAATGGTAGGGTGGGAGTGGAAGGGGGATTAGTTGCCCTCCAACCACTTTCGACTATTAAAAGGAGCATCAGCCCTTTCTATTTTCAATCGAATGAGCCCCATTCGAAGTTTCCATGACAACTCCTTCGATACGAAGTGCCCTGGTCTAAACAACAACAACAACAAAAAATATTACTAATCACTTTCGACCATAAAAAGGGCACTAGCCGTTTGAATTTCAAATCGAATGGGCCCTTTTCTGAAGTTTCTACGACAACGCCGTCTATAAAACCTTATATGCCCCAGGGCATAACTTAAAACCCTTGCCATGAAGGCTATGGCGGAATATCCTCCTCAAAAAACATATTTTCTATCTGTAAATCAACTACGCTGAACAAAATGGCTATCTCAAAATTTTGATTGGATGTGTTTGGGGGAATGATGGGCATGGGAGGCTTGTTGCCCTCCAATCACTTTCAACTATTAAAAAGGGCACTAGCCCTTTGAATTCCAAATCGAATGAGCCTGTTTTGAAGTTTTTACGACAACCCCTTCTATAAAAACCTTATATGCCCCCAGGGCATAACTTAAAACCTTTGCCATGAGGGCTGTGGAGGAGTGTCCTCCTCAAAAACATATTTTCTATCTGAAAATCAACTACGCTGAACAAAATGGCTATCTCAAAATTTTGATTGGATGTGTTTGGGGGAATGATGGGCGTGGGGTGGCGAGGGGGGCTAGTTGCCCTCCAATTACTTCCAAATATTAAAAATGGTTACTAGCCCTTTAAATTTCCAATCAAATGAGCCTGTTTTGAAGTTTCTACGACAACGCCTTCTATAAAAACCTTATATGCCCCCAGGGCATACCTTAAAACCCTTGCCCTGAGGGTTGTGGGGGAGTGTCTTCCTCAAAAACACATTTTCTATCTGGAAATCAACTACGCTGAACAAAATGGCTATCTCAAAATTTTGATTGGATGTGTTTGGGGGAATGATGGGCGTGGGAGGCTTGTTGCCCTCCAATCACTTTGGCGAACAAAATGGCTATCACAATTTTGATTGGATGTAAATAATTTCTTAAACCACATTGGCCTGACATCACATAAAGAAAGACAACGCCTTCTATAAAAACCTTATATGCCCCCAGGGCATAACTAAAAACCTTTGCCATGAGGGCTGTGGAGGAGTGTCCTCCTCAAAAACATATTTTCTATCTGAAAATCAACTACGCTGAGCAAAATGGCTATCTCAAAATTTTGATTGGATGTGTTTGGGGGAATGATGGGCGTGGGGTGGCGAGGGGGGCTAGTTGCCCTCCAATTACTTCCAAATATTAAAAATGGTTACTAGCCCTTTAAATTTCCAATCAAATGAGCCTGTTTTGAAGTTTCTACGACAACGCCTTCTATAAAAACCTTATATGCCCCCAGGGCATACCTTAAAACCCTTGCCCTGAGGGTTGTGGGGGAGTGTCTTCCTCAAAAACACATTTTCTATCTGGAAATCAACTACGCTGAACAAAATGGCTATCTCAAAATTTTGATTGGATGTGTTTGGGGGAATGATGGGCGTGGGAGGCTTGTTGCCCTCCAATCACTTTCAACTATTAAAAAGGGCACTAGCCCTTTGAATTCCAAATCGAATGAGCCTGTTTTGAAGTTTCTATGACAACCCCTTCTATAAAAACCTTACATGCCCCCAGGGCATAACTTAAAACCTTTGCCATGAGGGTTGTGGAGGAGTGTCCTCCCCAAAAACATATTTTCTATCTGAAAATCAACTACGCTGAACAAAATGGCTATCTCAAAATTTTGATTGGATATGTTTTGGGGAATGATGGGCGTGGGGGGAGGGGCTAGTTGCCCTCCAATCACTTTCGACTATTAAAAAGGGCACTAGCCCTTTGAATTTCCTATCGAATGAGCCTGTTTTGAAGTTTCTACGACAACGCCTTCTATAAAAGCTTTATATGCCCCAGGGCATAACTTAAATCCCTTGCCCTGAGGGTTGTGAGGGAGTGTTCTCCTCAAAAACCTATTTTCTATCTGGAAATCAAATACGTTGAACAAAATGGCTATCTCACAATTTTGATTGGATGTGTTTGGGGGAAGATGGGGGTGGTGGGGGGGGGCTAGTCGCCCTCCAATCACTTTCGACTATTAAAAAGGTCACTAGCCCTTTGAATTTCCAATCGAATGAGACTTTTTTGAAGTTTCTACGACAACGCCTTCTATAAAATCCTTATATGCTCCCAGGGCATAACTTAAAACCCTCGCTCTGAGGGGTTTGGGGGAGTCTCCTCCTCAAAAACACATTTTCTATCTTAAAATCAACTACGCTGAACAAAATGGCTATCTCAAAATTTTGATTGGATGTGTTTGGGGGAAGGATGGGCGTGGGGGGGGGCTAGTTGCCCTCCAATCACTTTCGACTATTAAAAAGGGCACTAGCCCTTGAATTTCCTATCGAATGAGCCTGTTTGAAGTTTCTACGACAACGCCTTCTATAAAAGCTTTATAGTCCCCAAGCATAACTTAAACCCTTGCCCTGAGGGTTGTGGGGGAGTGTCCTCTCAAAAACTATTTTCTATCTGGAAATCAAATACGTTGAACAAATGGCTATCTCACAATTTTGATTGGATGTGTTTGGGGGAAAGATGGGGGTGGCGGGGGGGGGGGGGCTAGTTGCCCTCCAATCACTTTCAACTACTAAAAAGGGCACCAGCTCATTGAATTTTCAATCAATATGAGGCTTTTTTGAAGTTTCTATGACAACGCCTTCTATAAAAACCTTATATGCTCCTGGGGCATAACTAAAAACCCTCGCTCTGAGAGTTTTGGGGGAGTCTCCTCCTCAAAAACACATTTTCTATCTTGAAATCAATTACGCTGAACAAAATGGCTATCTCAAAATTTTGATTGGATGTGTTTGGGGGAATGATGGGCGTGGGGGGGCTAGTTGCCCTCCAATCACTTTCGACTATCAAAAAGGGCACTAGCCCTTTGAATTTCAATCGAATGAGCCTGTTTTGAAGTTTCTACGACAACGCCTTCAATAAAAACCTTATATACCCCAGGGCATAACTTAAAACCCTTGCCCTGAGGGTTGTGGGGGAGTGTCCTCCTCAAAAACACATTTTCTATCTGGAAATCAACTACGCTGAACAAAATGGCTATCTCAAAATTTCGATTGGATGTGTTTGGGGGAATGATTGGCGCGAGGGGGGGGGGGCTATTTGCCCTCTAATCATTTTCGACTATTAAAAAGGGCACTAGAACTCTCGATTTCCAATCGAATGAACCCCTTTTGAAGTCTCTACGACGACCTCTTCTATATGAAGTGCCCTGCTTTAAAGAAAAAAAAATAATAAACTGTACATTGTGTCAACATTCATCTTATATGCCCTCAGGGCATAAATAAAAACCCTTGCCCCGAGGGTTCTGGGGGAGTGTCCTCCTCGAAAAGATATTCTCTATCTGGAAATCAACTACGCTGAACAAAATGGCTATCTCAAAATTTTGATTGGATATGTTTGGGGGAATAATGGGCGTGGGGGGGGGGGGGCGGGGGCTAGTTGCCCTCCAATCACTTTTGACTATTCAAAAGGGCACTAGCCCTTTGAATTTCCAATCGAATGAGCCTGTTTTGAAGTTTCTACGACAACGCCTTCTATAAAAACCTTATATGCCCCCAGGGCATAACTTAAAACCCTTGCCCTGAGGGTTGTGGGGGAGTGTCCTCCTCAAAAACCTATTTTCTATCTGGAAATCAAATACGTTGAAAAAAATGGCTATCTCACAATTTTGATTGGATGTAAATAATTTCTTAAACCACATTGGCCTGACATCACATAAAGAAAGAAAAACGAGCAAAAATGGGGTTTTTATAGGCCAAATGAAAATACTGAATAAACAAAGCGAATATTTCGAGAGGACAAACGCCTCTCTTCTTCAGCGCGAAACGAAATAATGTAACCAAGGAAAGTGCCGAAGAAAAAAAAAACAACAAAAAACAAACGCGGAAAGTCAATGTGAAAAGAACCAAAAAACCAAAGAAAAAACCAAAAACTTAAAAGATGAATAAAATTCAATAAAAGCCAAAAATTAAAAGAATTAAAACCAAATACCTAACAACCATAAAAGCGAGTTATTCGCTAATATCCGCGATTTGCACAAAATCCAAAAAAAATATGAACTGCCATCGGAACCAGCAATTAATTAAGTTGGAGAACTATGTCATTTGATTTCGGATTTTAATTAATGCATTTCTTGCAGACACCCTGCAAGAAAAGGGTTTTTGAGGAGTGTCCTCCTCAAAAAGATATTTTCTATCTGGAAATCAGCTACGCTGACAAAATGCCTATCTACAAATTTTGATTGGATGTGTTTGGGGGAATGATGGGCGTGGGGGGGGGCTAGTTTCCCTCCAATTCCTTTTGACTATTAAAAAGGGCACTAGCCCTTTGAATTTCCAATCGAATGAGCCTGTTTGGAAGTTTCTACGACAACGCCTTCTATAAAAAACCTTATATGCCCCCAGGGCATAACTTAAAACTCTCGCCCCGAGGGTTGCTGGCGAGTGTCCTCCTCAAAAAGATATTTTCTATCTGGAAATCAGATACGCTGACAAAATGTTTATCTCAAAATTTTGATTGGATGTGTTTGGGGAAGGATGGGCTCGGGGGGGGGGGGGGGGCTAGTTTCCCTCCAATCACTTTCGACTATTAAAAAAGGCACTAGCCCTTTGAATTTCCAATCGAATGAGCCCGTTTTGAAGTTTCTACGACAACGCCTTCTATAAAAGCTTTATATGTCCCCAGGGCATAACTTAAAACCTTGCGCTGAGGGTTGTGGGGGAGTGTCCTCCTCAAAAACCTATTTTTTATCTGGAAATCAAATACGTTGAACAAAATGGCTATCTCACAATTTGGATTGGATGTGTTTGGGGGAAAGATGGGCGTGGGGGGGGCTAGTTGCCCTCCAATCACTTTCGACTATTAAAAAGGGCACTAGCCCTTTGAATTTCCAATCAATATGAGGCTTTTTTGAAGTTTCTGTGACAACGCCTTCTATAAAAACCTTATATGCTCCCGGGGCATAACTTAAAACCCTCACTCTGAGGGTTGTGGGGGAGTCTCTTCCTCAAAAATATATTTTCTATCTAGAAATCAACTACGCTGAACAAAATGGCTATCTCAAAATTTTGATTGGATGTGTTTGGGGGAACAATGGGCGTGGGGGGGGGGGGGGCTAGTTGCCCTCCAATCACTTTCGACTATTAAAAAGGGCACTAGCCCTTTGAATTTCCAATTGAATGAGCCTGTTTTGAAGTTTCTACGACAACGCCTTCTATAAAAACATTATATGCCCCAGGGCATAATTTAAAACCCTTGCCATCGAATGAGCCTTTTTTGAACTTTCTAGGACAACGCCTTCCATAAAAACCTTATATGCCCCCAGGGCATAACTGAAAACTGTTACCCTGAGGGTTTTGGGGGAGCGTTCTCCTCAAAAACATATTTTCCATTTTGCAATCAACTACGCTGAACAAAATGGCTATCTCACAATTTGGATTGGATGTGTTTGGGGGAATGATGGGCGTGGTGGGGGGCTAGTTGCCCTCCAATCACTTTCGACTATTAAAAAGGGCACTAGCCCTTTGAATTTCCAATTGAATGAGCCTGTTTTGAAGTTTCTACGACAACGCCTTCTATAAAAACTTTATATGCCCCAGGGCATAATTTAAAAACCCTTGCCCTGAGGGTTTTGGGGGAGTGTCCTCCTCAAAAACACAGTTTGTATCTGGAAATCAACTACGCTGAACAAAATGGCTATCTCAAAATTTCGATTGGATGTGTTTGGGGGAATGATTGGCGTGAGGGGGGGGGGGGGGGGCTAGTTGCCCTCTAATCACTTTCGACTATTAAAAAGGGCACTAGAACTCTCGATTTCCAATCGAATGAACCCCTTTTGGAGTCTACGACGACCCCTTCTATATGAAGTGCCCTGCTTTAAAGGAAAAAAAAAATAATAAACTGTACATTGTGTCAACATTGATCTTATATGCCCTCAGGGTATAACTTAAAACCCTTGCCCCGAGGGTTGTGGGGGAGTGTCCTCCTCAAAAGATATTTTCTATCTGGAAATCAACTACGCTGAACAAAATGGCTATCTCAAAATTTTGATTGGATATGTTTGGGGGAATAATGGGCAAAGGGGGGGGGGGGGTGCTAGCTGCCCTCCAATCACTTTCGGACTAATAAAAGGGCACTAGCCACTCCAATTTCCAATCGAATGAGCCGTTTTCGAAGTTTCTACGACAACTCCTTCCATATGAAGTGTCCGGGTACGGAGAGAAAAAAAAAACACATTGTTCCCACATCGTTCTTTACTTAGGCAGCGCGCTAGCGCTGCCTATGATACTACAACGAACAAGGGCTTGGGTGATGTTATTTCCGTAAATGGTTATCAAGCATCGAGGAAAAACAGCCAAAAACTACCTCAATATCCACAGAATAATTGGTAGGCCAAGTCGTGATTAATGACAAATGAAACTCAGAGAGGAAAGAAAATAACAAAATGAAAAATAACATAAAAAAAGGTGAAAAAACGAGGATTTTGTCAGCCAGTGGCGAACCATGAAGAAGAAGAAATAAGCAAATATTCCGACAAGGACCTCCGCCAAGTCGTCCTCAGTGCTAAACAAAAAGAAATTAAAGAAAAAGAAACCAACGAAAATCGAACCTTTCGAAGTTTGCTTGACAACGACAAAACAAAAACTAAAGAAGAACCAGGTTGGAATCAATGAAAAAGAAATTTACCAAGATGATTGAGCAATAATCCTTTGTTTTGCTATAGCTTTAGCTGGTCTACAAATTCGGTCATTATTTGATGTGCAAATAGGTTCTCTCAAGTTAGACTGGGCGAAAATATTGATTGAGTCCTTCAAAATTAAATTGTTATAAATTGGGCTTAATGAAGGTATTTACGTGATTAATGAGTATAATGAACAAAATAATGTATGACTTTAGACAAAAGAACATTCCATCCAATAAAATTATAAATTGACTGTAAAAAATCAGTAAACAAAAAAAAAAAAAAATACCACGTGTAATCAGTAAGGTTTTATATCTTTGGAAAGGTATGGGCGAAAGTAAAGTAGCCAGACATTGTTATTACCCGAAAGGGTCATAGGTCTGCTTTTTACGTTGTTTTTTTTTATCCGTTTTAAATCTGGAAGATATTCCATCCAATAAAATTATAAATTGACTGTAAAAAATCAGTAAACAAAAAAAAAAGTCTGGAAGAATAGGAAGATAAGTCTGCAAACCAAGATTAGAATCTTAGAAGCTACAGTGATGACAGTGGTCAAATATGGCTCTGAAGCATGGACGCTCCGAAAAGCGGATGAAGATTTGCTAGATGTTTTCCAGAGAAATTGCTTAAGGATTGTTCTGGGTACCCGGCTGACTGACCGTATTTCAAACAATAGGCTATACGAAAAATGTGGTTCAATACCGCTTTCTAGGTCTATAATGAAAGAAAGGTTGAGGTGGTTAGGGCATGTTGTGCGGATGAAGGATGACAGATTGCCGAAGATTGTTCTTTTCGGCCAACCATCTAGAGCTAAACGGAAAGCAGGTCGTCCCCGTCTGGGGTGGGAGGACGTCATAAAGAAAGATTTAAAGGAAATGGGAACTTCGTGGGCGGGTGTAAAAAGGGAGGCTTTGAATAGATTGGGGTGGAGGAGGAGCGTGCGTAGCTGTGTTGGCCTCAGGCGGCTTGGTGCTGCGATGAGTTGTTAGTAGTAGTAGTAGTAGTAGTTTTAAATCTTAATGAAGATTTTATATGTAATTGAAGTAAAGATGATTCTATGTATTTTTTTATTTGTCGATTGTTAATCTTTTATGTAGTGTCGTAATTTTGTCGAAATCCTAGGGCACAGGGGAGGGGGTCAAATTTGAAGTCAATTTTGCTAAATCAAGTGAAAATGACATTGAAAATAAAAAAAATGAGCCATAGAGTACTATAAAGGTAAAGATATGCTAAAGAAAACCGACCCGTTTCTGTGGATGCTTGAATTACGCATGCTTATCTTAGTTTCGAAAAGATTTTTAAATAAACTTAATTTCAGCTGGGGGGGCAAGCTAGGTTTTGGAGGGGGCAGTTGCCCCCCTGCCCGCGTAGAAAATTAGGCCCCTGCTTTTTGGCCAAATACAAATACGTAAAGACAACCCGTAGACGCTTCTACAATTTTGTGACCTTTTTTTTTCCAAATTTCCCCTTCCTCTCATTTCTCTCCCCTTCCTCCCCATTCCTTGAATTCTTTATCCGCTTTGGTTTTCTTTTGCTAGCTCCTTTTGTGTATTGATCTTTCTTCAGGATATGATTTGAATTACTTTTGTTGAGACATGCCAATAAGTCCTTAGCTGGGATTTTCTTCTTTAGTCAAACATTCTCACATGTCTCGGGAAAGGCTTGGATGTATAGAAGAGATTCAAAATTAGATCATTTTTCAGAATTCAGAATATGTGTTAGATAATTCCGAGTATCATTAACTAAGTTATTTAAATCTAAGCTTTTGAATAATAACGTTAAGTTCACTCAGGAGTAGTTTCGTTTGTTGGGACAATTGAATTGCCGACTTCAGCAACCTTAGCGCCTCTCTTGACATTTAATAGAGTAGAACGAATTATATGTTTATTGGGAAACTAGAATACTATTTTAATTAACATTTAAATAACAACAAAGCCATGAAAGACCCAGTGATTATTTAATTGAAAAATGATTCATTGCTGTCAAATCGGACGACTTAAATATCGCCAAAGTGCAACAGACGACCCCGTGATGAAGCCAACTTTATTCGTGGTAGTTTTCTCGTTAAACCCATGCCTACCCTGCTCACCGTCCTTACGGGTGTGTCGTTCATTCATTATAGAAGGAAGTGCAGAATGAACTTTATTTATATTGGTGTCGGTTCCATAAACAATCGGTATGCTTTACTCCAAACTCTTTGTTGCTGCATATTAAATTATTTCTATGCTTATTATGGTGAGTTCCGTCGATTCGTATTGTAATTAAATAAAAAAAACAAGTTTTTTTTAACTGAAAGTAAGGAACGACGTTAAAACTTAAAACGAACAGAAATTATTCCGTATATGAAGGGGGCTGTCCCTCCTCAACGCCTCGCTCTTTACGCTAAAGTTTTTTTATTGTTTAAAAAAATAGAGTTGTGAGAAAGTCAAACTTTAGCGTAAAGAGCGAGGCGTTTGAGGAGGGGACAGCCCCTTCATATACGAATAATTTCTGTTCGTTTTAAGTTTTAACGTCGTTCCTTACTTTCAGTTAAAAAAACTTGTTTTTTTTATTTAATTTTTGAACGTTTTTGAATTAATGCAGGTTTTGATTTTGGCTCACCGTACATGAATAATTAAAACAAAATTTGCATAATATATTTGGTTAATGGCTTTCTCGAAACTTGTTTAATTTTATTTACGAACGTTTTTTATTAGTAATAAATATACGTAACTTAGAATTAACTTACGTAACGAACTTCTATATTCATAAATTTTTAACACGTATATTAGGGGGTTCGCCCCCTAGTCAATACCCTGCTTTTAAACTATAGTTCGAATTTTTTTTCCAGTTCTTTAAAAATGACCTCTTAATCACAATCAGTTGATCAGTTGAAAACTTGTTTTTTTTTTTATTTAATTCCTGATCTTTTTCTTTAATAATGCTGGAAATCCGGCGCCCCCTTCATAGCAATGTCCCTTCCCCATGAAAACTTCCTTCATGGAAAGATCCTTCCATATAGCCCCCGACCCTCTCCTTCCCCCACCTACCAGAAAAAATCTCCTCTGAAAAAGTCTGTATACTTCCCAATAACCAATACTATATGTTAACATTGAGTAAAGTTCATAACTTTCAGCCCTCTCCCTGGGGACTTTGGGGGATCAAGTCATCCTAAAAGACATTTTTATCATATTTTTCGACCATGCTGAACAAAATGGCTATCTCAAAATTTTGATCGGGTGACTTTGGGAAAAAAATGAGCGTGGGAGGGGGCCTAGTTGCCCTCCATTTTTTTTGGTCACTTAAAAAGGGCACTAGAACTTTTAATTTCCGTTCCAATGAGCCCTCCCACGATATTCTAGGACCACTGGGTCGATACGATCACCCCTGGGAAAAAAAAAAAAAACAAACAAACAAACAAACAAACAAACAAATAAACACGCATCCGTGATCTTTCTTCTGGCAAAAAATGCAAAAATCCACATTTTGTAGATAGGAGCTTGAAACCTCTACATTAGGGTTCTCTGATACGCTGAATATGATGGTGTGATTTTCATTAAGGTTCTATCATTTTTAGGGGGTCTTTCCCCTTTTTTTGAAAATCAGCCAAATTTTCTCAGGCGCGTAACTTTTGATGGTAGCTCTAAACTTGATGAAAGTTATATATTTGAAATCAGCATTGAAATCTGATTCTTTTGATATATCTATTGGTATCAAAAACCCGTTTTTCTAGAGTTTCGGTTACCATTGAGCCGGGTCGCTCCTTACTTACAGTTCGTTACCACGAACTGTTTGAAATACCATTTTAACTATTACTTCCTATTTTTGAAGTTCTGTCGAGTAAGATTTTGTTTAGTCAATAGTCTAATTCATATTCTGGTGTACCATTTTGTAGAAATTAGCCTAGTCTGGCCTCAATGGTGCTGGTGGTCTCTTTGCTTCCCACTTTTTCTTTGAACTTCAAGTTCAGATGCAGATTTGACTCTGGTATTTTTAATTTAAATAAAAATTATCTGTGCCATGTATGGGATTTTTTTCGGGGGGTATCAGAAGGATTTTCGCTCCAAGGAAAGGGGGTCAGAAAAAATAGAGGTTTTTACCTCCCATGAACTTTTTCTAACAGTTTCATTTTTTTGCAAATATTTCATAGGCTAAATTACTATATAGTCAATATATGTTATATTGGGGGGGGGGGGCTCAAACCTGGTGACTCTTTTCCCTCCTGCATACAACCAGGAATCTATGGAGTTTGATTCATTAGTAGGATATATTTTTTATTGCTTTTGTTTGGCTTATGTTCATAAGGCCGTTTTGTTGTTTTCTGTGTATAGGTTTACGATGTTTCCTATCTGCTATTATCCCCCTTCACTTCAGTACGAACGTAGAATCTAAACAGTTAGATATATTAGTAAACATATTTCCTATTTCTTTTCTTTGTTTTAAATCCATAAGATAATCTTTTTATTTAAAAAAATTGTGCTATAGTTTTCCTTCTTTTTTCATTTTAATTTTGATTATTTCAATTTTCTTTTTAGTTGCACTAAAACGAGCCCGAATACGACAGCAACACCAAATAGCCCAGCTCTTTCCCCAATTGTCATGCCTTCGCCAGTTATGCCCCCGTTCTTGTCATCCACAAGGTGCTTCTTTATTTTATTTACTTGTCTGTTAACCCAAATTTTTAGCTGTGCAATTTGACATAAGTTTTAAACAAGTGTTATTTCATCTAAGTTTTAAACGAGCTCATTGATATCTAGAATCTAAAACTGGTCTCATCGTTTGTCACTACCTTGACAAAAACATGATAACTGCTCTCATCATTTGTCACTATCCTGACAATAACATATCACTGCTCTCATCGTTTGTCACTATCTTGACAAACACATGATAACTGCTCTAATCTATAAGACATACATACATCGTATGTATGTTTTGTTTCATCATGTTGATAAAACAAGATAACCGCTCTAATTGTTTGTGAATATCTTGACAAGACATGATAACTGCTCTCATCGTTTGTCACTATCTTGACAAAAAATGATAACTGCTCTTATCGTTTGTCACTATCTTGACAAAAACATGATAGCTGTTCTCATCGTTTGTCACTATCTTGACAAAAACATTGCTATGTCTTCAATAAATTTGCTAGGTCTTTGAACACCAAAATATCAGATTTATTTTTCCCCTCATAATATTTACAACAAGGTTTATATCGAGACTAAAAACAAACAGAGCCAGACACAAAATCAGACAAAGACAAGCGGGTGGTTTCATCCCGCTGTTGTAGGCGTCATAGATTACCCACCCGCGGTTGGTGTTACATATCCACTATACGGCATCTCTCCCTCGCTAGAACTTAGCTTGGTAAAATTCTGTCTTTTTACGGGGCGGCTAGATCTCCTATCAGAAATCAAGCGGCCAGTCCTCGGTAATTCTAGGGGACGTTCAGGGCTAGGTTGTGGAGGAGAGATTTAGATTTCGGTTCTCGAGTTGTAAAAATAGTCCAATCTTCTTCCGTTGCTCGCTTTGGGCGAATTTGATCAATATGCCGTTTCCACAGTTTCCTTGGTTGTACTTCCACTTGGTAAATTACTGTTGATAGTTTTTTTTTGCGATTTTTCCTTCAATCCATTCTCCTTTCTTTCCTCTTTTAAAATAAAGCGTGTATACGGTTTGACCGATCTTAAACACTCGTGGTGGATCATTTCCATCTATTAATTCCGGCAAAGCTTTCTTCTATTTTAAAATATCAAGTCGTGTTCGCAAATTTCTTACCATAAAATATTCAGATGGTGTTTTCCCGCATTCTAGAGGTGTTGTTCTATAAGTAAGAAGAATTCTTGTCAATTTTTGATTTAAAGACATTTTTTTCATTTCAAAGAGCCTTGAACTTCTTCTTAAAAATATGAACTGCCTTCTCAGCTCTTCCATTAGATTTGGGAGGAAAGGGGGGGGGGGGGTAAGGGCGTGGACAATACCGTTTTCTTTCATAAAATGGGCAAACTCAACTGATGTAAGTTACGGGCCGTTATCGCTCACCAATTCTCGACAAATGCATACAGCGAAAATACAAAACGGAGCGCATCAATAATTTTTTCGAACGTAACATCAGATAACCTGTACACGTCAATCCGTTTAGAAAACGAATCTTTCAGAACCAAAAAAAATAATTCCTGCCATAGGACCGACTAAATCGATATGAATTCTTTCCCCTACTTTATTGTTTTTGGCCAGGATTGTACAAATTGCGGAGGTCTATGCATTAAAGGAGCACAATCCGCACAATTAGACACAAAATTTTCAATATCGAAATCTATTCGAGGCCAATAAACGTGCATTCTCGTGAGGGCTTTCATTTTGACCATTCCAGGGTTACCTGAATGAAGCTTGTTCAAAACGATGCGTTTGAGAACGTTTGGAATTACGACGCGGACACCTCGAAATAAGACTCCATTTTCAAAAGTGAGCTCCTGGTGAACTCTACGAAAGAACGACAACTCTGACGATAAAACTATACTTTTATTAGGCCAGCCATGTATCGTGTGCTCTCTAACCTTGTTTAAAACAGGGCATGAATCCGTTGCTTCACAGACAATTGAATAGCCCATCTCTGGATTCGCGAAGAACTAAGCACTGGTAAACTGGTATGCTCGCCGAAAAGCAGTGATAAAGGTTTGTTATCGGTATACAACAAGAATTTCTTTCCAAATAAGTAAACGTGGAATTTTTTTTAAAGCAAAAATAATGCTCAAAGCTTCGCGCTCTATTTGCGAATAGTTTTTCTCGGCTTGTGACAACGAACGGGACGCATACATTATAGGCCTTTCGTTACTGTCTGGCATTATGTGCGGAATAACACAACCTATACCGTATGGTGACGCATCGCATGCTAAGATTACTGGTAATTTTACATCATAATGTACTAGTAAGCTTTCAGAACTAAGAGCGTCCTTTAACGCTTCAAAAGATTCCTCACACTTTTCTGACCACTGAAATTTTGCCTTTTTAGCTGTCATTTCGTTCAAAGCGTATGATAGCTCTGACATACGTGGAATAAACTTACGATAGTAATTCACAAGGGTTAGGGATGAAATCAACTCGTCACGGTTTTTTTGGCTTTTCCATTTCTTTTATAGCTTTCAACTTAGTAGGAGAGTGTTTAACTCCTTCGCTATTCACTACATAGCCAAAATATTCAACACTGGGGGCTAAGAAAGTGCATTTATCTTTTCTCAACTTTAAATTCGCCGTCACGGAAATGGTTAAAAACGGCTTTTAGATTTTGAGATAATCAGCACGGTCTGTACCACTGGTAATGATGTCATCCCATACATGGGCAACAAAAGGTAAAACGCTTAGTAACTTGTCAATTTGCTCCTGAAAAATTGCACTGGAAGATGAAACTCCGAAAGGAAGTCTTTTCACTCTGTACAGTCCTTGTTGTGTATTGATCGTTACTCATTGTTACGACTTTGGGTCAAGCTCGTACTGTGTGAAAGCAGTTGGCATGTCGAGCTTGGAAAATTCTTTCCTCCCACCATTTAATTTCATCAGTGTTTCTTCAGGGCTTACAATTGGATACTGGTGTTCCTTTATGGCTTTATTTATTGTCACTTTGTCGTCACCACATAAGCGAATGCAAAAGGCACATTTCGGGCTTTGAAAAAAATTGTTTTCATATTGGGATTTAGCTCTAAGCACACTTTAACATTTCTCGCTTTTCCCAAGGATCCATCAAACAAATCAGAGTATGGTTTCAATAAATCATGTAAATTGTTGTCTGTACTTTTCACATACACTTGGTAAATTGATTTCTAATTGAGTCGAATCACTTTTAGCCAGTTACGACCCAATAATGGGTGACCTGTTCCATCAATAA
>CM051257.1:7757074-7892074 GCA_027921565.1 Artemia sinica | reverse complement strand
TTACTATTTGCCTTTTAACTGTTTGCCTTTTTACGGCATTTTTTCCACAATATGCCCTTCTCAGTAAAAAAAAATCAATTATATTAAAATTTAACTGGACATGGCTTTACCAGGAATGAGTTTGCAAAAAAATGCATCTTCGGTTATAAATTCTCTTCAACACATAATCCAATTAAATATGCATTTCTCATTTTTCCACAATATGTCTTTTTACTGTTTACCGCAATTTTTACTATTTGCCTTTTAACTGTTTGCCTTTTTACCGCATTTTTTCCACAATATGCCCTTCTCAGTAAAAAAAAATCAATTATATTAAAATTTAACTGGATATGGCTTTGTCAGGAATGAGTTTGCAGAAAAAAATGCATCTTCGGTTATAATATTCTCTTCAACACATAGTCCAATTAAATATGCGTTTCTCATTTTTCCATAATATGCCTTTTTACTGTTTGCCTTTTTACCGCAATTTTCCACAATATGCCTTTCCCAGTAAAAAAATTCGATTATATTAAAATTTAACTGGATATGGCTTGTCAGGAATGAGTTTGCAAAAAAATGCATCTTCGGTTATAAAATTCTCTTCAACACATAATCCAATTAAATATGCGTTTCTCATTTTTCCATAATATGCCTTTTTACTGTTTGCCTTTTTACTGTTTGCCTTTTTACCCCAATTTTTCCACAATATGCTTTTCTCAGTAAAAAAAAAAAAAATTCAATTATATTAAAATTTAACTGGACATGGCTTTGTCAGGAATGAGTTTGCAAAAAAAAAGGATCTTCGGTTATAATATTCTCTTCAACACATAGTCCAATTAAATATGCGTTTCTCATTTTTCCATAATATGCCTTTTTACTGTTTGCCTTTTTACCGCAATTTTTCCACAATATGCCTTTCTCAGTAAAAAAATTCAATTATATTAAAATTTAACTGGATATGGCTTTGTCAGGAATGAGTTTGCAAAAAAAAGGATCTTCGGTTTATAATATTCTCTTCAACACATAGTCCAATTAAATATGCGTTTTTCTCATTTTTTCATATTTGCCTTTTTACTGTTTGCCTTTTTACCGCAATTTTTCCACAATATGCCTTTCTCAGTAAAAAAAAATTCAATTATATTAAAATTTAACTGGACATGGCTTTGAGTTTGCCAAAAAAAAAAATGTATCTTCGGTTATAATATTCTCTTCAACACATAGTCCAATTAAATATGCGTTTCTCATTTTTCCACAATATGTCTTTTTACTGTTTACCGCAATTTTTACTATTTGCCTTTTTACTGTTTGCCTTTTTACCGCAATTTTTCCACAATATGCCTTTCCCAGTAAAAAAAATTCAATTATATTAAAATTTTACTGGACATGGCTTTGAGTTTGCCAAAAAAAAAAAAAAATGCATCTTCGGTTATAATATTCTCTTCAACACATAGTCCAATTAAATATGCGTTTCTCATTTTTCCACAATATGTCTTTTTACTGTTTACCCGCAATTTTTACTATTTGCCTTTTTACTGTTTGCCTTTTTACCGCAATTTTTCCACAATATGCCTTTCCCAGTAAAAAAAATTCAATTGTATTAAAATTTAACTGGATATGGCTTTGTCAGGAATGAGTTTGCAAAAAAAATGCATCTTCGGTTATAAATTCTCTTCAACACATAATCCAATTAAATATGCGTTTCTCATTTTTCCATAATATGCCTTTTTACTGTTTGCCTTTTTACCGCAATTTTTCCACAATATGCCTTTCCCAGTAAAAAAAAAAATTCAATTACATTAAAATTTAACTGGATATGGCTTTGTCAGGAATGAGTTTGCAAAAAAATGCATCTTCGGTTATAAAATTCTCTTCAACACATAATCCAATTAAATATGCGTTTCTCATTTTTCCATAATATGCCTTTTTACTGTTTGCCTTTTTACTGTTTGCCTTTTTACCCCAATTTTTCCACAATATGCTTTTCTCAGTAAAAAAAAAAAAAATTCAATTATATTAAAATTTAACTGGACATGGCTTTGCCAGGAATGAGTTTGCAAAAAAAAAGGATCTTCGGTTATAATATTCTCTTCAACACATAGTCCAATTAAATATGCGTTTCTCATTTTTTCATAATATGCCTTTTTACTGTTTGCCTTTTTACCGCAATTTTTCCACAATATGCCTTTCTCAGTAAAAAAAAAATTCATTATATTAAAATTTAACTGGACATGGCTTTGAGTTTGCCAAAAAAAAAAATGCATCTTCGGTTATAATATTCTCTTCAACACATAGTCCAATTAAATATGCGTTTCTCATTTTTCCACAATATGTCTTTTTACTGTTTACCGCAATTTTTACTATTTGCCTTTTTACTGTTTGCCTTTTTAACCGCAATTTTTCCACAATATGCCTTTCCCAGTAAAAAAATTCAATTATATTAAAATTTAACTGGATATGGCTTTGTCAGGAATGAGTTTGCAAAAAAAATGCATCTTCGGTTATAAAATTCTCTTCAACACATAATCCAATTAAATATGCGTTTCTCATTTTTCCATAATATGCCTTTTACTGTTTGCCTTTTTACCCCAATTTATCCACAATATGCTTTTCTCAGTAAAAAAAAAATTCAATTATATTAAATTTACTGGACATGGCTTTGCCAGGAATGAGTTTGCAAAAAAAAGATCTTCGGTTATAATATTCTCTTCACACATAGTCCAATTAAATATGTGTTTCTCATTTTTTCATAATATGCCTTTTTACTGTTTGCCTTTTTACCGCAATTTTTCCACAATATGCCTTTCTCAGTAAAAAAAAATTCAATTATATTAAAATTTAACTGGACATGGCTTTGAGTTTGCCAAAAAAAAAAAAAAAATGCATCTTCGGTTATAATATTCTCTTCAACACATAGTCCAATTAAATATGCGTTTCTCATTTTTCCACAATATGTCTTTTTACTGTTTACCGCAATTTTTACTATTGCCTTTTTACTGTTTGCCTTTTTACCGCAATTTTTCCACAATATGCCCTTCTCAGTAAAAAAATTCAATTATATTAAAATTTAACTGGATATGGCTTTGTCAGGAATGAGTTTGCAAAAAAAATGCATCTTCGGTTATAAAATTCTCTTCAACACATAATCCAATTAAATATGCGTTTCTCATTTTTCCATAATATGCCTTTTTACTGTTTGCCTTTTTACCCCAATTTTTCCACAATATGCTTTTCTCAGTAAAAAAAAAAATTCAATTATATTAAAATTTAACTGGACATGGCTTTGCCAGGAATGAGTTTGCAAAAAAAAGGATCTTCGGTTATAATATTCTCTTCAACACATAGTCCAATTAAATATGTGTTTCTCATTTTTTCATAATATGCCTTTTTACTGTTTGCCTTTTTACCGCAATTTTTCCACAATATGCCTTTCTCAGTAAAAAAAAAATTCAATTATATTAAAATTTAACTGGACATGGCTTTGAGTTTGCCAAAAAAAAAAAATGCATCTTCGGTTATAATATTCTCTTCAACACATAGTCCAATTAAATATGCGTTTCTCATTTTTCCACAATATGTCTTTTTACTGTTTACCGCAATTTTTACTATTTGCCTTTTTACTGTTTGCCTTTTTACCGCAATTTTTCCACAATATGCCTTTCCCAGTAAAAAAATTCAATTATATTAAAATTTAACTGGATATGGCTTATTCAGGAATGAGTTTGCAAAAAAATGCATCTTGGTTATAAAATTCTCTTCAACACATAATCCAATTAAATATGCGTTTCTCATTTTTCCATATATGCCTTTTTACTGTTTGCCTTTTTACTGTTTGCCTTTTTACCCCAATTTTTCCACAATATGCTTTTCTCAGTAAACAAAAAAAATTCAATTATATTAAATTTAACTGACATGGCTTTGCCAGGAATGAGTTTGCAAAAAAAAAGGATCTTCGCTTAATATTCTCTTCAACACATAGTCCATTAAATATGCGTTTCTCATTTTTTCATAATATGCCTTTTACTGTTTGCCTTTTTACCGCAATTTTTCCACAATATGCCTTTCTCAGTAAAAAAAAATCAATTATATTAAAATTTAACTGACATGGCTTTGAGTTTGCCAAAAAAAAATACATCTCGATTATAATATTCTCTTCAACACATAATCCAATTAATATGCGTTTCTCATTTTTCCACAATATGTCTTTTTACTGTTTACAGCAATTTTTACTATTTGCCTTTTTACTGTTTGCCTTTTTACCGCAATTTTTCCACAATATGCCTTTCCCAGTAAAAAATTTAATTATATTAAAATTTAACTGGATATGGCTTTGTCAGGAATGAGTTTGCAAAAAAATGCATCTTCGGTTATAAATTCTCTCAAACACATAATCCAATTAAATATGCGTTTCTCATTTTTCCATAATATGCCTTTTTACTGTTTGCCTTTTTACCGCAATTTTTCCGCAATATGCCTTTCCCAGTAAAAAAAATTCAATTATATTAAATTTAACTGGATATGGCTTTGTCAGGAATGAGTTTGCAAAAAAAATGCATCTTCGGTTATAAAATTCTCTTCAACACATAATCCAATTAAATATGCGTTTCTCATTTTTCCATAATATGCCTTTTTACTGTTTGCCTTTTTACCGCAATTTTTCCACAATATGCCTTTCCCAGTAAAAAAATTCAATTATATTAAAATTTAACTGGATATGGCTTTGTCAGGAATGAGTTTGCAAAAAAATGCATCTTCGGTTATAAAATTCTCTTCAACACATAATCCAATTAAATATGCGTTTCTCATTTTTCCATAATATGCCTTTTTACTGTTTGCCTTTTTACCGCAATTTTTCCACAATATGCCTTTCCCAGTAAAAATTCAATTATATTAAAATTTAACTGGATATGGCTTTGTCAGGAATGAGTTTGCAAAAAATGCATTTTCGGTTATAAAATTCTCTTCAACACATAATCCAATTAATATGCGTTTCTCTTTTTCCATAATATGCCTTTTTACTGTTTGCCTTTTTACCGCAATTTTTCCACAATATGCCTTTCCCAGTAAAAAAATTCAATTATATTAAAATTTAACTGGATATGGCTTTGTCAGGAATGAGTTTGCAAAAAAATTCATCTTCGGTTATAAAATTCTCTTCAACACATAATCCAATTAAATATGCGTTTCTCATTTTTCCATAATATGCCTTTTTACTGTTTGCCTTTTTACCGCAATTTTTCCACAATATGCCTTTCCCAGTAAAAAAATTCAATTATATTAAAATTTAACTGGATATGGCTTTGTCAGGAATGAGTTTGCAAAAAAATGCATCTTCGGTTATAAATTCTCTTCAACACATAATCCAATTAAATATGCGTTTCTCATTTTTCCATAATATGCCTTTTTACTGTTTGCCTTTTTACCGCAATTTTTCCACAATATGCCTTTCCCAGTAAAAAAATTCAATTATATTAAAATTTAACTGGATATGGCTTTGTCAGGAATGAGTTTGCAAAAAAATGCATCTTCGGTTATAAAATTCTCTTCAACACATAATCCAATTAAATATGCGTTTCTCATTTTTCCATAATATGCCTTTTTACTGTTTGCCTTTTTACCGCAATTTTTCCACAATATGCCTTTCCCAGTAAAAAAATTCAATTATATTAAAATTTAACTGGATATGGCTTTGTCAGAATGAGTTTGCAAAAAATGCATCTTCGGTTATAAAATTCTCTTCAACACATAATCCAATTAAATATGCGTTTCTCATTTTTCCATAACATGCCTTTTTACTGTTTGCCTTTTTACCGCAATTTTTCCACAATATGCCTTTCCAGTAAAAAAATTCAATTATATTAAAATTTAACTGGATATGGCTTTGTCAGGAATGAGTTTGCAAAAAAAATGCATCTTCGGTTATAAAATTCTCTTCAACACATAATCCATTAAATATGCGTTTCTCATTTTTCCATAATATGCCTTTTTACCGCAATTTTTCCACAATATGCCTTCCTCAGTAAAAAAAATTCAATTATATTAAAATTTAACTGGATATGGCTTTGTCAGGAATGAGTTTGCAAAAAAAATGCATCTTCGGTTATAAAATTCTCTTCAACACATAATCCAATTAAATATGCGTTTCTCATTTTTCCATAACATGCCTTTTTACTGTTTGCCTTTTTACCGCAATTTTTCCACAATATGCCTTTCCCAGTAAAAAAATTCAATTATATTAAAATTTACTGGATACGGCTTTGTCAGGAATGAGTTTGCAAAAAATGCATCTTCGGTTATAAAATTCTCTTCAACACATAATCCAATTAAATATGCGTTTCTCATTTTTCATATTATGCCTTTTTACTGTTTGCCTTTTTACCGCAATTTTTCCTCAATATGCCTTTCTCAGTAAAAAAAAAATTCAGTTATATTAAAATTTAACTGAATATGGCTTTGCCAGGAATGAGTTTGCAAAAAAAAATGCATCTTCAGTTGTACTATTCTCTTCGACACATTGAAAATATCCAATTAAATATGCGTTTTAGCTACATCCGTTCCTTCTTCTATTTGTACGGCGAATCTTGCTCTGCGCATCTGAGAAACTGATGGATCACAAAGATCGTCTCTAACAATCGTCTAATTGACTGTCCATGAACTGAGTATCAGTAGTATCTATAAAATCTTGCTAGTTTTACCTTGCTGGTTCAGCCCGGGCCTCTAGTTCTCGTCAATCACGGAAAGATTGATATATTTTGTGTGACTGTGTAGTTTCAGTTTCATTTGATTTTTTTCGCCATCCTGGCTAATATTCGTGCCCCCTTTAGACTAGTTCGTGCCTATTTAGGGAGGTGTGCCTCTCTAGGGAGGTGCGCCTCCTGGTTTGGAAAATGTTTCCTTATCTGGGGGAAGAGGGTGAAGAATTTCCCCAAAAATCTCAAAATTCTTTCAATTCATCTAAATGACTCCCTATATTCTTAAAATTTAACTTGTGTTGTTTATCTTTTCAAACTTTGTCCTTCCCCCCCCCCCCCCCGAAACACATTCATGTAAACATGCCAGCTCATAAACAATAAGTTTTTAGGGAGGTGGGCAAGCAGTATCGGACATTGTCGACTTGAAGCATAATTGAACATGCTCCTTTTTTGTGTCAATTTAGTTTTGTGACATCATTTAATAGACTGAGCTCAGTAACTACGAGTGGCTTATATTTATATATAGGAATATAGTTATATTATAGGAATATTTATTACTTATTGTCAACAAAACTAAAAATCTAACATTTATGCTTTTTCTATAAAGATTGTGCAACTAAAACGTTACCATACAAATCAGCTTTAATTATGCCCATACATGATAGACCGGGTTCTGCCTCCCCAATTACCAACAATTCTCTAAACTTGTTGATTGTCACTTTTTGTTTTCGTATATTTTGCCTGTTTTTGGTAGCTTTGACAAACATTACTTCCGTTCGAAATCAGAACATCTTCTCGTCTCTTGAACAAAACTAATATGTATGTGCCTAATTCAAAGATGTACATTTTGACACAAAGAAAAAAAAATGCAAGCTGAGACTGAATTTTGTCCTAATTTAATTAAAACAATTACAACAATTTTTTTTTTAATTATTAGAATTTTGTCCCAATTTATTTGTTCTATCTTTAATAGGAGGTAAGATTCGCCCGAACAATTCCGCTTATAGAAAAACTGTTTTGAGCCTAATAAACACTTCAAAATAAGCAATTTCATTCGCTCATTAAAGGGAATTTTCAGACATAAAAAGAGTGTACGGCGTTTCCTCTTGCCGTTTAATCCCCTCCCCCGTGGAAATTTCCCCCCCATGTACACTCAATTCTTCCATAGCCTGATTCACACAAGAAAAAAGATTAATTAGGTATATTAAAGAAAACTAGAATTGGATCGTGTTTTACTAGAAGGAAGCTATTGAACAGGAGGAACAGGAACATGAACTAATTAGAAAACTCCACTTAAGGAACAGCCGAAGCTGTGACGGTCAACTGTTCTTTTTTTATTTATCTCCTCTCAATAGCAGTCCTCAGACGCCCGATTTGGATGCTTCGGGAATTCTTTTAAGACGAGATTCATCTGGACAACCTTACACACCCCTCTCGCCTGAAGTAGATGGCATGCGCAATGCTGGAACAGAGGAAGATGGTTTTTATATGCTCAAAAAAGATTCACAAAGAAGACAAACATTGATGAAAGTAATGCGACAAGATGAAAATATAATTGGAGATACCTGGTTAGAATCCCATAGATATGAAGTGCCTGATACAGAACTAGGAAAGGTAAATTTATATCCCTTTTTTCCCTTTGAAGTGCCACGATATCATATAAGGTCATTAAAACATTTGTAAATTTTAATTTAAGAATTATATTAAGATTATAGTAATTATACTATTATATTGAGATAATATAAATATAAAGATTACATGGATACAAATATAAGATAATATATAATATAAAGATTATATAAATTATTTTAAGAATCATAAAAAACACAAAGAAATGAACATAAAGACGACAAACAGGTCTATAGCCAGTAAATGAAAAACGAAGAAAAACAACAAAAATCAAACGAACATTTCACCCGTATCTAACAAGGCGTCTTCAGCGTAGAAAAAAAACAAAACAAACTAAAACTAAATAATGTAAAACTAAAATAGACTAACTTAAAATATATAATACACAATTACTTAACATTTACAATTTGAAGCTACCTTCATCAAACCCCAAAAGTAACTGGAATCCAGTTACTTTTGGGGTTTGATGAAGGTAGCTTCAAATTGTAAATATTAAGTAATTGTACATTATATATTTTAGCTTTGTCTATTTTAGTTTTGCATTTTTTAGTTTTAGTTGTTTTTTTTCTATGCTGAAGACGCCTTGTTAGATACGGGGGGAATGTTCGTTTCATTTTTGCTGTTTTTCTTCGTTTTTCATTTACTGGCCATAGACCCGTTTGTCGTCTTTATATTCATTTCTTTGTATTTTTGTCATGGCTGGCCAGTTGGATTTTAGATCTTTTATTCATTAAGAATCATATTATATAAGAATTGTATTATTTATTTAAGAATTATAGTTATGCTGCAGAAAAAGTGTAATATAGTGAACGAAAATTACAAATTGATTAAGTAAGAAAAAAGTTTGAAAGATTACAAATAAAGCGGACAGACAAAAACATCCGCAACTAATGCAAACTAATGGTGGCCTTCAGTCAGTATAACCTTTAGCCTACTGAAAAAACAGGATTATCCAAGTCACTTCCTCAATGTGTTTCCGAGTAAGTTCTAAGAGTGGTGAGGAGCAACGCTGCTGCTTTCGCGTTTTTTTTTTTTTTTTTTTTTTTTTTTTTTTTTTTTTTTTTTTTGTTTTTTTTTTTTTTTTTTTTGTTATCAGCGAACGGTAACAAACTCGAAACAATAAGAGATGCAAATTCAAAATTTTCAGTGGGTATGAGAATCGTGAAATGGGGCAGAAAATTTCCTGTTGAGTTTCTAAAATCTCCAGTGTTTTTCCCAAAAAAAGAAAAACCCGTGTTCCTCCTCATGTTTTACACATTTTCTTCCTCACCTGTTTTCTTCCTCATGTTTCATGTTAGGTGTAAAACGATTTTAGCTGCGAAAATAAACCTTTTGAGGACTATTTATGTCACAATCTTGCAGAGCTTTAAATCATATCTTTTGCATTATCCCCCGGTCTTGATATTTATTGTATTTTAAATGTTTAATGCCATGAAAAGTAAACTGGATGAAATTCAAAAATGAATTTCAAAAATGAATTTCAAAAATGAGATTCAAAAATGAAATTCTGTTTCCAAAAATGAACCGTCCGCTGTGAAATAAAAGTCTATACAATGAACCGTTTGACGGTTGCCCATTAACCACAGTAAATAGTATGCATTCTTAGCTCATGTAAAAACAAAACAATACACAGAACAAAGTTTTCTAATGATATGTTGACCTTACAAATAATCCGTTTCCGGCCCTGAAACCGGAGGTCTAGTTTTGTTTTAGAATGCTAGTTATGCTGCAGGTAAAATGTAACACAGTGAAATAAAACGGAATATTCATCAGACTGGTAAAAAAAAAATCACATTTAAGTTAATGCTTCACTAAGATTTTGGTTTTTGATTGGTCAATGTTTTGAGTGCGTTTTCTGAAAGGTCTAGTCGTTTTTGTGGTGTTGGTTATGTCACTGAATTAAACTGCGAATTTGTTTGTCTGCTTTGTCGTGAAGTGAGGGGCAGGGTAAGGCTAGTGGAAAATATAATAACAGAGAAAGACAAACATGGATGTTTCACATTAATACGAAAAGGTTCATTCATCGTGGATGGAAATCAAGAAACAGAAACAACAACAAAAAACGAAAAAAAAGGAAAAAAGTGGGCTAAACGCCAGAAATATAAAAATAGTTAAAATTTAAACTGAAACAAGCCAGAGCACACACGTTGAATTAGGCGAAATATTTTTACTTAACTTTGTCTTCATAAAGCTTATTTTAAATAAAGCTATATTTGTCTTCATAAGCTTATGTGCTTAACCATGAAAAGAGGGAACTTCGTCTAATGTTATTCTTAGGGAGATTCAGCTACTTGATGCAGTCAGAGGAAAGCAATACTTCGAGAATAGATCAATGTTGAGACGAGCATATTATCACTATCTTATGTATACTTTTAGAGTCAAAATAATAAAACGGCCTAGTTTCATATAGTAGTGATTTAAGTGCTGCGACAACAACTAGTACGGCAATGGAAATAACGAATTGGATTCGGTATTACTAACGATCATTAATTAGAGTGGTTTTAATAAGTGTGAAAACGACTCTGCCTTTCTGTCTTTTAAGTATGGTTTTAAAACGAAAATGTCAATTAAACCCGCAAAAAAGTAGATGTGGTTGGTTACCACGTAAATAGCTGTGTTTAATCTCATCAAAACTGGTATACGAATTCCAAAATAAAAGGTAGTAGCTTAATAGATTTAATCTATTGTCAAAGTTTTTGTTCATATATGGTAAAGCTATAGATATTTTTGTGAAAGGGTAAAGAAAGAACAACAACTATTTTTTTCGTTATTGTTTTTGGTGGGATGAGAGAGATTATTTATATTTATATTATTATATTAGTTGTGTACTATCGAATATTGTGTTGTATGGCCTTCTTTTGCTTATAATAACGAATTTGTTTATTTATATTGTGATGTATTCTGAATATTTTCGATGCATTGTGATCTTGTTATATATTGTGTGTATTATAGAATATTATTTTGTATGGCATGTTCTATTTATCTATCGTATTTATTATGGGCGTGTTCTATTTATTTATCGTATTTATTTATCGTATTTATTTATGGGCGTTTATTTATGGGCGTGTTAGTATGGGCGTGTTCTATTTATTTATCGTATTTATTTATCGTATTTATTTATGGGCGTTTATTTATGGGCGTGTTAGTATGGGCGTGTTCTATTTATTTATCGTATTTATTTATGGGCGTTTATTTATGGCGTGTTCTATTTATTTATCGTATTTATTTATCGTATTTATTTATGGGCGTTTATTTATGGGCGTGTTAGTATGGGCGTGTTCTATTTATTTATCGTATTTATTTATCGTATTTATTTATGGGCGTGTTAGTATGGGCGTGTTCTATTTATTTATCGTATTTATTTATCGTATTTATTTATGGGCGTTTATTTATGGGCGTGTTAGTATGGGCGTGTTCTATTTATTTATCGTATTTATTTATCGTATTTATTTATCGTATTTATTTATGGGCGTGTTAGTATGGGCGTGTTCTATTTATTTATCGTATTTATTTATCGTATTTATTTATGGGCGTGTTAGTATGGGCGTGTTCTATTTATTATCGTATGTATTATCGTATTATTAGGGCGTTTATTTATGGGCGTGTAGTATGGGCGTGTTCTATTTATTTATCGTGTTCTATTTATTTATCGTATTTATTTATGGGCGTTTATTTATGGGCGTGTTAGTATGGGCGTGTTCTATTTATTTATCGTATTTATTTATTTATCGTATTACAAAGAATACAAATTTAAGGAAAGGAAGATCACGAACAGGGTTTTTCAAGGCCAACGAAAACTGGACGAAGCAATACAAATATTTCGGTAGAACAACTACTCTCCTTCTTCAGCGCTATAAGAGAAAGTTACAAGGAAACACGTTCACATTTTCTAAACGAAAATGCGAATAAAAACGAAGTGATTAAAACAAATAATACGCAAAGCAAAAAGGAAAAAACAAATCAAAACCCAAATTGGAATAATTAAAAAAACCAGCGACATGAAAGAACCGCAACAGCTAAATCAAATTTAACAGAATTAAAAATTTTGAAAGCCAGAAAAGCTAATTTTAAAAGCGATTCACTTACCAACATCTACTGTTTAATAGAAACAGTGTTACTCGCTTAATAATAGACAATTGACTGAAGAGATGAGGCTTCTTTCAAACGAACCCATTAGCTACCCAGGAGAAAAACCACATATCGTGTTGTCTAATTTTACTCAGTGCTTCTCTTGCACTAGGTCTTTTGGATCTGGGGGATTGGGAACAGGTGCCATTTTGTGAATGCAAAGGTGATATAGGAGCTAGACCTAAAGAAGAGCTAATAAGAAGAGCCCTGTTTAGACAGCTGGCCCTAATTTTTGGTATTCATATATTTCAAAACCCTCTCCGTATTGCTGGGCGCTGAGGAAGGGAAGCAGTTGTCCTACCAAAATATGCGTCTTGTTTCGTCCAGGCTTTTCGTTTGCCAAAAAAAAGAAACATTTTCGTTTTTCATTTCTTCCATTTTTTTTTTTATTATTTGCTATGGCAGGCCAAAATGGCTTACAAAATTATCTTAATTTATGATATATCAAATTATTCTCTTCCAGAGTCACTTACTGGAACTTTGAAGGGATTAAGAAGCTATATTCTAGACGATGATAGGAATCATGTGGAAAAATGCATAAGCAGACTACGGGAAACTTTCGAATTTGATGGTACGGCTTTAAACCATATTCAGCTGGCTCTATACCGCTTCCAAGAAGCCGTTAACATTATACTAAGAAGACATAATATAAAACCTCACTGGATGTTTGCTCTTGATGATCTTGTAAGGAAATCAGTCCGAGCCGCAATTACAGTTTTAAGCCCAGGTAAGCTAAGCGCAAAAGGAACTGTGCTTAACTCAAGTTTTTGAATGTTTGATTAAATTAAGACTAAAATTAAATAATAGTTAAGAATAATATATGCTTGTATAATCACTACTGTTCAAAGTTACTCTATCTCTTTTCCTTTTTTTATCTCTCTCTCTCTCCTCTCTCTCTCTCTCTCTCTCTCTCTCTCTCTCTCTCTCTCTCTCTCTCTCTCTCTCTCTCTCTCTCTCTCTCTCTCTCTCTCTCTCTCTCTCTCTCTCTCCTCTCTCTCTCTCTCTCTCTCTCTCTCTCTCTCTCTCTCTCTCTCTCTCTCTCTCCCTCTCTTTTTCCTCTCAAAATGAAAAAAGAATTGTCTAGAAGCAAAAGCGACGTTAATTATATTGTAATTAGGAAAGATAGATATGTAGATATTTGGCCAAGACCTCCGCTCAACCGTCCTCAGTGCACAAAAACAAATAAAGAGTAAAAAATATACGGATGAAAGTCTTATGGACAAAATAAACTTCAAAAATAAACACTAAATTAAAGGAGATCCTCTCAAACCAACGGTGAAAGGCAAGTTGCCCTGTTGAAAGCCGGTATTATTTATTCAATGCAGAGGCGTTTAACGCCAAATTTTAAATTAGGATTTCTTTCTAAGTTAAGGCGCATTTTGAGCATTTTCTTAGGCTGGCTTTTTAGTTTGAGAGATTTTCTCAGCATGTTTGAAAATTTTCAGTGCAAGATTTGGAATAGCTTACTACTGATCTTAATAAGCTAATTCATGGTTTGGCTAAGCAAATTATCTTTGTTGGGTGTTCATATCTTAGAAAATGGAAATAATTTGCTAAAAATACGCTACCTTTATGAGAAAAAGCCAGCTTATCATTTGGATATATACGCTATTATGACGCTTTAAGAAACGTTGCGTCTGTCTAGTCGTGTAAGGACATTTGTCAGTCCTGGACGTTAAATACGGTTACCTACCCTTACTTTTCTGGTCTATGTAATGTGGCCAGTGATTTCGGGGGGGGGGGAGGAGGGCATGGACAAAAAAATTTAAAAAACGCATCAAAAATTTGTTTATATTCATTTTAGATACGTTTTTACTAGTTGGACAAAAATTTCTGGGAGGAAGGGTTCTAACCCTCCCCCCTGGATACGACTTAGGATGTGACCTTTATAACGATTACGCTTACTTGATTTTGCTAAATACGCTTTCTGGAGTACATTCACTGCTTTTGCATTATTGCTGCTTAAATTATTTGTTTATGTTAGAACTTGGTGCAAACCTTGCTGGTAGTGGTAGAATTGAAGCTGATGATCTTGAACCGGCTCCATTTCCTGGCAATGGAGGAAATGTACAAGAGGACCCTGCAGACGAAGGATCAACATCTGGTATATCAACTATTTACAGTGGAAGATCTGGGAAGCAGCAACATCATAAGATCAAGGAAGAATTGGGCCTATTACGAAGAGAAAATACGAGGTGATTTTTTTTTTTCTTTTAATATTGTTTTACTTTATTAAACATAGCATCCTTTTTAATTTATATATCAAAATATAAGAATTTTGTATAAGATGAAGGAAGAGAGGTGAAAGGGAAATAATAACCAAAGGATTAAAAATGGCTTTTTAGGAGGTTAACTTAAATCTATGAATAATGACTCGCAATTTTATGTGTTATCGTATTACTCTCTCACGTAGCTTAGTTGTAATTATAATACGAGTTTCTTTTTTTATCAATGTGTATTGCCGAGGATCTGGAAGATGCAACTAGACGGCATAATAGTAAAATATTGTACTGGTATATTAATAAATTGAGTGGAAGTAGTCAATCCAGACTTGTTGCAGTTAAAGATAAAAACGGGGCCACAATTAGTGATAAGGAAAGAGTTAGAGAGATGTGCAGAACATTTTGAAAATGTGCTAGACCGGGATAGAGTTGCAGGAAAAGATATAAAGGGAAATGAAAAATTTTGTGTTACCTTGGATGTGAATGAAAATTTGTTTTGTGGGGAAGTATTAGCGACAGTACTAAAAGAATTAAAAGTAATAAGGCTCCAGGTGCTGATAGTGTGGTAAATGAGTTTCTTAGATATGGTGGCTCTGAGGTTAGAAATAAGTTACTGAAGATTATGAATGTATTTTTCGAAAAAGGGGAAGTACCTAGCGATTTTAGGAAAACCTTAGTTAAACCACTGTATAAGAAAGGTGATAAGAGTGAGTGTGGTAATTATCGGGGCATTAGCCTAGTCTCTGTAGGTAGTAAATTACTTAGTAACATGATACTCTTTAGACTAAGAGATGCTGTAGGTAAAGTTTTAAGAGAAGAACAGTGCGGTTTTAGAAATGTAGAGGATGTGTCGAGCAAATTTCTGCTCTTAAGTTAATAATTGAGAAGTGCCTGAGTTATCAAACACCTTCGGTCCTCAGTTTTATAGATTATGAGCAGGCGTTCGATTCTGTTGATAGAAGATCTTTAGCGAAGGTCTTATCCTTGCACGGTATACCAGACGAATACATTAAAGCGATTAGTGCTATGTACGAGAATAACACTGCTTCGGTTAAGGTAGAAAATGAGGTTAGTAGCTGGTTTTGTATTAAATAAGGAGTTAAGACGGGTTGTGTTCTGTCCCCCTTTATATGGATAATTTTGATGGACTTTGTCTTAAGGAGCACAGGAAAGGCAATGGGAGACCACGGAATCAAATGGGGAGGGAAAAATCTCCTGGGCTTAGATAATGCTGATGATTTAAGCATACTAGATGAAAGTGTGAGCAAAATGAATGGACTTTTAGAGGTTTTGTGAGTTTAAGGTGTTAGAATAGGTTTGAAAATTAATGTTATGAAGATTAAGTCACTAAGGCTAAGAATAAGTGAATAAGAAAAGGTGACGTTGGGTAACGATAAGATTGATCAAGTGGACAGCTTCACTTACCTTGGTAGTATTATTAATAAAGACGGTGGGAGCAGTGAGGATCTTGAAAGTAGAATAGCCGAGCCTCAGGGTGCTTTTTTTACTGTTAAAACAAGTTTGGAAGAATAGGAAGATAAGTCTGCAAACGAAGATTAGAATGTTAGAAACCACAGTGATGACAGTGGTCAAATATGGCTCTGAAGCATGGGTGCTCCGAAAAGTGGATAAAGATTTGCTAGATATTTACAGAGAAATAGCCTACGGATTGTTCTGGGTACCTGGCTGACTGAGCATATTTCAAACATTAGTCTGTGCGAAGAGTGTGTTTCAGTCGCGCTTTCTAGGGCTATAATGAGAGAAAGGTTGAGATGGCTAGGGCACGTTCTGCGGATGAAGGATGACAGATTGCCGAAGATTTTCCTTTTTGGCCCAACGTTTAGGGCTAAACAGAAAGCAGGTCGTCCACAGTTGGGATGGGAGGATGTCATAAAGAAAGATTTAAAGGAAATGGAACTTCCTGGGAGGGTGTAAAGAGGGTGGTTTTGAATAGATTGGGATGGAGGAGGAGTGTGCCAAGCTGTGTTGGCCTCAGACGCTTGGTGCTGGGGTGACTTCCTAGCCGACTCCTCAATTCTATGATAGAACGACATTTGGACATTGTTTAGGATATTTTAAATTTAATTAAATTCAAATTTAATTGAATGCAAATTAACATAATTAAATGTAAATTTAGATATATGTTGAATATTTAATTTCTGGTTTTGTTTTTAGGCTGCTCCATGAGCTTGTTACCTCTCAAAGAGATGTTCAAGACTTGTTGCAGAGGACGGTACAAGAGCAGCATGTTGTCAGAACCTGGGTCGAAAATCAAAGACAGTGAGTTTTTTTTTTTTTTTTTTTTTTTTTTTTTTTTTTTTTTTTTTTTTTTTTTTTTTTTTTTTTTTTTTTGTATGGACGCAAAATATTTGCTTTAGTTTCTCATAGGATTCGTTTATTTTTTCTGTTTGTTCTTATATTTGTTTTTTATTTGTTTGTTTTTTCGAATAATAACTGAGGTCAAAATAAACAATTCGAATAATGACAAACAATTTTGTGTGAACTTTTAAGTCTAGCATTTTACGATTGTTGTTTGAGACTGGATGGAAAATAGAAGACAGGGAGTAATTTACCCCTTGTCCCATCTTGTCAATCGGGTATCAAAAGGTCGTATCTCTATAATTGTGAATTTTCAGGAGAGTAAACAAAAAACCTCAAGACTTTTTTATTTCCCCTCTGATAACTGTAAAACAAAAACAGATTGATGTGCAATGATTTGTATAGCAATTCGTTTTTGTTTTATGATTATCACAGGGGAAATAAAAAAGCTGTGAATTTTTTTTTGCTCTTCTGAAAATTTACAATTGTGGAGACACGACCTTTTGATACCCTGCTGACGATTTGTACCGTATTCTAAGGGGGTTACAGTAGTGTACGATAAAATTCAAAGCCTGTTGGGGCCTGGTGAAAGCTTGGAAAGACCATCAATTACCCTAATAGTTCTACTCAAATTTTTTCTTCTACATCGGTAGATATGTCAAAAATGCCAACCCAAAAAGCCTGTACTAGCTTTTACTCCGCTATTGGTGACAATGTGAAAGTTTTTGTTAGTGTATTAACATGGCGAAACTCTCTCCCTGAAATGACTTTTTCTTAGTAATAGTTTATTCACGCTACGCCATAGAACCTTTCACGATAGCATAAAAAAGATCTCTGCCCTTAAAATAAATATAAACATTCGTGTAATAACTCTGGACTGATTACTGCTCCAAAAAATTCTTATTTTTCTTTTTGTTTTCGATTTTTTAGTTTAAAATTTTTGTTATAAATATCAGCTGTTTGAATATTTGTATTAAAATTTTCAAAAATGCAAGATTGTAGCATTGAAAACAGAAAAAAAGTTAAATTTTCCTGTTTCCTAGCTGAGTTCTTTATGGTAATTTTGCCCTTTCCTGTTTGAGTTGTGCAGGCCTGATATTAATGAATGCTTTTAAAAAAGCAGAAATAATAATTCTAGCTCTTTAGCTCAGGCTGTATTCAGGAGAGGGGCTAGGGGGTTTGATGTCCCCTCCTTGAAATGTTTGTCTCACTCGTGGAAACAAAATAAAAATGCACAAAAACACATTTTGAAGTTTTTTGTACTCTCCCCCCCCTCCCGAACAAAATTCCCGGATACAGCCCTGGTAAGATTGTTATCATGCTTTTTAATGTTGTGTTCAATCAATCTACATCATTTTTCCCCATTGAATGTTATTAATCTGTTGGTTTAGAATCTTGCAATGAATATAATTAAATATATTTGCAAAATTTGTGTATATGTCTTATTTATACGAGTCTCAATTCCAAGTCAGAGAGTGGTGAGATAAATCAATAACAAGCTTTTCAGCTGACAATGGAGTTTGAAGAATTTCCCCAAAAAATCATTCGCGGAACGGAACTGAACACGTCAACTTCGGCAAAATAAAATCAAGTTCACTCGTTGGGATATGGCATTATTTTCAAGGGGTATACAAAGTGATAAAGATTATCTTTAAGTATTTTTCATAGTTTATCATGTTGCTGTTGGAGACAACTCCAATTAATCACTTAGATTTTTTTATTATTATTATTACTATGCTAGACGTGAAAATGGTATTTCGATCCACATACCGACTCTCTTGAAAAATGTTTTAAAATAATTTTTAATATATATTAATTTTAACTAATAATTTTATAATTTTAATTAAATTTTAATCAAACCAACTTTCAATTTTAGCTTTTAGGTTGTGTAGAGTTAAAATACAGGTTTTGTGTAGGAGTAAGGTTGATTGACTTTTTCAAATTTCTAACACCAAAACAATTTTTTTTTTAAATCCGCCGTCACTTTGACACCTAAAATACGTAGTTAAAAATGTGTATCAAACAAAATACACATATCCCTGAGAACCGTTTTGATATTTTGTCACTTCTTTACTTGCGTCTCATAGGGGGGGGGGGCTCCTATTTTCTTTTGTTTTTCAATTGGTTTATTTCTTGTTTACTTTGAGATGTTTAGTCTTTATTTCACAGTTTTCTTTTATAGTTGAATACGGCTTGGTAGAGACCCTAGCCAAAATATCTCCTTTATTTCGTATTTCTCATTCGCTGATTGGGAACTACCCTCGTTATTGTTTGTTCTTTTATCTCTTATTTCCTTTTTTCGTCGTTTTTCATTCTTCATGTTCTATTATGTTCTATTTATCTTATGCACATAGTAGATAAGAGTTTTATTCGTTAGGTTTTATAATAACGTGATGCCATCTTTGGAAGAACCAACTTCTGACTCAGCAGGGCAGAATCCAGACCCAGCTCTTCAACAATGGTTGATCAGCCTAAATCTTGACTCAGGTGTCATAGCAAAGGTTAGGCTCACTTATATTTTATTAAGAGTTTATAATTTAGAAGGAAAAATGTTGTTATTTCTAAAAAATTATAATTAAAAAATAATTAAAAAATGTTGTTATTTCTAAAAAATTATAAAAAATTTCTTTTTATACCCTTTAGAGTAACCCTGGGATCACAAGACTGGGATTAAGTTTTTAAGTTTAACTTCATACTTCGTCCAAGGTCGTATCCAGGGGGGGGGAATTTGGGGGTTTGAACGAAATGTTTGTCTGACTCGTAAAAACGTAAAGAAAATCGATATAAACAAATTTGGTATGCTTTTTTTTTGTTTACCCCCCCCCCCATCGAAAAAAAAATCCATATGTAAAACACCCGCCGAAAAAAAATACTGGATACGGATTTTCTTCCTATGTTATATGGTATATCCTATGTTAGTCCTATGTTATATCATTTCATCGGTTTAGTTTAAATATTTTAAATGAGTCGTTGAATAACAGATCCGTCAAAAGAAAACTATATTTTACCAAAGTGAAAACTTTGCTCTAGACAGGCGAAAGGAACCGACTTAACATGAACATCTGCCGTATTGTTAGCCATTTTATGAAAAAAATAAGAGATGAATATTTAATCATGTAAAGCCAGGATTTTGAAACGTTGAACTTTCCAGACCTAGTTCACTCTAAAAGTACTGAAATATACGTAACTATCTCTTTCTTATTCGAATCAATTCATTTTTTCAATTTGCTCTTTTTTCGCTTGTGCGTGTCATTTTTTTTGCTTAGAGGCAGGTTAAAATTGGTTATGACCGAAATACGTACCAACGGGGTCTTGGCCCCCGTTTTTTTTTTTTTTTTTTTTTTTTTTTTTTTTTTTTTTTTTTTTTTTTTTTTTTTTTTTTTTTCGAGAATTAGATAATTGTAATAATTTTTAGAATTAGATAATTTCATATGACTTTTAGCATAATTTTTAAATAAAATGGAAATATGTGATAAAATAAATGCTATATAGTATAAATAAAATATAATATAAAATAAATAAATAAATTTTACAGAAAAATTAGAACATTTTTTGTAATTTTTAAAGTAATTTTAGATTATTTTTAGGAGTAAAATTAGAACATAATTAGAATTTTACCCTCTGAATAGACCTTTCATGTGATCTTCGTTCAAAATGCTGCTTAAAAACCAAATATTGATTTCATTTGAATTTCTTAAATCAAAGTGAACATACGTTATCAAATGAATGTCTGTTCAGTAGAATTTTTAGGAGTAGAATTAGAACATAATTCGAATTTACCCTCTTAAAACACATTTGATGTGACCTTCGTTCAAAATGTTGCTTAAAAACCAAATATTGATCACATTATAATTTCTTAAGTCAAAATGAACATACCTTATCAAATGAATGTCTGTTTATTGTTTTCTAAATGCTTTCATAAAAGATAAAAATAAATTAAAAAAGAACACATATCGTGGGAAAAGTGGTAATACTAAATGGGATAACCTCCTTGAGAACTCCCCTTTGAGTTGTTCTAGGTCAAAACAAACTTTTAGGACTGAATCTACAATCCAGATTTGGCCATGGGTATTTAGTTTAAATTCATTCCTCTACTCTTCCCCCTCCAGAATATTGACTTCTCGTGAATTCAGCTTATTGTTGTACTGCTTGAATTAAAGTTCCATGAACGGCTCAATCATCTAAGTTGGGGCCCGCAAATGTGTTGCCAAGCTTCTTTCTCCTTTCTTATTCCTATTTGTAGGTTATGGCAGATTTTTAGAAGTTAGGTCAAGCTTCTTTTGTTTTCGTGATTTTAATTTATTGGTGAAGGGTGAATATATGTAAGTAGATTATAAGGATGGAAACAACTGTCATATACAACCCAATGTCATATACAACCCCTGATGATTGTTGAAGTATTATGTAAGCGTTATTTTGGTTAATAAACTATTTCTTTTATTCCCCTACATTTCTGTGAAGTGACGCCACTGTTGCAACAGTTATTCTAAGTTTGTGTTGAATCTTGGTTAGAGAATTTTGAGTTTCGATAAAAAAAAAAATACCTTTTCTTTTTGGTGTCAGCTCTGTTTAAAGTATATTTGTTATCTCCGTTAGAAAATGTATAGTAACATTTGTAGTAACAGTAACAGCGTAGGTATATCCTAATCTATAGTAACAGTGTAAATGTATAGTAAGACTCGACTTATGTTATATTAATTTAAAAAACATCTTCCACAAAACAAGTTTTTCAAAGATAAGTAACGAACTGTATCTAGCCAAAAATGAGTAGAAATAAAGTAAAATATTCTTCCAAGAGTAAAACTACAACAAATCACTATCATTAAATAAATGAAACTCAAAACGAACAGAAATTACAATAAAGAGCCGAGTCAAACTCAAAACGAGTAGAAATTAACATGAGTAGGGCTGATAACTCCCATGCCTTCTCAAGACCAGAACATAATTTGCCCTTTACTGAAAACAAATTGCATTTTAAATGTTTTCACTTTTTTATTTTCATAAATTAAAAAAAAAATTATCAAAACTTTTAGGAATAAATATCAGTATATGTCAACTAAAGTGACAATCCACGGTTATTTGTTTTTGTTTGTTTTGTTGTTTGTTTTTTTGTTTTTTTTCTAGTAAAGCGCAAATTATATTCTGGTCTTGACAAGGCATGAGGGTATTAGTTACAATAACTGTAGTGGTAGTATTAATAGTACATACATAGTGCCTTCTGGCTAGTTCAAAATCCCCCACAACTTACCCTTATATTTCTAAGTTAATAATTTAAGTTATTCTTCAGATATTGCTTTGTCACCTTTTTGAAAGTCCACATCTTCATAGTTTCTTTGATTTATTTCAACATCCGCCGAAATATTCTTTAAAAGCTTCATCTTAATGCCCTTAGCTTGCGAAATCGCAATAGTTATAGCAGCATTAGTAGTAGCATGCGCATAGCACCTTTAGTTTCTTCAACGTCCCCTTCAACACACACTGAAAGTTTCGGCTTAATACCATAAACCGTTCCTGAAGCATTCCTGATGCGTCTGCTTGACAACCTGTGTATAATGTGTTTCGAGTGCGGGCATAGTGTGTTTCGAATTAGTTCCATACAGTTTCTATATATCCCAAATTTTCTCCTTAATAACCGTACTTTTAATAGCGGTAGTAGCAGTAGAATTAATTTTAGTAGCCTAAGCTTTAGTGGCAGTAGTAGTAATAGAAATAGTAATAATAGTAACAGTTGTAGTAGTATGAGTAGAAGCAGTAGCATTAGAATGCAAATATTTTCTTTTGGTTAGTTCAGCATCACTCACAACAAGCCCTCTTTTTTCAACTACACACACCAAACTGTTTTTAAGATATTGCTGTTACACCCTTTTGACAACCTGCATACAGACGACGTGTTGTGATTCAGTTCATCTTGTCATTTCCTGAATTTTCCAAATTAATATACTCAGTTATTCCTGTATTACACCCTTTTGACAATCCGTATACACATAACGTATTTTGATTCAGTTCAACATTCCCCTCAACATTCTCCTAAAGGCTCACCTGAATGCCCTTCGTCTTCTTGGAAAGCAAACTTCAAACATGCATACCTTTCTCAATAGCATGTGCTGTGTGTAAACAATGAACGAATTGCCAAGCTTACAGCCCTTGTCCTGAGGACTGTGGGGAGGTTGACATCCCCAGAGACATAATTACTGTGCCTTTCAACAAGGCTGAACAAAATATATCTCCTAAAATTGCGATCAGATATATTTTTGGGAATGGTGGGCTTGGGGGGGGGGGAGGCTGATGTCCCTCCATTTATTTTTGACTCTTAAAAAGGGTACTAAAACTTCTGACTTCCAATCAAATGGGTTCATCCGATTCAAAGTTTATACGACCACCTGTTCCAGAAAAACCTTGTATGCCCCGGGGCATAACTTACAACTCTTGCCCATGACCTCTGGAGGATTGTGTCCTCCCTAAAGACATTGTTATATGATTTTTGGACTATTCTTAACAAAAAGGCTATCTCACAATTTCAATTGAATGCGTTTCAGGAAAAGAGGATGTCAGGGGGACGGCTAGTAACTCTCCATCATGTTTGAATCTTAAAAGAGAACTACAACTATATACTTCCAATCCAATGAGCCTCTTCTAAATTTCACACAACCATCCCATCCATTAAAACCTTATATACCCCTAGGGCATAACTTACAACCCTTACCTCCAGACTCTGGGAGATTCTGTCAACCCCGAAGGCCTTATTATATGGTCTTTGGACTGTTTTTGAGCAAATTGCTATCTCAAAATTTGTATCGGATGCATTTGTGGATAATACGTAGGGGGGGGGGGGGTCATCCGCCCTCTGATGACTTTGAATCTTAAAAGTGGACTAGAACTTCTGATTACCAATCCAATGAGCGCTTTCCAAAGTTCCTACGACCACTCTTTCTATATAAACCTTATATGCCCCCAGGGCAAAACTTACAACCCTTGCCCCGAGGGCTGTGGGGGGGATGTCATCCTCAAAGAAATAATTTCCGGACCTTTTAATTACGATGAACAAAATGGCTATCTAAAAATTTTGATTGGATGTGTTTGGGGAAGTTGTGGGCGTGGGAGGGGGTTAGTTGCCCTCCAATCACTTTCGGATATTAAAAATGGCAATAGCCCTTTTAATTTTCAATCGAATGAGCCCTTTTCGTAGTTTCTACGACTACTCCTTCGATACGAAGCGCCCTGGTCTAAGACAAACCAAAAATAAATAAATAATACATTGTGCCCATATTGCTCTTTACTTAGGCAGTGCTATTGCGCTACCTATGATTATGGTTTTTCACGAAAACGAGAGTTTTATGAGATCCCCTGTTTGCATTTATTACTTTAAACTATTTATTATATCTTTACATTTTAGTTCATACTCGAAGATTACAGGTTAGATGATGTGCTCAATTTTATGGAAAGAGATGATCTGAGGAGGCTAAATTTGAGGTAAGTTCTCCCACTTTTTTCTACTTATTTTCTATTGTCCTTTTGAGTTTGTGGGTCTTAGATGTATTAAATAAAAAAAAAGTTTTGTTTTAAATGAAAGTAAGGAGCAACATTGAAACTTAAAACGAACAGAAATTATTCCGTATATGAAAGGGGCAGTCCCCTCCTAAACGCCTCGCTCTTTATGCTAAAGTTTTTATTGTATTAAAAAGTAGAGTTGTGAAAAAGAGTCAAACTTTAGCGAAAGGGCGAGGTGTTGAAGAGGGGACAGCCCCTTTCATATACGGAATAATTTCTGTTCGTTTTAAGTTTTAATGTTGCTCCATACTTTCAGTTAAAAAAAACTTCCTTATTTTATTTAATTTCTGAACGTTTTTCAACCAATGCAGATTTTGGCTCACCGTACATGAAAAATTAAAACACAATTTACATATTAATTTTGACAGATTTATTCCGGGTATGAAGGGTCGCCCCCTCCTCAATACCATGCTCTTTACGCTAAAGTTGTTAGCACTTTTAAAAAGCTTCCTATTCCAATTAAACAGCCCCTCAATTTTAGTAAACAGTCAAACTTTAGTGTAAAGACTAAGGTACTGAGGAAGTGCAACCCTTCACATATGGCATAATCTCTGTTTGTTTTTCAAATTATGTCGGTAAACCTGGCTAACCCTCTATGAAAGATACCCCTTTCCTCACGGAAAACTCCTCTGTGGAATTTCATCCAACGCAAATTGCACCCCCCTCCCCGTCAAATTCCCTCCAGACAGTTCCTTCCTCGCTGAACCCCCCCCCCCCCCTCTCTGTAAAATTGCTTGTCGACGATTTACCCTGAAAAATTCTCCTTAGCATTTTTTTTTATTGGAATGAGACTTTAATCCCTAATCGGTTTCTCGATCACTCCAGAGATGCCCCCTTCCATGGGAATTATTTCCCAGAAAACAGAACGTGCGATAAAAGCTCCTGGATAATTCCCCCGGAACATCTCCATATAAAAAATTTGGCAAAGAGAATATAAGACAATCAAAAGAATTTTGTATAGTAATTCTGTCAAAACCTTCCAGTGTAACATTTCCCCTAGAATATTCACTCCCCAGAAATATCCCTCTCCAAGGAAGACTCCCTTAGAAATCCACCCCTAGCACAATCCTCCCCCCCCCCAAAAAAAAAAAATAAAAATGGCTGTATACTTCCCAATAAAAAACACTATATGTAAACAATGGGCAAAGTTCACAACTTGCAGCCCCTCCTCCGGGGACTGTGGGGGGTCATGTTACACCTAAAGACATAGTTATTAGATTTTTCAATTATGCTGAACAAAATGGATATTTCAAAATTTGGATCCGGCGACTTAGGGGAAAAATGAGCGTGGGAGGGGCCCTAGTTGCCGTCCAATTTTTACGGTCACTTAAAAAGGGCACTAGAACTACGGTTTTCAGTCGAATGAGCCCTCTCGCGATATTCTAGGACCAATGGGTCGATACGAATATCCCTGGGAAGAAAAAAAAAACAAATAAACACGCATCCGTGATCATTCTTCTGGCAAAAAATACAGAATTCCACATTTTTGCACATGGGAGCTTGAAACCTCTACAGTAGGGTTATCTGATTTGCTGAATCTGATATTGTGATTTTCATTAAGATTCTACGACTTTTAGGGGGTGTTTTCCCCCTTTTTTGAAAATAAGGCAAATATTCTCAGACTCTTAACTTTTGATGGGTAACACTAAACTTGATATAACTTATATATTTGTAATCAGCATAAAAATCTAACGTTACCACGAACTGTTTGAAAGGCATACCTTTTTGTTCGATTTTATAAGGTAAATATTTATGTTTTTTTATCCTTTTTATAATTATGAAAATATAATTTATGTCTTGCTTTCAGATGATCAGTGGGGGTTGAATAATGATTACAATCTGTTTGCAAGAGTTTTTATCTTTTTTCATCGTTTTACAGAGAGATGGGGGGGGGGGGTTTGAAAGCTAGTTGAATTGGTTAATGGTAAATGAAGTTCAGTCAAGGAAGACTGAACTCTCTTCTTTCTCTCTCTTCTCTCTCTCTATTTCTCTCTCTCTCTCTCTCTCTCTCTCTCTCTCCTCTGTCTCCTCTCTCTCTCTCTCTCTCTCTCTCTCATCTCTCTCTCTCTCTCTCTCTCTCTCTCTCTCTCTCTCCTCTCTCTCTCTCTCTTCTCTCTCTCTCCTCTCTCTCTCTCTCTCTCTCCTCTCTCTCTCTCTCTCTCTCTCTCTCTCGTCTCTCTCTCTCTCCTCTCTCTCTTCTCTCTCTCTCTCTCTCTCTCTCTCTCTCTCTCTCTCTCTCTCTCTCTCCTCTCTCTCTCTCTCTCTCTCTCTCTCTCCTCTCTCTCTCTCTCTCTCTCTCTCTCTCTCTCTTCTCTCTCTCTCTCTCTCTCCTCTCTCTCTCTCTCTCTCTCTCTCTCTCTCTCTCTCTCTCTCTTTCTTTTTTTTTCTCTCCCTCTAGTCTCTTTCTTGTGTTGACTGCTCAAATCTTTGCAAGTGGACATGTTTAGACCAGCAGATTATTATCTTGGTGCCTAAGCTATATGCGATTAAACATGGCTGACAACAGACCTACTTTTAAAGATTATATACAGGCCTGATATCCCTGCGAAAATTCAACATGAAATATGTAGTCCTGCCTTACTATTATTCCAGCTAGGATCAAGAATGCCAGAAAAACTCGAATGTTCGGCATTTAGTTTATGTTTCTTCAGTCGAATCCAAATTAAACTGATTTAATTTCGGTCTGGTAATGAGTTTAGTTCAGGACTGAGCATTTTCTAGAACGTAGTTTTCACACGTCAACAAAACAATCAGTAAAATATTGAAAGGAAGATAAATCTAGTCCTTCTAAGGTCAACACTATATGATTTTGAGTGCCATTTGGATTTGATGTGTCGACGGTATGTCGTAAGAATAAACATTACTAATAACTTACTGCAGCACCAAGCTGAGGCCAACACAGCTGTGCACGCTGCTCTTCCACTTCAATCTAAAAAAAAGGAGTAAACAAGGCTCTCTTAGAGACTAAGCTCATCTTCCCATTTCATCCATGATGCATAGTGTCCTAATTCAGGATTCCGAGGAACAGCAACAGTGTTGATGCAATTGACAAAAGAGAGTCTCAAAAGGAAATGGCGCACTTATAGCCCACAATTTTCCTGAGGAAGATGTTCATTATATAACTGTCCTTCCTCCAAACCCTGTGTGCCAATCTGAGATATAGGCTGAACTCTCATCGTCATTGCCTTTTAACGACTTGGAATGGAGGTCTGTCTTCCTTTTGACTACTATGTTTATTATTTTTAGTTACAATCATTTCAATTGTCACTAACTATGCTCTGTGCTTATCAATATACATAACACCTAATGTATCTGTGTGTTTCCTGTATACATTACTACACTGATCATCCGATCACCTAGAAACTTTAAAAACCTGTTGAGTACATTCTTGCAAAAGTTGTTGGTATAAAATTTGTGGACCCCCTTTCTAAGGCCCTTTCTAAGGCCCTCTTAATACTTTTCACACTGGAAGAAATTAGGGACCCCTCAACACAAGAATGTGAGTCTTTTCCAATCAAATCATTCATATTTTCTGGATCTTCAGTTAACGGGTTAGTTAGTTATGAATTTTGTTATCCGACATACTTCCAGAATTATAAAAAAGAATTCCCTGAATTCTGAAAAAAAGAATTCTCAATTTCTCTGAATTTGGTATTGAATAGTTTCATTAATTTTCGTATTCAACCTAATTTTTCAAATACTTTTCTAATTTAAAAACACAATCGCCATTTTATGTGTAGGCAAAATTTTCCAGGGGCGTGGGAATTTTTCATATAAAAATGAATTTGATTATATGTATTTTCTGGCTCTTTGCATATGCAATCAAAATGAATTAATTGATTAATTTACAGAAATGTAGGGTAAAGGACAACTTTATTCAATGTGGGATTAACTCTATTGGGAAAGCATGACGTTTAAAAAAAAAGATGTTCATGTTTATCGATTCAGTGCATTATCATGTTTTTCGATTTATGGACTCGATTCCTCATTGAAGGGGAATTTTCCGGGGAAGAATTCTCCGCATAGGGGGGGGGGGGCTCAAACACTTTTAAATTTAAAAATATAATCGTTTTTAGTACAAAGGGAGGGATTTTTCGTGGTGGAGGGGAATTTACCCTGGAATTCCTTTCTTTTGATATTGCAGCAAAGCGCGACGGGTAAGCTAGTTATTTCTTTAATTGAGTATTTGTGCTAGTGTAATTTGGATTATTTTATTTCAGGGCTAGAGTTAAACTTCTATAATTTTGTTTATTACTTTTAATAGCAACAACTACAGTTATTACTAACTATGCTCCCGCACTTCTTATTTCTGTAATTGAATATTTACACTTTTTAATTTGGATTATCTTATTTCAGAGCTGGAGTTGAACTTCGACTGTATAGAGCAATACAAGAGTATCGTAAAGCAAAAATGCGTCAGTCGGATAGTGAGGCTGATGGCTCAAGCAGAGGCTGATTTGGAAATGATAAATACTCACAGACTGCCTTTTTTCACTTGTTATAAGAGTATCACTTTTTTCCCAAGAAGTTCACCAGCCCAAAGTTAGAGCATATTATTTATGTAAAATAATATTTGAATACTTGTATCGTTAATTAAATATGGGCAAGAGTGTTACTATTAATATGAGAGTAACTGTACTTGGTTCCTCTGGAAGGTCACTGGAAGAACTATAGTCGTTTATCTAGAACCAGCAGATGATTAACAGTCCTATAATGAGGAACTCCATCTTTATTTACTAGCTCTTTTCATTTAATTAACAAGTTTTGTATTTTATATCAATAAGTTTGAAGATGCTAAGTTAAATGTATATTTAGTGCTTTTGAGACAATTTAAAAAGTAGACGTGTATGCGTTTCACAAACAGTATCAATAAGAAAATTATAAAAAAAATATATATAATTTGTCTTGATTTTAGACAGCTGAGCGATACTCAATATTGCTTTGAGTTTTTAAGCTTAATTATAGTGTTTTAACTTTCACTTTTCGAAGTAAATAGTTTATCCATCGATTTTATGGGTAAAATATATTTAAACAAACCCAGTGTTCTTGAAGTGTTGAGATTCTGTAATCACTTAAATCGGCTGAAATATGTAGATCATGTATGCCTATTTGTAATGCTTGATCTTTTTTCTCTTCATTTATTTTTTTATTTGCAAGTCCCGCGGCAAGCTTTCGGTATGTAGCTTATTTTGGCATTTAGTCGCCTGTTGGATGAACAGTTAACCTAAATAACCGGTCAGAAACCATTCATTTATTTGTAAAGTGTATGATTTGAGGCCTGTTTTTGCCGTCCAAGCTAATACGTTTGAATTCATGGAAATGTATTAATTGGGAGGGAAATTTTTAAATAGGACCTTCCAGGGCCGTATCTGGGATTTTTTCGGGGGGGGGGGGGGGGGTACAAAAGGATTTGTTCTGGGGAGGGATGAAAAAAACTTGAAAAAAACGCATCAAAAATTGTTTATATTCATTTTTCTTACGTTTTTACGAGTTAGACTAAAATTTCAGAGGGGGGTTCCAACCCCCTACCCCTCCCCCCCCTGGATACGGCCTTGGGACCTTCAAATGTATGTAGAGTTAAAACTGTATTTATTACTTGACGAGTTAAAACTGTATTTGATGCCGAAGAATACAGTAAAAAACTGTAAAACATCAAAATCATCCACGGTTATTTCTTAAACGAAATATTCAAGTTTATTTCTATTCTTCGATTTTTTTCAATCTGACGCTCAAATTCTATCAACAATTGTCCCTAATTCGAATTATCACAATATTCCGTTTACATTTGTAGGTGACAAGTGCCGTTTAGTTCGCAATATAAAAATGTTATAATATCTTGTTACGGCGATAAAAACAGGCCTCTGATACCAACCCGGTTCTGCCTTTTGAAACCCCATTTTCTTACTGAATTCATTTTATTACTGAGTGAGTCTGAGTTCAAACTGAGTTCAGGAATTCTACATTAACTGCCTTGTCAGTAAAGATATCCTGTAGTCGATATAGATATTATAGTATAAGTAAATATATTATAGTATATTATAATATAAAAATACTACTCTTCTGTTGCCAAGAGCAGTGTTTCTCAAGTCTTATGTTTTTGTCTTGTCTACCTTTTTGCCTTTTGCCTTGCTTTCTTTCTAGTACTTCATCATATTCCCGGTATAGGATTACATGTCGTTACTTTTATGCCTAAAGATTGTATCCGACAATTTTATGCGCATGAGCTGAATTGCTTAAAACTAATTTACTAAGCTGTCATGGTTGTAGTAGTAGCTGCAACCTAGTAAAGAACCAATCCAAAGCCATTTTTAACAAAAAAAGTGTTTTAAAAAACTGGCTTGTGAAAAAAAAAAATCGCCATTTATAGCTGATTCAGGTAACTATTGTCTCGATTAGTTTTAATAGTAAAATGTTATAATTTATGAGAATTTAGGAAAATTGCGTTAAACCCAAGGCCGTATCCAGAGAAGGGGATTACCGACTTAAAATCCCCCCCCAAAAAAAAATGGCCGACCCGTAAAAAAGTAGCAAAAATGCGTTGATACTAATTTTGATGCCTTTTGTAAAGATTTTTTCGTGAACCTTCCCCCCGAACACAAATCCTGGATACGCCCTTACTTAAACCCTTAATAAACGGCGTCAGATCAAACAAAAAGTACACGACTGTTATCGTTGTGACCCGAAAACCCTATACAGAAAACTTACAGAACCCTGTCTTGAACAACAAGAAAAATCACTTTTGTATGGGTTGGTCTTAAAGGCTGAACCACCAGAATAATTTAGATCAGGAGTATCCGAGCGTGATTAAATATATATTAACCTTGCGGTTCTCTAATTGAATGCAGCTAAGGAAACGATTTCTGGCAGTTACTTTAGAAGTATCACAATGTTATATAGGACCTTTAGACGTAACAGCGACATAAGGTTCTAATTAATCATAAAATGAGCCCCATTTCGCCTATAGGAAAGTTGAAAGACAACGTACTTGCTCAAAATTCAATAATTGCTCCCTGAAAGACTAATTAACTTCTTACAAGGCGTACTTTAAACATTGGGAAGCTCTGTTCTTGGAGTTTACCTCCTTTTGTCTTTTCTTTTGAGACTAACTCTGCCATATTTATTAACTGCCATTTTTTGTGTTACTGTGAAGATTGTTTTATGTTAAAATATTTTAATTGTAGATTATTTATAGTTGCCTTATTGAAATCTACGTCATTATTTAATATTTGAAGTCACTTTTATCTAAAAAAAGATTCTTTCAATAAAAAAAGGAAAAAAGAAAGATTCCTTCAATAAAATATTACATTTACTATATAGTAATTTGACAAAGTTTTTGCCTGAAATGACTAACATTTTTTCTCGTGGGTATTTTAAGAACTACAATCTCTTTAATATATGATGGCGTTAAATGCGTTAATGATGCGTTAAATGCTACTTGATGGCGTTAAATGGGTTAATGATGGCGTTAAATGCTACTAAAGAAGATAAAAAGGGGCCATAAAAATAAAAATAGATTCCTTTGAAAAAAAAATTGCTCTTGTCGTGATTAATCTGTAATTATTTTAGAAAAATCTCCCCCTAGGTTCTATTCCTTGTTTTGTAAACTATCAGTTTCTTTTTCTTTCATAGATTATGTTGCTCGGAAATCGCTTTAACGTCTTTAGTATTCTTTAGGGTTTAGTATGTTTTCTTTTCGATTTTTGTGCATGGTGAATTGTTTTTAGTTTATTTACTTATTTTCTTTTGACTGTTTTAATTTCTCCCATACCAAAGTCAGACTAAACAAGTTACTTGAAACTCTGTGGTTGTATTTCAAATATTATTTATCATTTGTGTAAATTACACATATTAACTGCCTTTTGCTTGAAGCTTGATATATTCAAAAACGTGCCTTTATAACTTACTTCAAAAATGCTGACTTCGTATTTATATTTTGCACAAAGTCTGTACAATCATATTTTTGTTTATTTAGTCCTAGGCAGTCAATTTACTATTTTAAGTCTCGACATCTTGCAAGAAATTAATAAAAAGAGAAAAATGTGATCACCATCACATTGCTTTTGCGCGTATGTTTTTTGTTTTTATTTAACAGGGTTAGAAATTACTTTAACATGGTCAATATTTTTAGAGGTATTATTTTTTTTTCTTTGTGTTAAAGCTGCAAACAGAATATTCTGCAAGGTTCTGTGGAAAATGACAAAATTATGGATTTTCCTGATTGCCTCAAGTTTAGGAAAGTTGCCATTAGTATTACATAATCTTGAAAGTCAATTTTCCTAGGTCTATCAATGAGGTTATTAAAATATTTGGACCAATGCTTAGACTGTCTATTGGTTTCTTTTTATAGCTCAGTATGGTGACCAGACATATATCAAGGAGTTTTCTGGGGGGGGGGGGGGGGGGCTCTTTAAAACTAGGAAATTTTCAGTTTTCTTTATTTCGCTCGTATAAATCTTCTTTTGTTGTTGTGTTTGTCTCTGTTTTATAATGTTGACCGAAATAAATAAAAGTTTAACTGAAGAATTTTTAGTTTCGCCTGTTTCCAATTCTTTTAGTTTTATTCCAATTTCAAATTTTTAAACGACGCTGTTTTTGTCTTAGTTAAAAAAAAAATTAGGTTAACTGAAAATGCCTCGCAGTTCGATGTTATTTAAGAAAGAGAAAGCGCTTTTTAACCTTAGCAGAGCACTGTGCAATAAGGTATAGAAGGGTAGCTTTTCAATACCTTGGGAATTTGATGATCTAGAAAAATTAAATTTTGAGGAATGGATATTTAGCCCCAGTTATGGCCCAGGATGATGGTGTTTAAGTCCCAAGGGGATCAAACAAAAGACATTTTGTCCCCTGAACCCATCTTATGTGAATTAATACTTCAAAACCGCGATTCTTTAAGATTTTCTTGACTGTTTCAAAATTGTGTCAGTATTGCCAGACACGGTTTTTTTTTCGCTGATTTTTCACTCGCGTTTCTTTTTTCAATTTGGCACTCGTTACTACTAAAACTGCATGGGTATTTTTTTTAAACTGAATCCCCCATTTTTTCAGATTTTTAGGGATATATATGACGTTCAAGTTTCCAATAAAGCAGTTCAAAACCGGATTTCATGTTCAATATCCTTGGAAATTTAAGCTCCGACTTTCCCCTCCAGCCATTGGAATGGACTACAGTATTTCTTGGCCCTATTTAGTGAAAAAACTTTCCATTGCTTTTTATGAATCTTGCCTTTATTCATTTGTATTGAACGTCAACTTTGTTTACAATAAACCATCTGGTTTAACTTATTTAGAAAATTTTGTGACCTTACAGCTACAAGAAAGTTTCTAGGAAAGTTTGACAAGCTACGTTACAAACTCGTAAAAATTAAGTTACTGCTGATATAATTTGATCAACTAGATTTTTGATTTAAGATAAAAGTGGACATTAACACGCACATCGATGAAGATAAAGTTATTACGAAGTCACTACAATAAGCACTTCTGAGGTATATATTTCCATTAATTAAAGCTGCAGTTGTTTGAAAGATACTTTCAAGGCTTGTGACGACAGTTGGCATTTTTCATGATTAAGTTAAAAAGAAAGAAAACTCAGAAAGCGAAGAGTGACGTTAAAGCTTAAAATGAACTGAAATTACTGTAAATGTGAGGAGGGATTCATCTCCCTAGTTTTCAAGATAAAATTCAATTTGAAAAGAAAACAAAACACATTCTCAAATGTGCTCTATTTAGAAACGGAAATTTTTGTTTGTTCAAATATACTTGTTTCCCCCGTCCTTTCCCATTCCCCTAAAAGTTAATACAGAACTATGCAATATTCTATATAAATGGATGGAAATCTCAAGTGAGTCAAGCCTAAGCAACTACTGTTTTGTTTGGACTACAAATACATGTTTGTGAACGATTGCAACACTAGGTAGCAAAATGGATGCTTCTTCTTGGGCAGAAAGCATTTGGAATCCATCCTTCGTTGTCCTTGTGGCTTTGAAGTTAGCTGACGCTCCGTGCACAGCTTTTCGATAACAATTTTAAGCTGATTGCCTATCTCAAAATTTTAGATCGATATCATTTTGGAAGTTTGACCCAATTCGAGTTTGGCAGTTGGGCCCTATTCGAGTTTTGGCAGTTTGGCCCTTCCGTTGTTTTTCAACACTAAATGGTAAATATCGACGCTACTGTGGCGTGGTCTTTTCGTTACTTATAAACAGCGCTAGAAAATTATATTTTCATTCGAAGTCTCCTTATATTAGTTCAACAGCTTCCTTCCAGGAAAAAAACTAATTAATATGCCTCCATGACCATGCTTGTGGGGGAAAATGAAATATTCCTCTTTTTAAAAAATTTTCCTGAACCTCTCTTAAACAATTTTCAGACATTTTACATATTTTATTGTCTTACTGATATATTTTCCGTCAAATTACACCCTTTCTGAGATGTTTCACTTTTCTTAAATTCTGCAAACTGAACAAAAAATTTTCATATTTGGAACCAGACTAAACATTAAATCTCTTTTATGTGTACATTGGTTCATTTTAAGGGTTTCTATTACTATCAACAAGGGTTCATCACAATTATCGGTTTGACAAAAAGAATGTACATTACTTTAAAAACGATCTAGAACAACTAAAAGTATAGTAGGTATGGAGGGATACTTCTTTTCAGAACTGTCAGATTCTGACCTCCTCAGAAAATTGAGGTTCTGATTTCATCAGAAATTTGAGGTTCTGATCTCATCAGAAATTTGAGTCTTCCGATTTTTTTTTTTTTATTATTATTTTTTTTTTGTAGTGGTAGCAATTTTCTAGCAGTTTTTTTTGCAGTTTTCATATTTTTATCCTTTTTTTATATTTTCGTTGCATTTCAATTATAAATAGAAAGGAAGTGTGGTTTGAGAAATTACTTACAATGAGAAGACTTATTTCTCTCTTGTTTTTAATGAAAATTTTAGACTAATATAGAATACAAACTGTAAAGTAGAATGGCAAAGGTGTATGACCGTTTTTTTACAGTTGAAAAATGCTTAGAAAAGAGTAGGGGGGATACGTCTTAGAAACAACATGATGACACCATAAGATTCATCTACTGATTCAAATTGACGCTTCCACAAACATGGACCCCCAATTCTTAATGTACCATTATAAAGTTAAAAACTTAAAACAAAGACAGTTTGTGATTGTGTCAACCTTTTCTAAAACCTTTTATTTAAAGTTTTCTACCTCCAACTGCTTTAATTTTTCGATATTACCGCTTGAATAAAGGCACTTTAGTGTTTGTAGTGTGTGAGCCATTTAATATTACACAATTTTAAAAAAAGACACATGGACGCTTATAATAAATGCAAAACAACGTTTATCAAAAGAAGTCTTTTAAGCCGTGTCTGACGAAGCTATCATCAAACGTCACGGTCAAAGGAGCTATCAGTTGTCAAAACGTGCACAATTTGGTCCAGGCGACATCTTGCATGCAGACTAGCTAATATATACACAGCCTCTTTACGCAATAATAGTATAATAATTTATTTGAGCAAAGATCCGCAATAACTTGAAAAGACGAACTAAAAAAAAACAATCGACAGTACTTCGATCAAATGCATAAAGACGTAAATTCAATCCAAAATGGAACTACAGAAAAAGAGCCTTATGGTTCAATCCTAGTCTCATAAATTTCCCCACTTCAGAATATCCCCAAAATCCTTCCTCATTATTTTCGCCCAATCTTGTCAACAAAACTTACCCCAAAAATCTAGCAATTCCTTACATTCCACTCCAAAATCGAAAAGTTTTCACCAAATACCCACGTCCATTGGGCAAAAGTAAGGATCATTTTGCTGCCTAGCCTGATCCATATACTTCCTTCTTTTCATAAATGGGAACTAGTCCCCTCTCAATCTTAGAAAAACAACTTAACTTGCCCCTACTCATTACTTAAATAAATTCCTTAACCCCTGGCCAACCCTTTTACCCGTGCATACAACTCTAGTGACCGGATCCTTGACACCTTCTCGTGCCGCACTTGATCTCCTTACTTTGTAACCTCTTCTTCACTCTTGTCACTATCAAGCGGAGATCCACGTTCATACCCATACCTTCTCTTTGTAGCTCTCTTGAAACAAATTCGTCTAGTATTCTCTCGATTCCACGGCATTTAAATACGCTCCTTTGCAACACAGAACCTTGACGTCTTCAGAAGCTTTTCTCAAAGCCTAATCATATTTACCGGTCTTCAACTTACCGGGCGACCTCAGACCTAACTCACCATGAATTACCAAATTATTGACAAATCTAATTACCCCGACAACCCTTTTCAAATACTGTACCTGAACATTTTCCAGCTTAGTATTTCCATGTCACCAAATTTCACAGCCATAATGCATAGCCTAACTAAAATAGCAAGAAATCCTAATTTATGCACACTTACCTCTTTAATCTTAGCTAACTGGTTCGCCTCTGTCTTCCAAATGCCAAAACACATTGAAGTGGAATTTCAGAAGCTGTAAAACTATAAGTGAGAACTTACTGTCGCCTGTGTCCTCAAAACCTGTTTCCACTAGCAAAAAGGCAAAACAGCATCTATTGTAAAATAATGGCATCCTGACCCAAACAATTAGATAACGTGTCATACTAGACGTGATCTACAGGGATAACTGCAGTCTGAATGCTGCTTTAACTTATGAAACATATACTTGTATATAAAAAAAAAAAAATACAAAAAGAAGAATTTAATTATTAGCTATGGGAGGCTTAGTCGACAGAGATCTTCAAGAGATTTTCCTCATCTTCACTCTCCTCTTCCGATGTCTCTTCTTCTTCTTCTTCTATAAAATAAAAGAAATTTAGAGAGATTTGTTCAGCCGAAATGTAAAAAACAATAAACAAAACATTAGACTATAAACTTGATATATTAACAGAAAAATAGACATATCTATTGGGAGACAAACTTGAAAAAACAATCAAAATTGCTTTGACGAACAGTCGCTTTAGCTAATGAACAGAGGAAAATAATCCAGGTATACAGCCCACAAAAACTTTTACTTTTCAACTGAGAAAAAGTGCTAAAAATATTCGGTTCGATTTATTTATGACTCGATGTAAACAAAATGAAAATGGGGTATAACATAAAAACGGAAAAGAAAATGAAAACAAAAGAAGAGTGAAAAATACAACAAAAGCAAGTTAAATATTAACAAAGAAGAAGGGGGGGGGATCATTTACTTCTTCTAAATGAAAACACCATGGGTGTCTATTGATTCGATTATTGTAAGTTTTAATGCATCTGCTGATGACAGCAGCAGGGTCTATGGTGCCGTATTTCCATTTTTCCAAGTTTTTAATCCAGATGATGGAGATTTAGCCAGTCTCTCCTTTTTTCATACAGCTATAGTACCATGCGCTGACAGATGCTTACCAAGGCTTCTAAACATTTTTCGGGACATTTAACTTAGAATACTTTCTGAAGATGTGCCACATTTTAAAATTACTATTCCTTTTTATTCTCTGCAAATGATTTTATATATTCTTTTCATTTTTGAAGAGACTGAATTTTTTGTTTATGTGACGTCACTTTTTCTCCGTTATCCTGCATTTTCTAGGGTTGGCAGGTGTAACTTATCCGACAACTAATCCAGATCATTTCAAGTAGTAATTCTACTAACCTTTGATGCCATTTACATCTAGTGAAACGCTAAAGATCAGGTTGTACGGAAAAGTAATCTTGGAATGCTCGAATGCACTATAACTGTCTTTACCCTCCCCCTCCCCCTGCTTAAAATAATAATCATTATTTAAAGCATTAACATGAATTATTATTTATTAGCATTATTTTACATATTCATCATACATGAATTATCATTACTAAATAAATCTGAGCACCTCCTATACACTACCCCACTTCTTATACAGTATTTGTCACTATTATTTCAGGCTTGTATTTCTTGGCAATTCCAACTGCTCTTTCGGACGGTCTTGTTGTCTTAAACCTGTGTTTTAAAGAAGGGCAAAAATCTAAAGGTTTGTGAGTCGTACAGACCAATTACTATTTGCTCCACAATTGGTAAGCTTTTTGAAAAGTCGATCTTCTAAGAAATAAACACAAAGTGCGAGCACGGGGAAAACCAGTTTGGACTTCGCGAAGACTTGGGTGTGCAATCGACATTTCAAAGGCGTTTGATTCCATATATACATTCACATGTTATTTTTTCTCTATTGAGAAATGGAATAAACCCTTTTCTCTGTCGTCTCTTATGAATTGGTATGATAATGCGTCCATAAGGGTGCGGCTAGGTAGCCAGCTGAGCAAATCCATCATTGTTCAGAAAGGTGTGAAACAAGGCTCTGTGCTTAGTCCAGCTCTTTTCAATAATGCCATCAGAACCGTTACTAAAAATGTTCCTCCGTCTCCAATTGGGCTCCATATTGATGTCAGCCATATCTGTTACGCAGACGATATCCTTCTATTATCAGATGATCTCCAGGTTCTCCAAAATATAGTTCATACAGTTTGCTCTGGTCTCAATGAGATTGGGCTAAATGAATTGAAGATATTTGCTCAAATGGTAACATGAAATAAATATTGGAACCTAAATATTAGCTTGATCAACGAGAAGGAATGTCACAGACTTTTACTTCAAGATATTTTCACTTCAGCAACAGAAATATATCATGGTTCCTATGTACAGTATTTGATTTGGCATTTTAAAGTTGATTTCGATGCTTGATGTTTTCCTTATATCTTTGTGTTGACCAAGCTAATTTGGATTTCTGTCCAATTTTCTTTCTGTAATTTCGTCACCCTTTTTTTTGCCCTCTTTGCTAGTTGTGATTTGCTTGTTTGTGATCTATCTTTGCATTTCCTTCTGTACTTCGTTTTGACCTCAAATTTTTGACTATATAATCTATCTTTCCACATTATATCTGAAAACAAGGCACCAATTAAGGGGCAAATACTGTGAACAAGTTAGAAAAATGAGCACAAGAGTATTTCCCTTCAGCACTGAACCAGTACTCTTGGGATGAAATACTTATCAGAGCTCCAAGATTCATTTAGAAGCAGAACATACAATTAGAAGAAAAGGAGAGAAGAAAAAAGCCAAAGAGAGACAGTGAAAAAATTGAGCTCAGAATTCAACGATTTAAAAATTACATATTTTTTATTATAGTTTAGCCGATTTTTTGGGGAGTTCTAACTTCTATTTTCTAAGGGAGCAGAACCCACGGAACATCGGTAACCAGCCTCTTTCTACCTCTATTCAGTCTCCAAGCGACTCGAATATCTTTAGTAGTTATTCTTGCTCCAAAGCAGCAGCTCATTTGACTGCTTATGGAAGATAGAAAGAACAGTTTTTACAAGGAAAAAAACGTATTCCAGTATCCTGGAAAATTCAGATAAGACAATTTGAATCTCCTGGACGGTCGCTTGGTTCACTGGAGAAACACTGGATACCCCTTCAACAAAGAGTTGAACTACAAGCAGTCTATACGTTACCGAGAATGTCCAAAATTGGTGAATGTCGTCCGAAATACCCTTTTTTCTCGTTAGATTTGGTCATCGTTGCCTGTCAACTTCTTCAGTTTTATGCAAGGTTTGATGGTGACAGGTTAGGTTAAGTTAGGTTTTCAACTCATTTCTGAGATTTATAACCTAATTCGACATAACCCAACCTAACTTTAACTTTTACCATCAAGGCTTGCATAAGACTGAAAAAGCTGATGGCCAAGCTAACTGAATCGAAGCAGAGAAAAAGGAATTCGAACAGTCATCAATAAATGTCGACATTAACCAGATTTCGGACATTCACAGCAACATATACAAATCGAAGATATCTCTGCGGATTCAAATCCATAGATTATCTTAACCAAAATATGAGATCACCAAAATTCAAAAGACCTACCATAACCCATTCTTCTGACTTGTAAATCCATTTTGACTTTTTTCGTTTGCTCTGCCTGGTCAGATACTGATTCCCTAGTTTGAGATGATCCCCCAGGGGTGTTGGTGAAAAGCCGCTGCTGCGCTTGCAGCTGTTCATTCCACACCTACAAAAAAGGAAACATAGAAATTGCATTCCTTCACATCACTGTACCAGAATTCATTGGGGGTATCTTAAAATTTTATGTGAAATGTGTTTGGCTGCTAGAAATCCTGTAATGCAGGAAGACAGTACTGAAAAGTAGGTTTAAAAGAGTGATACTAGGACAAGCAATCTGAGGAACAGAATGCTTAAGGCTATCCTTGATATTCTATAGGAAGGCTCTGCACAGTTTTGCCAAGAAAAAGACTTGGAAACTAAATATTAGCCGGAATAACTAAAAGGAATACTAATAGACCTTTACTTCGAAATAATTTCACTTCAGCAACAAAAAGACATCATGGTTCCTATGTGCAGTATTTTATTTGGCATTTCAAAAGTTGATTTCATTGCTTGACGTTTTCCACATATCTTATTGTGTTGACCTCGCTACTTTGGATTGTTGTTGTCATATCTTTTTTTAGACTCTTGAATTGCGTAATTCATTTTTTCTCAATATTGACGTACTTATGTTAGCTTACAATATGTACAATATGTTAGCTTAAAGTCATTATAGTGAATAAACATATTCTATCCAAATAGTCAGGTGCAATTTTCAAACGCGTAAAAGTTTATCTCAAATAATTTCTTTGTATCTAAACTCGTATTTATGCAGTTGTTGGCTTGTAGAGAAAAGCACCAAACAATTGCTTTGTGCTCCTCCCAGAAATTTACAGTACAACCAGATTCAAACGCTTGAAAAAGCCTCTACAGGCTAAATTAAGGCCCGAGAACGCAATTTCAAATTAAGGAGCCTCACATTTACTCTTCATTATATTCTCAATAAAAATCTATTGGCAATTCTTCTTCTTTTTTCAGATATTTTTGAAAGATCATCAACTTGATCTCTCAAACTTGTAGAAATCGATCAGACACTTTTACATGGATTAGAAACTTTAGACACTTTTAGAAATGAATCAATAGGTCAAATTAGGCTCTAGAAAAGTGTTTTAAACTTATATCATTGCTCGTTCCTAACTTTTAAAGCTTGAAAGAGCACAATAACTTATATAATTTATATAGAGCTGCGCACGAAGCTTAATTTATTTTATTTGATTTAATTTTGAATGAAGTGTTAATTTGTGAAGTGTTAATTTATTATCTATTGAATGAAGTGTTAATTTGTGTGGTAATTTTGATTGAAGGCCTTTGCGTATTTGTTGTTATATAGTTTAAAATAATTTTATGGCTTGTTGATTAGCGGTTATTATTTTTATTTATTTCTTTTTTACTCTTCGTATTCGGAGGAAATAAAAAGTTTGAAACCTAATTATAGAAAGTCAGATTTGGCGTACAGCTGGCTCGGGCCCTGGGAACCCCATTCCAAACACCTTCAAAGAAAATCTAACTCTAAGCCAAGTTTTTTTCCCTTGAAAATTAAGACTTAATAGTCTATTTTGAACCTTATCTCTGTTTCAAGAAAGGCATTTTTTTAAATGGTATTTTTCAAGGAACCTGGAAGACGTTTTCCAGGCCCATATTAAAGATACGAGGCCATTTACATCAGGTTAGGTTAAATTTATAACCTAACCTAGCCTGCCACTATCAAACATATCAAACAGCTGACTGGTCAACAAACATATATTTGCTTGGTGTATGTCCAAAATATTTCTTAAATATCCTTATTTCAGACTTTCACTGGTGAGTGTCAACATTCACCAGATTTTTTTCTTCGAGAATTATAGATTCTCGTTAAAAGTAGCAACCTCTAAATGAGTCAGCTTTGTTTGCTACTCTTTCCTCGGCAAAATGGAGGGCTCCCAAGGGAATATATAGAACGTCGAAGGGTCCCACTACTTGTAATAAGCAGTTGCCTTGTTTACGGCATCTTTGTAAGTTTGTACTGTTTTGTGCCACATTTGTTAGCATCGAAGATTGTGATGGCGTTATTTGTCAAACGTAATATTTCTACCTTCTTCACTTTCATTTTTGACTTGTCCTGAATTTTGCTGTCCCTTGTCTTCTAAAAGCACAATTTTTTTCACTCCATTTTGATACGTTCTTATGCTTGCTTTCTCGCTATTACTTGTAATTCTCACTGCCGCGTATCTTCCCATAACCTTTACCTTAGCAGCTTGGATTAGTCTCATCACGTTGATGGTCTAGGTTGTTCATTTGTCCTCTAGTATGAAACTACTTAATAAGCCTTTTGTAAATAGAATAATTACAGTTGGCATACTGAGCTATGTTCTTTTTATAATGTGGCATGCGTCACAAATATCTGAGGGGGGGGGGGTGTGGAAATGAATTAATTTATTATCTTGAAATGTAACCATAAATATTACGTAAATCACTATGATTTTTCTTGTCAATCATCTGTTTCTTGTGTAATTTTGCCTACATCATAGACACTGAAAATAATACAACCACTACTGAGGAATAGATGACATATGTATGCTTTTCGAATGTACTCAGATAATTTCGGAGACCACGCTGCCTTTCCATGACGATAAATACAAGTTCGAATAGGGATAAAATCTTTTTAATAGACAGTGATGACGATAACAGTGATAGAAATTCATAAAAATACCAGATATTTCGGTCACTGCATATGTGACCCACAGTATATCAATATTAGACAGTATGATCGTCCTCTATCTCACCCATTGTAAAAACCCGGACCGAGGTGCGAGTGCTCCGGAGAACGTAAAAACATAAGCGACATTAGATATTTTCACGGGTAGACAAGTCAGATTTCTCCTGAACGCGAAACTTGGCTTCAACGTTGGAACACTAAATTTTAAAGAATCTAATTTAAATTAATTTATTTCAATACATATGTGAAAATCGGTAATTAGTAGTGCAATGTTATTATTTGATGTTTTTAGGAATTACAAGTAGGTTTCGAAGTCTCGAGTTGGTTTCAAAGGCATTTTGAGGAAGTTTCTGCCAAAATACGTGTTCCAGGGTAATTGGACCTCTGATTGTAGATCAAATGAGAGGAGCTGTTTGTACGCGCTAATGAAAGAGTAAGTGAGAGGAGCTGTTTGTTCGCATCGAGAATGAAGAGCCAGAAATCATCTGCAGTAAACTTACTGCTAATTATCTTTATACAGTGATGTGACCAACATATCTGGTATTTTTGTGAATTTCCATCACTGTTATCATCATCACTGTCTATTAAAAGGATTTTATCCCCATTTGAACTTTTAGTTATTGAATGTACTAATAAATATGACGTCACTGACATGAATCTTTTTTTCAAAATTAAGGCTCCAAATTTTCTCAAACTTCTGACCTATATAGATCGCTTTTTTTAGGCCAGAAAATCCCAGAATGCCAATTTTCCCGAAAAAAAATAATATGGAACCGTTTTTGAACTAGAGGAATTCTAGTTACTCTTCAAGAAGGGAGATGCCCTAATATGTGGCAATTGGAGAGGTATCAATATAATGTCAGTTCCTAGTAAACTATTAGCCATACTGCATCGCCTAAAAGCGGTCCTTGATTCGCACCTCAGAGAAGAGCAGCATGGATCTCCGCCTGGTAGTCCCTTTGACCGCAATTTGAGTACGTCATTACCGCAGCTCCGTTCTGAGACGTCTGGCGAGATTTGTACAAGCCCTATGTGCAACACCTGGCCCTGGAGGAACTAAGGTCTAAGGTTTGAGAAAAAAATAAATACATAAATAAATATTTCGAGAAATAACCCCCCTCCTAAATTTTTGTGAATTAGCAGCACTGCATGCCATGATGTTTTTTTCATTAGTGGTATAACTGGGAAGATCACTGAAAAGGACAGTGATCCCTCTTAAGGGTAGCGTTTTGGGCATAAATTCTTTTGACAAACCTTAACATAAAATGAGCATATCAACATTGGTAAAATAACGATAAAATAAAAGTTCAAAATAGGGATAAAATCATTTTTAATAGACAGTGTATAGAAAATTCACAAAAAATACCAGATATTTCGTACACTGTCTATTAAAAAGAATTTTATCCCTATTTTGAACTTTTATTTTATCGTCATGGAAAGGCAGTGTGGTCTCCGAAATTATAATATAAAATAGCAAATATGAAAATGAAAAAAAAATAAGATTCCTAATTTCTATCACAAATGGCTTTTTTATACACAAAAAAGGAGTTCCTGTGATAGTTGCTTACTCTCTTTTATAACTGGCTTATTAATATAACAACTCCTACAATTTGCTTATTAATAGCTAATCAGGAACATACAAAGGCAAACAAGAAATTCAGTCCTTTGTCCCCAGAATATCAAGACTTCTGCATTATCTCATACAATATCTTATATTTTCAATGTGATTAATGTATTTTCTCCCTACTAAATGTTTGCTACCCTTCAAGATAATATGTTTCGTACCAAGTTATAGCTATGAAAATTTTTACACATATCAAAACAAATCTATGGTGTGGCCAAGAATCATCAGGTATATGGCAGGGGTGATTTACCCTGGGCGTAGAAATGTTATGGGCGCAAAATTTCAAACAAACAATCTATTGGTTAAAGTCATTAAGTGATTTTTTAATTTTATTTTTATAAAATCAAGTAGAGGGTGCAGTTAATAAATGAGAAGTAATTACTAAATTATTAATTAACTAGTAAAATAATAATAAATTAGAAAATAATGAAATAATAATGATGATAATGAAATTAAGATAATAATGATTAAAAACTAAATTATTAATTTATTAATGAAATCAAAAATAAAAAAAAACTGGATCAAGTATATCTGCTGATGATGTATATCATATACATGATACTTTTAGTATAACTGCTGATGAAGGTCACTGTATATGTGATCAAAATATCAAGTACTTTTTTATTGTATTGTTTTCACTGTCTAATAAAAGGATTTATCCCTATTTGAACTGTCATCATGGAAAGGTAGTACGGTCTTCGAAAAAAAAAAAATACCTACCTTCAATGCAAGTTTCTGCCTTTCTAACATTGCAATCATTCCTCTGATTCTTTTTTCCTCTTCAACAAGGATGTCCAAGGGCTTTAACTTTCTAAGTCGTCTTCTCTTTCGCCTGACACGTTTGGGCTGTTGAATTTCTTCATCAACTATGATCTGTTGTCTTTTTTCTTTACTTGGTTTGAGTGGCTCTTGAGCTTGATTATCACCTACGTCTTTACCTAAACCCATGAGAAAAAAACTTAAATGCGTGCTGAACAAATAAATTACTAAATATTTCTTATAATTAGGAGGACAGTTTACATAAAGTGTTATGCTACACACAACACAAAAAAAAAACAGATGCAAACAAGCACAATGAACGCAACAAATGCACTTTTAGCAGACAATGGCGAAACGAACGAATGAACACAGCAAATGCGCTTTTATTAGACAATGACAAAAAGAACAAACGAAACACAACAAATGCACTTTAAATAGACAATGGCACAAAACACAGAATTCCTTTTTCGTTTAATTACTTTTGCGAATATAAACTACTCATTGAAGCATCAAACCCCATGAGACCAACAAAGCTACGCACACTCCTCCTCCACCAACAACTCTTCTTCAAAACTTCATTCTTTACTCTCTCTTGTTAGGCTTAATTTACCTTGATAATTAAATTTATGACATCTTAGTGTTCTCTCAAATTCTTCTGGGTACCATAATTGCTTTGAAATTATTGAGAAAAATGCACTAAAGTAACCAAAAATTTTGACAAATCTGTTCATATGGGAGAACAGCCTTCATTAGTTTTAATATTTTAATGAGAAAACCATAAACTTTACATTTGTATCAGAATGGCAGCAAGTAAAAAATGGTCAGCACTTATAGTACCATAGCTTATTAACCATGATGAAACCAAAATAAATTTTTACAAAGTTTGCTTCTTATTTCCAAATTGATATTTGGAGAAGAGATCCAAGGAAAGATTAAAGATGATGAACATTCTTCCTACAGGCCAGAAGAACAAAAGAAATAGAAAATACAATTTTGCTCAAGTCATTTGATCTTCTATCTCTTTCATTATAATGTGAAGTTTTCTAAGGCATATGCAAACGTTGTTAAGTAGCAATATGACTGATAATTGTTAATTTCCTGAATATGAATGTTGAATTTGAGTTCCCTTGCAAATTCCCCAACAAAAATGAGCTAGGTATAAATATCTGGAGTTGTGGAATGGTTTTGGACCTCCTCTCTCCTGTGAGCTCCTTCTTCTGTCCGTGTTCTCTGAATAGAAACCCTACCTGCCAAATCTTGTAGTGTCATGGTTAAACTACCAAAAGTTTGCATAATTACAACCACAACTGTCAACAGTGATGCAGAATGATCTTCAGGAATGGTGCCATTTGAGGATTTTTTTTTTAGCTAAACAGCCTCATTCTTGCTATTTTGTTAATTACAAAATGCATCCCCATCCTAGAACAATATCTGCAGGCATTAGTATAAAATCAGTTGGAGATAATAGTCCTAAGAATAATTGACAGGACAAAGACACAGGTCGATATGAGAACCTTCGTTAGTACAGAAAATCATGTTATGACCAAAATGGGCCCAGACTTACAGAATGCCTCTATTTAACTTGAGGTCCCTAGGTACTATTTCATGTCTGGTTGTAAGCCAGCTTAAGCGCTTTGTGTAAACTTGAAAAGAAGTCATTAGTCATTTATCTGCACTGATGGGACCCATTGCTTTCCTTGGGGTTATAAAAACTTTAATGATTAAAATTATATAAAAATTGCAGCAAGAAAATTCATGAAGTATCTTACCCTCCATTGGAAGACACTTGTTATTGCTATCTTGTGAGGGCCATGTCCAGCTGTAAACTTCTCTTTAAGCTTGTCTCTAAATCTCTAACAAAGCCCTCTTAATACATTTGTTTAATATTCTTGATGATAAATGGCATACTCATTTTGAATCTGAGTTTTCATCTCCAGATTCCTATCGTCAAGACCTGTAAGACACTGTATGCTGATCATTGGATACCTTCTTATCTTGTTCAACAAAATGCATTGCACCATGTCAACTAAAGCAATCAATCCAAAACTAAGCACAGAAGTCATCCAGTAGCAGTGATTGCATGAAAGCCATGTACACAAAGAATAATCATTGTCTCAGGATTCATCATCTCACACTTTTGATGCAGATGAAGAAGAAGATTATATTCTTGCAGTTGGAAGAAGGCAATATTCTTGCATTCCAATGTGCCTTCAACATTCCTTGTTGGGACCTTACTCCAATTTCTAAAAGGTGAACCTCCATGTACCTTTTTTGGGACCCATCCCAATTGCAACCTCTTTCTATAATAGTAATAATAATAATTTTATTTTTGCCCGCTCATACAAAAAAAAGAGAAAAAGCGAAGTAATACAAAAGAAGAAAAAGGAAAAAAAAAGAACACTCAATATCAAAGAACAAAATTATGTAGTAACTTCTTCATTCGCACTCGTAGATCAGATGTAGAGGCAAAAACTTGAACAATGTTTCAAACGCCTTTTTTCTGCACCTGTTTCCGTAGACGGCGCAACGACAATTTGGTCTACCGTATTTTGAATGTGTTTCTCTCGTAGAGCGGGTATTGAAGCAAAAACTTGAGGTATTTGCAGTATACAGACCACAGTTTCAGTCTGTCAGTTTGCGGGAACCAATCCCATAGCGGAGATACATAAAGTAGGTGAGGGAGAGCAACCGCTGCGTAAAGCTTTGCAAGAATCTTCCTGTTTAAGCTAAATTTCAGACAAGCTTCCCGTAACTTGAACTTCAATACACTTGGTAATTTTCTCGATTATTAGTAAACGAGAACTTCTGAAATCATGACCGTAAGTATTCCCAGGTACTTCATGGTATTTCCAGGGAAAATTTTCATTTGTTCAACATCACATATGTAGGGCCACTGCTTTGCTGCTTGCTTGCTGAAGGACAAAATTCCACAAACTCCGTCTTTAGCGGGTTGACCTTTAGACCGATACTTCTGCAACCAGTTATCAGGCGGTCAATATTTTCTTGTAGAGAAGTAAGGTTGCAGCTTAACATCAGCAGGTCGTCAGCATACGAAAGCAGGCTGAGGTCGCATAAATTGATGCTGAATCTTCCAGTAACGTTTTTTGTAATTCCGGATGTCAGTGTGTTAAACAGGATAGGGCTTAACACAAATCCTTGTCAAAGACCTCGAACAAGTCTAGTCGGTCTACTCAGGTGATCCCCTGTCAGTCTAACTTTCACAGAACTGTCTGAGTACCAGAAAAATAAAAGTACCACGACATGAGCATTCACACCATACTCGAGTAATTTCAGGAACACCTGAGACTGCACAACTGAATCAAATGCAGCTGAGATGTCTACGCTTCACATAAAGAGTGAGGATCCTGTTCTGTGGGATTTGTCAATAGCTTTCATTAAAAGCCTAGGTAAAAACTCGCACTACGGTTTCGGCGGAATCCAAACTGACAATAATCCAACCTACACTTCCCCGAAATTTCTGGAAGAAGAAGTAGCTCGAGGACTTTACTGTGAGAACACTTGAAACGGTTATTGGTCAATATCCTGTGCACTAACTTTGGCTTTTTCCGTTTTTGGGGATATTTGGCATAATACCAGCACAAAATTAGCTGGGGACCATACCGCAATCGGCACACATCTGGAAAAGAAGAGTGATATGCTCAAACAAGAGGTTACTGCCATTCCTTGGGTAATCCAGACAAATACCATCGAGACGAGGTGCCTTTCCACGTTTTAACTTACACACTGTTTTAACTACAGCGATATATATATATATATATATATATATATATATATATATATAGATATATATATATATATATATATATATATATATATATATATATATATATATATAATATATATATATATATATATATATAATATATATATATATATATATATATATATATATATTATTGTTATTATTCATTTATTACCCGTCAAAAAAAGGTACAAAAGGTACAGTAGACGGAGTAATCACTAAAGAAAACAAAAAAGAAAAAAAAGAAGAAAAAGAAGGACACAAACACACATTGAAAATTCAAACACATGACAAAAGAAAACTCTTCATTACATTAATACGAACAGTGACTATATACATTACATTAATATAAAAAAACTATTGTGAACAAATTGTTCACCATGGATGATTAAACTTACTTTGAAAACGGGATAGAGATTTATTAATGCTAATATTAGGGTCAGATAGCTTATACAAATGAATAATTTTACGGTTTCTTGTCCAAGGGGGCAAATGTAGAAGATATTTAGCAAATCTGAAGAAGATTGATCGTAGGTGCTTTTTATCTGTAACTGTAAAGAATCTCCAGAAAGGAGCAATGTAAAGCAGATGAGGAAGGGCTGTGGCGTTGTAAATGGATGCTAGAATATAACGGTTGAAACGTAGTTTGCTTTTTACGATTACAGCGTAAGAAATGCTAATTTTACGCTCAACGTGAGAAATCAGCAAACGACGTGTGTGGCCTATAGATGTGCCAATTGGGAGGCCCAGGTATGTAATATGGTCTGAGGGTTTAACAAGAGAACCGTCCATATTTATAAGAGAAGTAGAGGGATTTCGCCAATTGAAAAGGATTACTTCAGATTTCTCAGGATTAAAAGACAGACCGATTTTTGAATATTCATCTTTGAGGATTTTGAAATTCTGCTCAATGCGCTGGATCGTACGGCTGAGATTCAGGATGTCATCAGCATAACAAATAAGAGACATATCGATTCTCCCAAGAATGCATGAAGGAAGACACTTTGCCTGCGCTTCCAGGACACTATTATTGAACAGGGTTGGGGAAGTGATAGCTCCCTGTCTAGTCCCTTTCTTAACGAGGATGGGGTAGTGAAGATTCACAAGCATATTCGAGGGAATCGAAGAGTTTGGCCTCACACGAGAATTAATGCAATTATATAGGGAAGGATGAAGAGCCGACTGCAGGGAAAAACGGGATGGAAGTTTTAAACGCACTTTTAGATTCCTATATAAATCCCTGAGAACACGGACAACTGATGGGTTTACGCCTCGCCTTGCCATATGAAGAAGCATGGACGAATGAATTAAGGAATCGAACGCACGTCTAACGTCATGTCCGGCGAGGATCATACTTTCTCCCGAAGATTCAGCGTCGGCGAGGGCAGTAAAAACTGCTGTAAGAGCATGAGAACAGCCAAGATTAGCCTGAAAACCGAACTGATATGGGGGAACGTAACATTTCTGTCTTAACTCATCAAGAAAAAGAAGCTCGAAAAGTTTGCATGTCGTAGTAGATACGGTGATGGGACGGAAAGAGGAACATTGCAGCTCAGAGTTCCCTTTTTTGGGAATCGGAGACAGATCACCAATGCAGAACGAGGATGGAACAATACCTGTAGCAAATATCATTTGCATGAGAAGGCTGAGGTGACGCACCAATAGATAACTTCCATTGATGATGTGTAGAGTGCTCACCTTATCTATCCCACAAGACGCTTTCTTTTTAAGTTGGGAAATGGCTTTTATAACAGCGTCACAAGTAACAACAAAATCAAGGTCAGGAGATTCATCAATGAATTTGCAGAGCTCGTCACAAAATTGTGACTCTAAAACAGGATCAGGCTCAGAAAATTCATTTGAAAAATGGGATATCCACTCGTACAAAGGAATGTCATTCGGATCTGGCAAATTGGAGGAGATAGTACGAGGTAATAGCTTCCACAGAAGATCAGGTGAATTCCTGACCTTCTCGGAATAAAGTGTCTGCATTTTAGATCGATGAAGGGCAAGTTCCTTAGCAAAACGTTTTTTTTGACACTTTTCTCAGTTCATTGACTATTCCTTGACGGGGGCATAGGCAATCTCTCCATAATTTGTACCAAAATTTAACACGGTCACAAGCTTCAGACAGCACTAGATTTCCTGACCACCCGGGAACTTGGGTACCAACACGTATTTTTTTAAGAGGAACTGCCCTTTTTTCAGCACACAAAAGTGCATGGCAGATTTCTGCGGAGTATATATCAAGAGTTAATCTAACCTCATTAATGTCTTTATTAGAAGACTTTTGCAGAAGATGAAATGGAACCCGGATCTTGTTTAGGATACTATCTGAAATTTCAATGTACTGAGATGTGTCAATTTTATTCCAATCGCGAGAAGTATACCACTTGTGCCGGCGAACAGTATAAGCCTGTAACACTGGAATCTGAGAAGCTTCTCGTTTGAAACTAGAAGCAATAGGAAAATAGTCCGAAACTTGAAATTTGGAAACTACCTCAACACAAGGTATATCAAGGTTATATGACACAACATGGTCGAGGTTAGATGTGCAAGAGGAAGAATGAACGTAAGTAAACTCAGCAGATTTCTGTTGAACTTTAAAATCATCACCAAATATTCCTAATAGTAAAGAAGCACGGATAGAAGCTGAAGACAACCCGCAATTTAAATCACAATTAATATCACCTACGATCAAACACGGGATTTTCAGTTTAAGGACATCACGAAGACAAGAGCTAAGTTTACTAACTGCTAAAGCGAAATCTCTCTCCGAATCTTCATCTTTGTAATCTGTGGGTAAATACACATTTATTATTACGCACTCAACTACTCGAACAGCTAAAAAACTATCACAAGAAAAGAAAACACTAGAATTAAGATTCGATGCTACATAAGTAGCAATACCACCGGAAGCTCTGCCTTTAGAAGCACTACGTTTAGCTGGAACCGAGAAAGTTTTGAAAGTGGCACTAATGTCAAGTAAACTAAGGCTGTGGTTGGTCAGGAAATGTTCCTGCAAACAAAGAATATCATGATTATGAAGTATATTTTCAAGAATAGGTTTTTTTTATAAGACCACCATTAATGTTCCAAGAGAGAAAACGAATATCCATTTATCTACTTAGCTGCCCGTTTATCGGTTTGAGCGTTGCCAGGGCATTTGATACTGTAACAGGTGTGATTAAACTCTTTACATGTAATGCAAAACATGTTCCGAACACATGGATTATCCCTGGTGGAAGAGTGCTCCGAGGAACCACAGCGAGAGCACAGTTCTGCGTTCTTACAATCAGCAGCAAAATGTCCTTGCTGATGGCATCTGAAACACCGTCTAGGTATGAATATGAAATTCTGGACAGTTAACTTTTCATAACCCACCTTCACAGAATTTTTCAGAAAGGAATCGAGATCACTCCGTTGTTCAAAATAAATCTTGTAGACGCGTGACTTGCCACACTGCAAAGCTTTGATACACTTTGGAATAATTTTCTCTAGATCTCTTTCATTCATTTCTGTCGGAACGCCTTTTATTACACGGATGAAGGCGGGAGATTTAACAGAGGCTAAAAGGCCAGGTTGGAACTTTTTCATCTGGTCAGCAATTGAGGAGGCAGCGGGTTTACTTTTTACGACAATTTTCCATTCTGATGAAGAACGTTTCACCCTTCAGAAATATCATTTGCAGCTTCAGGACATATTTTATCAATAAAATCTTTCCTTAATAGTGGAGATGAAAGATTGGACGGGCAATTTTTTAACACAACAGCATAGGTAGGAGGATTGGATTGGTGCAAGACGACTGAGCGGAAGAGGGCCAGGCAGAAGTTGCCTGTACTGCGAAATGTTGCTTACTTAGCTCAGACAAACTGTCAATTTCACGGGAAAGTTCATTGATGCGATAGGTTAATGTTGCAACGATCGCATCACCAATTGTTGGAATTTCACACGGTGAGTAAATCACGAATTTCGGGATCTTATGTTTTTCTTTCGATGCCGTAGATAACCACTTACAAATGTCAAGGACATTTTCATCGTCTTTTTGGCATCTAATTAAACGTGTTCCAATTTCTAGCACCTGATGTAAGACCTCCTTTGCCTTTAGAATGGTTTCATGACTGAAAAAGCTTGTCGACTTAGCAATTATTGTTTCTACTTTGATACCATCGATCATCGATCGAGAAATAAAATTCAATATTGGATTTAAAATAATATCCAAGTCGCCCATTATTTCATAATTGCACTTACGGTAATAATATTCAATAGACAAAAATCCACTCCAAATCAATGCCAAAAACCGTCGCCAATATAAACTCAATCCAATCAAGCAGGCAGTGACGTCACAGTGGAGTTACAGCTTTGTAGTCCGAGAAATTGTTTTCAAGGTCACTGAATTAATGAGATTTCAAAATCTAAAAAGATAATCTCACACTGAATCTAGGTCAGGAATTGCAATCACTTACATTCCTTATGAAATATACTTGGGTTGCGCAATAAATAATCCTTTTTGTCACTTACAAATGCTATTTATTTGGATAGATGTTCAACCTTCCCGTTCCACCTTCAGGTCTTTGGTACCAAACACTGTAGAGTAATGCCTTAACCACTCCTCTTCCGGAATGTCAGATGAGCAGGTTTTTCCACTGGACTGGGATCTCTTGTAGAACTACCACGTCACTTTTGGGTTTATTGAGGCTTGCTCTGAAACCTTATCAGCTTAGAGAAAAACTCTAAAAAAAACAAACAAACGAGACTGTGGCCAGTGGAGAGAAAAGAAAACAACAGAAACAAAACAACGCGGATATTTCGCCTGTATACAAACAAGGCGTCTTCAGCACGAAAGACACACAAGAAGAACAAGATAAAAAAAAACAAGATAAAACTAAAAACCAATAAAACCACCACCAAAAAAAACAACAAAAAAACAAAAATGTACAATCGGCGCAAACTGATCCACGTAGGGAAAAGATGCTAATATAGAGTTACTTCAGTGAGGACACCAGAGTAACTGAGGAAAAATAAAAAAAAACTGTAAATTACTTTAATTATTCAGTTGCGAAATAATCCTTTTGTTAGCTATTACTGAAGCAAATCGTTTTGGTCTAGCAGGTAAAATAGTCCCCTGGTGATTATTTAAAATCTTTACTCCCTTATTGACTGTTGATTCACTCTTTAGAAGGTTATCATAAATTGGGTCAATATTTAAATTACCCGTGTCCCTATTTATGGAAAGGTTTAGATTTAGATTCCGTTAGATTCCGTTAGATTTAGGTAGTCCTTTGTGCTCCAAAATAGTTGGAAGATCACTCCAGATCTGGGCCTATCGGATTCTTTCCAGATATTGTACCACAACTTAGCACGGTTTTTTGCTAGTTTGACCAGGGGACACTTGTCCCAACCTGGTTTTTGAGGACCAAAACGGACCTTACGACAGGGGACGGCTAACTTTTCTGCGGTTTTTGTGGCATGACAAATTTCCGCATAATAGATGTTTAAAGCGACCGAATCTTGGATACCGTGCACAAGTAGCTGGTAGGGCACTTTAACTTTGTTCAGGATTTCGTCACAAGTGTGTTGATACAGCACCGTGTCAATTTTTTCCCACTCATTTTTCATAAAGTGTTTTTTTGGTTGCGCGGTTGGCAGTAGATTGAAAAGGGACACTGAAAGATAGACCTAAATGGTCGCTTCAGGTATGCTCGGAGTCAACGCTTATATTTTTCATGAGTGGAAAGTTTGTTATCACATGGTCAATATTACTCGTAGAACCACTATTGTGTATATATGTAAACTGCTGATCTTTTTCACAAAAGGATATCCCATTCGGGAGTGCTGATACAAGGATGTCTTTTAGTTTAGCAGGTAAGGAGGGGTTGCACTGGAAGTCTCTAAAAATCAGAAAGCGCCTGTTGCCGATTTTACACAATAGTCTGCTTAAACGGCTGCACGCGTCGGCATAGCGTTTCTCAGAACGATCGTTATTCAGATTTGTTGGAAGATATACATTGACGAGGAAAAAGCTAGTTGGCCCTAAAAATTCCACATAAATGTAGAAGTCACACGATTCGTACAGCCTACAGGGGATCTGGTCGTCGACTATAACAGCAGTGCAGCCACTAGGTCTTCCACGCGTAAATTTTTGTTTGGCTTCATGTATGAAAACCGATTTACGCGGAAAGGACTGGAACAGAGCAAAATTGTCCTTGGTAAGTAGGTGCTCTTGTACACAAATTACATCATAACTGTAGCAAATTCCGCTCAGGTAGCCTATTTTCACAGCGTTGTGTCCGTATATATTTCGGCAAAAGACCTTTAAATTATTCCTTTTCGGGGTTGAGACGCTTTGTTCATGGCTTTTATAACGCCTGGGCAGATTAGGCTACAGCTTGGGTGATCGTTCATCCCGTCTGGACAGAGGGCACACTTGACACTGTTCGATTGACATGGTGTTTCTCTGGTGCATTCATGGAGTCCTGCACAACGGGGGCAGCAGGGTTGATTGCTGCAGTCTCGTGCCAGATGTTCGAAAGACTGGCACCTGAAATACCTTTTCAGGATTTGTTTGAACGTCGTTAATTTGAATGTACTCGACATAGATACCATGCCGGATAGCCCTATTCTGTGATAATGCATTTGCAAAAACAATTCGAACTGTCTGTGAAGTGCCATATCTTTTAGCTTCTGTGACATGGCGGTTACTTGCTATTATCTCTTCTGGGGTAGTATTTGGCGGGACGTATTTTGCAACAGCCATGAACTTATTCTCTCTGGTATTTAACTTTGATGTCAGGCATCTTAGATAACGACTCGCGTAGGGCTTGGGCAGCAGCGTCCGTTTTTATATAAGCCACTAGGCCAGACTTTGTCTGCTGAATCTTCTGCACATGCTCAGAGGTTATAAACTCTTCAATAAACTGTTTCTGATATGAACAAGACTCAGTCTTTTCCAGGGCTAGACCACTAATGAACACCCGATTGAATGGTTTTATAGGTGCTGGGAGTGGGGGCCATTTGGAAGGCTGGGTAGAGCAGCTTTACATTGCTTTGCATTGGTCAATCATTATTTCTAGCTTTTTGACACACTCATTTACGCGGACTGTCATGGATGTGATTACATCCTGTGGGATATGGGGGATTTCAGATATTTTCCATATCGTGAACCTGATTTTAAACTCATAGTTTTTGAGTAGAGTTTTCATCATGCCATACATATCGCTGAACAGCACATCATGGCCAATTTGAGACCTTCTTTCTTTTGACAGATTTTCACTATATGTATTCACAATATTGTTCAGACCATCATGGGCTTCCCGAATTTGTTCATGAATGAAGAACTTGACGTCAGTGCTGATTACTGAATCTTTCGTAATATCCTGATGCCTCAAGCATGTCTCAACAAAGTTTAGTACCGGCGAATATATGTACCAATAAATTGCCATCTGCGACAAATTACGCAAGTAAATCCGGAATCACAAAAGAACAAAGGAAGTGTAAGGACCCCCTCACCTATTCCCCGCAATTTTCGGGTAACTGAATACCGGCGGGTACAATACGGAGATTGCGGAAAATCCCTCCCCTCATCTGCTTTCTCCCAGTAAAATCAGATGCACTTTAATGATATGGCAACAAACATGGTGCTATATGAAATTGGCAAAACAGATGGTGTGCCAATCTGTATGCGAAAAAAGATGGCGCTGGTGAAAATACCCAGAGAGAAAAACATACACTGAATTATAGAAGATCTCTCAAATACTACTTAACTAAAAATCTATCTTTAGAGTCTAGAAATCAATATGGAAATAACCTCAAAATAATCCAGAAGCTTTATCATAGGCAGCGCCATAGTGCTGCCTAAGTAAAGAACAATGTTGCCACAATGTAATTTTTTTTTCTTGGTCTTAGACCAGGGCACTTCATATCGAAGAACTTGTTGTAGATACTTCGAAAAGGGCTCATTCGATTGGAAATTGGAGTGGCTTGTGCCCTTTTTAATAGCTGAAAGTGATTGGAAGACAACTAACACCCCTTCCATGCCCACCATTTACCCAAACATCTCCAATCAAAATTTTGAGATAGCCATTTGTCAGCTAGTGATTCCGATAGAAATTATGTTTTTGAGGAGGACAATCCCCCACAGCTCTCAGGGCAAGGGTTGTAAGTTATGCCCTGGGGCCATATAAGGTTTTTATAGAAAGCTTTGTCAGAGAAACTTCAAAAAGGGCTCATTCGATTGGAAATTCAAAGGGCTAGTGCCCTTTTTAATAGCCAAAAGTGATTGGAAGGCAACTAACCCCCCTCTCACGCACACCTATTCCCCAAACACATACAATCAAAATTTTGAGATAGCCATTTTGTTAAACAAAGTTGAAATTTCTGGAAATTAGGTCTTTGAGGATGACAACCCCCCCCCCCCCACAGCCCTCAGAGTAAGGGTTGTAAGTTATGCCCTGGGGGCATTTAAGGTTTTTATAGAAAGCATTGTTGTAGAAACTTCAAAAAGGGCCCATTCGTTTGGAAATTGAAACAGAGAGTGCCTTTTTTAATAGTTGAAAGTGATTGGAAAGCACCTAACCTCCCTCTCGCGCCCACCTTATCCTCAAACACATCCAATCAAAATTTTGAGATAGCCATTTTGTTCAACGTAGTTGAAAGGTCCGGAATTTATACCCTTGAGCAGGACACTCCCCCACAGCCTTCAGAGCAAGGGTTATAAGTTATGCCCAGGGCGCATTTAATATTTTTGTTGAAAGCTTGGTCATAAAAACTTAAAAAAGGGTTCATTCGATTGGAAATTCAAAGGACTAGTGCCCTTTTAACAGTTGAAAGTGATTTGAGGGCAATTAACCCCCCTCTCATGCCCACCTTTTCCCCAAACACATCCAATCAAAATTTTTATATAGCCATTAAGTTTTGAAATTAGGTCTTTAAGGATGACGAACCCCCCCCCCCCCCACACACAGCCCTCAGGGCAAGGGTTGTAAGCTATGCCCTGGGCGCATCAAAAGTTTTTATAGAAAATGATGTTGTAGAAACTTCAAAAGGGGCTCATTTGATAGGAAATTCAAAGGACTAGTAACCTTTTTAATAGTCTAAAGTGATTGGAGGGCAACTAGCCCCCCTCTCAGGCCGACTATTACCCCAAATACATCCAATCAAAATTTTGAGATAGCCATTTTTTTCAACAGAGTAAAAAGTTCTGGTAAGTATATATTCGAAAATGACAAACCCCCGAGAGCCCCCAGGGCAAAGGTTGTAAGTTATGCCCTGGGGGCATATAAGGTTTTAATAGATAGCATTGTCATAGAAACTTCAAAAGGGGCTCATTCAACACACCCAATCAAAATTTTGAGATAGCCATTTTGTCCAAGGTAGTTGAAAAATCTGGAAATTGTGTCTTTGAGAATGACACTCCCCCCACAGCCCTCACGGCAAGGGTTGTAAGTTTTTCCCTGGGGGCATATAAGGTTTTTATAGAATGCCTTGTTGTAGAAACTTCAAAAAGGGCTCATTCAGTTGGAAATTGAAAGGGCTAGTGCCCTTTTTATAGCCGAAAGTGATTGAAGGGCTACTAACCCCCCCCCCCCCTCTCACGCCCAACATTTCCGCAAACACATCCAATAAAAATTTTGAGATAGCCATTTTGTTCAAGATAGTTGAAAGTTTTCGAAATTAGGTCTTTGAGGATGACAACCCCCTCACAGCCCTCAGGACAAGGGTTGTAAGTTATGCCCTCATGGTATATAAGGTTTTTATAGAAAATGTTGACGTTAAAACTCCAAAAAGGCCTTGTTCAATTGGACATTGAAAGGGCTAGTGCCCTTTTTAATAGTCAGAAGTGATTGGAGGGCAACTAACCCCCTTCTCACGCCCACCATTTCCCCAAACACAACCAATCGAAATTTTGAGATAGCAATTTTGCTCAACGTTGTTGAAAGTTCTGGAAATTAGGTTTTTGAGGATGATAACCCCATCAGAGCCCTCAGTGCGAGGATTGTAAGTTATGCCCTGGGGGCATACAAGGTTCTGATCAGGGATCTGATTTCTACATACTATATCAGGTAATTGATTTTGAGATAACCCAAGGAAAGGAGGTTACATTTATATAATTACATATTTTATTTTCTCGCTTTCTGCGAGTGGCACGATCGGTATACCGCCTTAAATCATAAAATTACATATGGCGCAGTCCTTAGCGCTATAAGTGGCTCTATCGGAGAACTTACTGCACCACATGTAATATTATGATTTAAGGTGGTATACCGATCGCGCCACTCGCAGAAAGCGAGAAAATAAAATATGTAATTATATAAATGTAACCTCCTTTCCTTGGGTTATCTCAAAATCAATTACCTGATATAGTATGTAGAAATCAGATCCTTGGGAGTGCTACCTTGGAGGCATACGAACTAACTACCTGTCGTGTGACTAGATACAGACATATAAAATAAAATAAACACAAATAGAAAAGCAATAGATTTATTGTAACTTATATTTTAGGTATACAGCAATGCTCCCTTCAATTGACAACAAATAGGACCAGAGATAATATTAATGACTGAATTGCAATGCCTGAGTGCCGAAATAATTCTGATCATAATAATCTTCCAAAAAGCACTTTTACCCCACTATCAAACATAGTTTTTGTTCTGCGCTCTAAGAGCTGACTCACAATTGGCCCAAGGATGTGAACTCCTTGTCCAATAAATTGTTTTAAATATTTCTGATAATTCAAACGTTCACACCGCTCTTATAATTTAAACTTCCTGAGAAACATTGTGTGTAGCATCTTTTTTATTGCCCACTATCTTAGCAAAATCCAAAACTGGATAGCGCCATTCTTTGTCTGAGGCTAAAATGCAATTTTTCTCTTTGCTGATAAAGAACTTTTCTTTTTTGAAACTAGATTTAAACTTAATTAGAGGAAGTCGGAAATATCTTTAGAAAGAAGGAACTTTATTTTTGTATTTTAAATATATCATATTTTACTCACAGTACACACATTCAAGGATATGTAATCAACCTGAAGGTCTTTCCAGACAAAGATATGCCTCTTATTCCTTGGAGAAAAGCTTACACATGTTTTAAAGACTACCCAGCAAGGTACAGCTTCCTTACCTGATTTCTTTAACAGCCATGTCCAGGAAACTCACGATTAATACCCTTCTTCCCTCAACTTAACTGAAGAACTTGTTCTGTTTAACTGGGATTGCTTCTACCCACTGGGTAGCATGCTAATAGAACTTGGAAGCTCAGTGGTTTAGCCTGCTGATCATATAATAGGTCTATGTTTGAGGTCCCATCAGGTCTTCTTTGACCATTTTACCTCCTTGACTGGAATAATCTATCTTAACAATCAAATTTCAGCATCTTGTGCCCCCATTGTGACATACAAATTCTATTTTAACTGTCATCTCCCAGCTAGCCCTTAAAACACAGCAATATTGTGTAGGCTATAAGCTGGGAAAAATCTTTGATAAGCTAAAGTAACTAAAGAAAACCTCACAAAATCAGGCTAATCAAAAATTTGTTCATTGTTTTTCTGTTTGCAAGATTGTCTCTCAAGTTATGATAAAATACACAATAAATAAATAGCTGTCACAACTAGGCCCACTTCAAATCCAGTTATTTATAGATATTAATAGTTGACCCAGTAATTTTTTGTCTTTGTAGTGATGGCTATCTTTATTAATGCTCTTTTTTGTTCTTATTAGTATTTACCATGATGGTTGATTAAATACATGTTTACTATAGGCCTACTATAGAAGTGTTCATTTGGTTACCACTTACCACTTCAGTGATGTCTATTGACATTAGTAATACCATCAGGGCTGTCATGTATGGTTGAACCCCCTCCCCCAATGGTTTTGAGAAAACAATAAAAAAAATGAGTAGGTAAAATTGTGGCATACAGTACTACAATTTTTCTGACTCTGCTGAAGAATTTTGTTTGGTTAAATAATAACCATGAAAATACTGGCATGTCATCTACAGAAATCTTGAACTTGGTCAGTAAATGAAGCAATTTTACCAACTCATGCTGTGATTTTACAGATGGTGCAACAATTTTCCAATTGGTTAAAAAAGGGCAAGGAAATAGTGACATGACATTTACCAAAATATCAATCTTTGTCAGGAAATGAAGTAGTTTTACCAACTTGAGTTGTGAATTTACGTATTGTATCCAAAACAGTCATTATGCTTATTATTAATTAGAAATAGTTGGTAAATTCCATGCTCCCCCCCCCCCAAAAAAAATGGTCAGTAACAACTCTGATTACCATCTCTGTTTGTATTGAGTTGTGCATTTTTTTTGTTGGTGCTCCATATTTTTCTGTTTATGATGGGTTTTCAAATAATGAATCAGCCAATAAATATGCAAACAGAAGATAGAATATCCAAAAGAAATTGTTTGGTTTGATCAGCAGAATTTCTCCAGAGGTGCTATTAATGTCTGTGTGGGTAAGTTAATTCTAGGTTTTAATTGAAAAAACTAAGAAGGTAAGTTTCCCTGCCCCCCCTCAATGAGGTCACATATAACCCTTGGCTATATTCTGCATGTAGCATAAGGCTAATTTTTCTTTTTTTTGGGGGGGGGGGCAGGGAATAGATAAAAACAGTTTTTATGCTTTATTCTGCAAGCTGTTTTTATACTTTTCATTTGTACCTTGCTTTCAGATAGAATGAAAGCATGGATATTTATAGGTATATTAATGTTGGCTATAGGTTTATCCATTCAGAACTTGGAATACACTGAAGAAGCAAACATAGGCATATATAATCAAAAGATAGAATATCCAGAAGGAAGCACTTGATTTAATAGGCAGAATTACACCAGATGTGCTATTTATATCAGTGTGGGTGTTTTGAATAAAAACTTAGCATTCAAGTATGTAGTAGGAGTAAATAATAAGATAGACGATTACTCTCAAATGCAATCACTTTTAAACTATTATTGTTCTTTCTAGTGGTTAATGTTTTGGTTGCACCAACAATCATGATAAGGTTCCCACCTACTTTTAACAATTAAACCCCTTAAAATTTCAGTCCCCATTCTGCCTTCTCAAATTTCAACAATCAGTTTCCTTCCTTATCATCTACATCTGACTTAAAGAGTTTTGCTACCCTATACTCTTCCCCCTCCTTTGACAAATCATCATTGTGTGTGTGTGTGTAACTCAACTCCCCTTCAATGTCACTCCCACTTCATTCAATGCTCCTTCTAACAGCCTGTGAAAAAATTTGAACCCAACTAAAGTTTGGACCTGAATGGGAATTGAGTTGCATCAGGGTAGAGTCAAATGAGGATTGAATTGGAGAGAAGTTGAGTTAATAAGGATTCAGTTACATGGGAGCCCAAATCATCAGTTTTCTTACAGGTCTTAACCATCATTTGCATCATTGCAGTCACTACAAAAGAACTGTTTAACATGTTATCACCATAACCCTCTTGTTCCGAGTCAAGTTAACTTTAATCCCAGAATACTATCCACTGTCCTCTTTTCCTTTCATACCTAATCCAAGCTACCAATTCCAAGATTAGAGATTGCTTTACAAGCCCAAGTAGAACTGTGTAGATTATAGACACTTTAGCTACTTGTCAATGGGTACTGAAAAATCTAACTTTCTCTTGGATATACCTTATCGTTTATGGTATACCTTATCCTTCTCTTGGCTAGGATAGATAGCTGATTGTTTTTGTTCAGAATTGACACAGCAAATAGAGTAACATAGCCTGCTTGGTCGCTAAAATCTATCTCAGCTTGGGTTTGTTTTGCTGAAGAATGGCAGGTGATGCTAACAGTGGTCCTCAATTAGATATAGTAGTTTTAAAGGATGGCATTTATTTCATTTATACTCAATGGGTCCTTAAACTCAACTCATTTATCTTTTTAATTAATTTGTTCCTTTGTGCTTAAAAGCTTGCACCAACTAAACTTTTCAAATCACAAGACTAAATTGTTCTTGTGATCTTATATAATTTATTCCCTTTTAGTTCTGTGAGTCTTAATTGTCTTTTATATTTTTTTACAACCTTTTCCACATTTTAATCAATTTTTCATTGCTTCTTTTGTGCATGCTTTTATAATCAAGTGTGAATTTGGCCCAAACGGGCTTATGATAGTCATTTTTCAGAAATAAATCTTATCTTAAACCCTGATTTTATACTAGTTGGCAGTTCCTTAACCAGTTTCTACTGACTTTCAGCTGCTGCAGGGAGTTAAGGTTTTTTTTTTATAAAATCACATGGCATTTTCATCTGGCAAAAATGTTGTAAATACTGAACAAGATCAATATAGCAGTAGATATTTTATCAATGTTCTTATCTAATTTTGATTAATTTTATAAAATTGTTCATTTTTTTTAAACTAATTTAGAAACTAAATTAATAAAATTTTTGTAATTACCAACTATGATTGGTGTTTTGACAGGTAAAAATTTCAGTGGTTGGTATGTGAGTGTTTTCTAATCTAGTTATATTCTGATTCTAAAATTAAAATTTTCTATAATTAATTCTAATCTTCTAACTTTTTATTCAAACTTAAATAGCAAAACTGTGTTGTTTTTTTTTAATTTACCACAATAAGTAGGGAGATTCCCTTAACCTTACACATCTGGCTAGAACTATATTGAAGCAGGGAGAGGTCACAGTAGGGGGTAGGGGGGGGGGTCATGGGAAGCAATTAAACTAGAATTGGATCTGGAAATGTACCGTAATAAAAGAAGTTTCTGAGCATAATGAAATAAGAATTTTGTTCAATATAGTGTTTAGTCCAGTATTATTTTAGTATTCCTACTCTTCATAAAGAAATACAATAAAATTCTGTAAACTACCTAAAAATATTCTAAAATACTTACTTATTTCATTCTTAAATGTAGATTGCTTTGCTTTACCTCTCCCCTAATAGACAAATATATAACCCCAATTGCATGAATTTTTCTTCCTGCTGCCAGGATTGCAGCTAAGCAGGGGGGGGGAGGCTAACTGGTAAATATTTACAGTTCATGTTATTGACTTACAAATAAAGTAAACATACCACTCAATGCCTTTTTTATGTTCTTTACAGATATAATAATTGCTTCTATTGTAAAATCACATTTACCCACCCCCACCCCCTTAATGTGCAAATATATACTCATAATTGTAACCACATAAAGAAGATATCAATGCTAATTAAGTTATTGAAAACTGGAAAAATAATATCACTAATTTATAAATAAGTTGTTCAAGAGTAACATATTCCAAAAATACTTATTTATAACAATTCAACCTCATTTATTAGGCAACTCAAATAGAAAAAGTTTTCCTACTGTTTCAAGTTTTTTGAATGCAGATGACAAAAATAGCACTGAATTTTGCAATTCAAAACTTTGCTGTTGATAATTCATGATATATTCCAATTCAGGGTATATATTTGCACATTAGGGGGGAGGGGGTAAATTTGAATTTGCAATAGAGGCAATTATTATATTCATAAAGAACATAAAAAAAGGCATCAAGTGGTAAGTTCACTTTATTTGTCAGTCAATGTTATGAGCTGCAAAGTATTTACCAACCACCCTCCCCCCAAAGTTCCAAGGTGTTGGCATGCAGTGACAACACCTTGAAATTTAGGTTATGTTCTAAGTTTAATTTAGCTTAATTAGGACCTAACCTTCTCCCTCCCTCCATAAATTCAAAACTGAAGCTGCATCCTGCCTGTTGCTTGTTTACTGTTCAGTTAATAAGAAAAAAAGAAGGTAAAATTCTTCTTTAGCAACTTTTGGCTATCTTGGAAAGGGGTAAGGTTAGGAAAATTAAAATCTCAGGGATATGGTCTACAGGCTAAAGTATGTCCCAGGAAGGTATTTTGAAGTACCTAACTATACTCTTTCTCTCTTTAGGGGGTCCTGACCTTTGATGAAAAATTGGTAAATTTTTACCAAATTGTATTATTGACTTACAAATAAAGTAAACATACCACTCAATGTCTTTTTTATGCTCTTTCCAAATATAATAATCATTTTTGTCAGAAATGAATTTTACCCCCACCCCTATTTTTACCAATTCAGGGTAGCCTATATATTTGCACATTAGGAGGGTGGGGGTAAATTTTATTTCTGATGTAAATGAGAGGCAAGATTAAACTTTACACTCACCCATGGGTGTAGGCAGCATTAGGCAGCATATTGTCTAGGGGGGGGGGCAGTTGATAGTGTGATGGAGTTTTATCAACTGCTTTTTCTAAACCATCTGCTTTTTCAGCCATATCTAATGTAAATTTGAAGGTCTAGGGGGACAGCTGCCCCCCCCCCCTCCCTACGCCCATGCCCTCACCGCCCCCCCCCCCCCTAATGTGCAAATATATATCCTGAATTGGTATATATAGGCGTGGGGCTAAATTTCATTTCTGGAAAAAATGATTATTATATTTGTAAGAGCATAAAAAAAGGCATCAAGTGGTATATTCACTTTATTTGTAAAGTCAATAATATGATTTGGTAAAAATTGACCTAAGAATCTGTGTTATAAAAGTTAAACCTTGCAAAATAGATCTTTTGTTTGAATGAAGTACACCAAAATTGTTTTACAGCTTCACAACTTTGCTTAATCCCAATTTATAAGGTTTTAAAGATATGCAAATTTAATAATAATAATAATATAATGCAAAACAAATAGGCCACAGGGCCTCTACAAAAATCTTTTAAATTGAAAAAAATTGTAGGCACTTTCACTGTAGTATTTGTCCAGCTCCTGCTTGAACGAGTTTAATGAGTTGGCATTGATGACTTCAAAGGGGAGCTTGATCCAGTGTTGTGTTGCTTGGTTTTTGAACACCCAATGGCCAATGTCCTTTTGGAACCTCTCCTCTTGAAGCTTGAGGTTGTGACCATGAAGCTTTGTGTGGCTGAAGCTGAGAAAATTGGTAGCCTGGATGTTTTTGTAGGTGGCGTAGCAAAGCTTGTATACCTCAATGAGGTCTCCTTGGTGCAGTCAATAAGCTAGTGAAGGAAGTTTGAGCTTGCAGAGCCTATCTTTGTAAGGTACATTTCTCAAAGTTGGACAGAACTTTGTTATTCGTCTTTGAACTTTTTTCAAGAGCTTTGATGTCTTTGTTGTAAAAGGGACATGTAGTACAATGACCATATTCAAGGATTGGCCATAACAAAGCTTTGTAGAGAAGGCAAAGGGTCTTATCATTTCCAAAAGTGAAGTTGCGCCTTAAAACTCCTGCAACACAATTTGGTTTCCCAATAATGATGTTGTAGTGGGCCTGAAAGTCTAGGTTGCTGTCAATGACAACTGCCAAGTCGTGCTCCTCCTGGCATGATGTGATTGGTAAGTCTCCTAGTCTATATTCATAGTGGATAGTAGGTTTCCCTATCATTACCTTGTGGCTTTTGTTGATATTGATTTCCATCAGCCAGTTGGACATCCAACTATTGAGCTTCTCAAGGTCCTCTTGCAGAGATTGTGCATTGGCAGCTGTTTTGATTACTTTATACAGCATGGTGTCATCTGCGTACAGTAGAATCTCAGAGTTGATACCTTCTACTAGATCATTGAGATACAGGTTAAATAAGAGAGGGCCAAGGACCAAGCCCTGGGGAACACTGCTGGTTACCTCTACTTCAAGTATGCTCAAAACTCTGTCTACTGATACTATTTGAGACCTTCCAATAAGAAACTTTTCAATCCAATCAGCTGGTACTTTGTCAAAGGCCTTTTTAAGGTCTATGTAAATGACATCAACTTGATGACCCTTATCTGCATTCATTTTCCAGTTTTCCACCACCATAAGAAGCTGTAAACTCTGCAGACCTTCTCTTCAAGAACCCAAATTGCTTGCTAGTGATTATCTTTCTTTTGCTCATGTGCTCAAGGATGTGGTCAGATATGACAGATTCCAGTATTTTGCAGGCTAGACTGATTGGGCGGTAATTTAGAGGATATGGCAGTTTCCCTTTTTGTGCAATGGTATCACTGTTGCCTTTTTCCAGATACTAGGGAGTACATTTGACTGTAAGGATTTTTGAAAAGTCATCAGTAGGGGCTCTGCAATTAGATCTGTGGTTTCTTTAACACTCTGGGATGAAGTCCATCCGGACCTGGTGATTTGCTTATCCCTAGCTCTTTGAGTTTCTTCAGGACCACCTGTGGGTCTTTCTTGACCCTGGGTGTTTGGTCGGAGACTATGGTTTGCAGGGTTGCTAGTGATGACTGAATAGGTTCCTGGGTGAAGACAGTAGTGAAATATGTGTTTAGTAAATCTGCTTTTTCTGCAGATCTTTCAATCAGGAGTCCTGTTGTAGGGTTTTTTAAGCTTGGAATATCTGGCTTTGCAATGCGTTTAGAATTTATGTGGTTCCAAAACATTCTGGGGTTTGTCTTGATAGATTCTGCAAGGTTTTGCTCTCGCATGCTAGCTGCTTGCCTTGTTTGTTGCCTCACCTTATTTTGTAGCCTTCAGTAGGCTCTTGCTTTGAGAGGGCTCGACTGGTCAGCTACATAAGTTTTCCAACAGGCTTGCTTTAATTTAGGAAATATATATTTCTTAAATTTTGAAAACAAAGCATTGATAGCCTATTGCTTAAAATTTCTACTCAAAGAATAGGAATTGCATTTTCAGAAATAGGCCTAAAGCCAGAGAAAAAGAAACTGATAACTGAAAGTTAAGGTAAAATTTTGTCTTGTCAAAATTTCAATAGGTATAGGACCTGTCATGGAGGCAAATTTCAGGACCCTCTAGAGGAAGGAGTGGAGGTAGGTATTTCAAACTACCTTCCTGGGACATATTTGGCCTATAAACCCATTCCTGAAAGTTTCATTTTCCTAACCTAGCCCCTTTCCAAGAGAGCCAAAAGTAGCTAAAGTAGAATTTTACCAATTAGCCCTAGATTCATTTCTAAGGTTAGTTCACCACAACAAAATTGACTAGCCTAATCTTTAAGGTGGAAAACTTCCATCACTACTCAGTCTTTTTAGACTGAACATCCCCCTCCTGAAACGCAAGTTGTCTTTGTTTCAAAACAAATCAGGTTCTTACTTACCTTTCTTGGACTTTTCTGCTACATTTTTAGCCTTCTTTTCAGCATTTCTGGGTTTTAAGGGTCCTTTTTCTGTTGAGCAGTTTTTCATTTTCAAGTCAAAGTTTTTCTTAGACTCTTCTGCTACATTTTTCGCTTTCTTTTCAACATTTCTGGATTTTAAGGGTCCTTTTTCTGATGAGTTTTTCATTGGGCCTATTCTTTAGTTTTGAATTAGGCCTATCGACCCCATCCGACCTTTTAAACAGGGTTGCCGACTTTTCGGTCAATGAATATGTCCCTTGAGCATCCAAAATGTGTCCTTTACAGCCAAATTATGTCCATATTTTGTCTATAATATGTTCATAATATGTCCATCTTGAAATCTCAGAAACTAGCTTTTTTATGACTTGTAAACCTCTTTCAAAGTGGTCAGCTAACATCGAATATAATGAAAACGAAAAAGATTCATTTAGTTCATCCATAAAAAATGAACTAGTGTGAAAGCAAAAAAGTAATAAAAACATGTAAACAGTAAAAACTAATTGTCAGAGCTTAAGGCTCATCTTTCCACGAGAGTTCTGCTTGGCAGGTATGAGCGTCAGCATTTTCACTTCTTTTGGTAGCTTTTTGCCAATCAGAGTATTTCTTGCGTATGTCATAAGGTACAATCCAGAAGTCAAGCGACGTTGCGGAGCGCTAGTTAAGCTAGATTGCCCTTCAATCAGGGGGTTGACATCCCCGAAGGCATAATCACTGGACCATTGAATAATGCTGAACAAAATAGATGTCTACAAATTCTGATTGGATGCTGGTTTTCGGAAAAGATAGGCACGGGGGGGGGGGGGTGCCCTCACATCACTTTTGACTCTTATAAAGGGCTACGTGTGTGGAGGGGGGTGGCTCCACCCCTATTCACCAAGGGTGGAGGGGGTGGGGGCTTACTCCAAGGGTGGCACGGCCCTTGTGTTTCGAGAATCGTTCTTTAAAAAGTTAGACAACAGGTCAAATATTAGCGTAGAGAGGGGGGTATTGAGAAGGGAGTAGCCCCCGTCATAAACGGAATAATTTATCTACGTTTTAAGTTTTAATGTTACTCCTTACTTTTGGTAGAAAAAACTAGTTTTTGTATTTATTTCCGATCGTTTTTCAAAAAATCCCAGGGAATCCCTCCCCCCTGTGGAAAATTTCCCCACGAAAAATTCCTCTATATAAAGTTCCTCCCATGTAAAATTCTCCCGCCGGGAAATTACCCCCGGACAATTCCATCCCTGCTGCAAATCCTTCCCAGAAAATTTTTGCTTACGATTCTGCCTGAAAAATACTCCTTGCCATACTTTTATTTGAATAAAGACTTGTATTCATTTAGTTTCAGATCCTTTTAAGGTCATTGGGAAATATCCCTGTTTGGAAAACACCCCCCCCCCCCTGGAAACTTTATCCCCCAGAAATTTTCCATGGAGAATTTCTCGTGATGATAATTCCCCCATGGAAATTTCTCCCGTAAAAAATCCCCTCTCCCCAAAAAAAAGATCCAAAGAGAATTCTAACTCCTCTGAAAACTTGCCACTGAGAGTTCCCTCAGAGTGCCTCTACATGTACAATGGGATCAACAACGAGAAAAAAGACATATAACAAACATTCTGTATACAAATTCTGGTAAATTTCTCCATGTAAAATTTCCCCTGAAAAGTTCACCCTCAGAAACTTCCATCCCAATGGGAAATTCTCCCCATAGAAAATCCATCCCCAGAAGATCTCTTTCTTCCCATAGAAAATGTCGGTATACATCCCTGTAACAAATACTATATGTAAAGAATGGGCAAATTTCATAACTTGCGGCTTTTCATCTGGTAGTTCTGAGGGGTCATGTCATCTCTGAAGACATATTTATTGTACCTTTCAGCAATACTGAACAAAATGGCTATCTCAAAATTTTGATCAGACAACTTTCAGAAAAAAGGGCGTGGGACGGGGGTGAGTTGTCCTCCAATTTTTCGGTCACCTAAAAAGGACACCAGATCTTTTAATTTTCGTTTGAACCAGCCTTCTAGCGAAATTCTAGTATTATTGGTTCGATATGATCACCCCTGGTAAAAGCAACAACAACAAATAAACACGAATCCGTGATGCTTCTTCTGGCAAACACTTTAAAATTTCATTTTTATAGATACGAGCTTGAAGCCTCTACAGTGGGGTTCTCTGACACGCCACAACACCTTGCTCTTTACGCTGTCCCCTCCACAACGCCTCGCTCTCTACGCTAAAGTTTGACTCTGTCACACAACTTAAAACAATAAACAATAATAAACAATTTAAAACAATAAAAAACTTTAGCATAAAGAACGAGGTGTTGAGGAGGGGACAGCCTCTTTCATATACGGAATAATTTCTGTTCGTTTTGAGTTTTAATGTCGCTCCTTACTTTCAGTTAAGATAACTTGTTTTTTTTTATTTAATTAACTAAAAAGGTGCCTGCTTGCCTATTATCTTGACTATAGCGTAAAAGCAAAAAGAAATACAATCGTTTACAGATGAAAGAATACAAACTTGAAATGAATTTCAAGAGTATCAACATCAACATTTTAAGAAATATAAAATAAATTTTCTTGTAAAATTTATCTCTATTGATCAGTAGTTGTACCGAACCAATCCTGCTCAATTCATCCTCAGGGCTGTACTGTGGTGTTTCTCCTCCCCATAGTATAGTGCAGACGGTTTGATGTCATTCTATTATCCCTTCTTGTTTTAGTTTTGTTTTTATTTAAAGCTTTTTCCAATAGGCAATGGTTAGAAGTCCTCCAAAAAAAAGTCCCCCTAGATCCCACCTCAAATAACAGTGAAACTGATACCCACCTTGGCTGGTCAAGCTCACTATCTCAAAGTTCAAATGATAGCTCAAATTCTGAGAATAGGACAATGAGAAGTGTAGGGGTTAATGTCACCATAAATGATGATAATGGGTTTCAAGAGGCCCTTTCTAGAAGCTCAAAAAAAAGGGAAAAAATCTCCCCAATCAAAAGCATTTCCCCTCTCCCTGCCCAAGGTCCTCCCTCCCAAAACTTAGGAATTTACCTTAAAATTACTCCTACTACCCCCTTTGAAATAAAAAAGATTACTGCAATAAGAGTTGCAATTTTCAAATTGCTAAAATCAGTGTTCTCTCTTAATATTAACCGTGATGGATCTCTGCTAATATCTGTCCAAGATCAGAAATCAGCAGACACAATAATTAACCCAAAATCCCTTCTGAATACCCCAATTAATGCATCTAAATGGAACCCAAAACAATCACCAACAAAAATAGTAGTTTATAATGTTCCCCCAGAATAATCCATTCAGGAGTTAAAAGAGGGGCTCTCAGATAGGGCTGGCAACACAATCCCAGTTGAAGATGTTACCCAACTTGGCAAACCTAACTCTAATGGCCTAAAAACAAGTAGATCCTTCTTATTTACACTGAAGGAAAAAATTAATATCCCATAAAAATTATTCCTATTTGGGCAAATCAAACCACACAAGGAATACAAACCTAAGCCTATCCAGTGTCAGAAGTGTCTCAAACTGGGACACACAACAAACAAATGCAATGAAATTCTCCTAGAGTGTAGTAATTGTAAAGCATTCCATCCTAAGGAGTTGACAACTTGCAACAACACTCAGCCTACATGCATCCATTGCAAAGGCCCACATGAATCTACAAATAAATCACTATGCCCTGCATATAAGAAAAGAGCTCTAACACTCCAAATAGCAACAGAGAAGGCCATCCCATACCCCTTTGCAGCAATGGAAGCAAATGCTGCCCAGCAATACCAAATAAAGCCTGTAATGAAACCAACCAAAACCCCCAAGTCAAACGCCCCCAATGCATCAAGTACCCCGTATAAAACACCATCTTCTAAGCCCCCTAGCTCACATCCCTATCAGAAGGAATCACCAAGTCAACAAGCCTCCTTGTCCGGTGAGATGAGGTCAGCCTGCCCCCCCCTCCCAAGAAGAAACAAACCAGAAACACTACCAGGAATTAATCCCTCAACTGACAAACAGGATGCACAACCAAACATGCAATCCCCAAATATATGCTTATTCATTCTAAACTGTAATGCAGTTCAGGCCATGAACATACATCAACTACAGAAAACAAAAATCATTGCAGAATTGGCAAAAATCTACATCCCTGATTATATGCTCATTCAAGCAAAAAAAGATCTTGCTTTACTTCTAACAAAGCTGAACATCGATACACAGTCATATGAAAAATAAATCAACTGCACAATACATATCAATACTCCAGTGGAATGTAAGATCACTCACAGAAAATAAGTTAAATGAACTAATATCTTTTATGAATAATAATTCCATTAATATTGTTTGCCTCCAGGAAACTCATTTAACCCAAAATCAACAAATTAAGTCTCTGGGATATACTATCCTGAGAAAGGATAGATCATCAGAGAGAAAAGGAGGTGGGGTAGCTTTATTAGTTAAAAATAATATAAAATTCTGTGGCATCAATTTTCCAGATTTTGCAAATGATGTTGATGCAATTGGTATAAGTGTTTGGCTGAATAATATAAAAACCTACATAATAAGCTTTTATAACCCTAATGGCCAAACTACAGATGCCATGGACTTCTTTAATTATATAAATAGTTCTAATATGTTAAAAAATATCATTATTTGTGGATATTTCAATGCCCACAGCCTTTTGTGGGGGAATAAACCAGCAAATAAAGCTGGTAAATTCATTGAACTTATGACTTCAAATAATAATGAATTAGCTGTTGCTACCCCTCCAAACCTGAATGCATATTTCAACCCAAAAAGTGGCAGATTCTCCACAATTGACCTACAAATTGTGTCTTTAAATATTTTGAATAAAATTTATATAAATAAAATTGACAGTCTATGTACTGACCACTTTGCTATAGTTTGCTCCCTAAATGAATCTGCTGAAACTCTATCACATACCTCCAAATATATCAACACTAAAGCAAATTGGTCTATGTTCCAAAACAAGCTAAATGATGAAATTACAAGTTTCACCCAAAATTCATGCATTTCAAACGCAACAGTTGACACACATGCTGAAGTCTTGACATCTTTTACTAATAAATACAGCTAATCATGCTATCCCCAGGACAACACCTAAGAAAACATTCCCTAAACACATTCCGAAAGCATGGTGGACAAATGAGTGCCTAAATAAATGGAGAATAAAAAAGGCAGCTAGGACAGAATTCATAAAAAAAAACATCACCTACTACATATTTTAAAAAATTACAAGCAGAATCTAATCTAAAAAGGACTATAATAGATGCTAAATATAAATACTGGAATAATTTTGCAAATAATCTCTCCAGAGAAACACATGAGCCAATTATACATAAAGTCATAAGCCACATCTGTGGGAAAAAGACTTCCCCCAACCCACTCCTGTATGAGCTTATACATAATAATACCCATTATGACAATGATAATGAAAAAGCTAAGCTATTTGCAACTCTTTTTGTTAATAAGCTAACATCAAATAATCAAAGCAAAATGTACCCAATTCCTATGAACCCAAGTTACCAACTACGCCCAGGATCCGAGTATATAACTAGTCCATTTTCAATCCAGGAAATGCATAATGCAATACATCATATTAGGACCAAAACTAGCGGCAGCTATGACAATATATACCCTACATGGATAAAGAATCTCACCCCTTCATTCAAACAAGAACTGCTAAATTGTTATAATCACGCTTGGGCATCTTCTATGTTCCCCAATATATGGAAATGTTCGTCCCTCCTACCAATCCTAAAGAAAATTAACCCAAAGATAACCCTGAGTCCTATAGGCCCATAATTATTACTCCTGTGATCGGGAAAATAATGGAGAAAATGATCTATCACAGACTCCTCTGGTTTGTTGAAAAAAATAATATGATCCCTCACACTCAAACTGGATTCAGGAAACACCACTCCTCAACAGATGCTTTCATTTTGCTAACAAATACAATAAATGAATCTTTCTCAAAAAATAATGTCCTAGTTGCAGCTTTCCTAGATTTTGAAGGGGCATATGACAATTTGAACCACCAAACCCTTTTAAACAAACTTGCAAACCTTGGAGTACCCCTAAGCTAGTATCTTTTATTAAATCTTTCATAGAAGTGCGAAGTTTCATCGTTTGTGTTGGTTCAGCCTCTTAACCCCAAAAGACAACTACCAAAGGCTTACCTCAGGGAGCAGTCCTTAGTTGCCTCCTGTTTGCCCTATATCTCTGGGACATGAACCTACCCCACACAAATCTACAATATGCTGACGATCTGGTGCTATGGTTATCTGGCAACACCTTTGAGATAGCACAGTCAAATCTGCAAAAGTCACTTTTCCAATTTGAAAAATTCTCTCAACATTCAGATTTACCCATTGCACCTACCAAAACAAAAATAATCCAATTTCACCGAAAGCGAAACCATGTTAATGCAAAACTAACTCTAAATAAAACAACTATTCCAGAAGATAATCATATTAATTACCTAGGTCTCATGCTTGACCAAAAACTTAATTTCCACCTCCACATTTCAAACACAATAAAAAAATGCTATAGAAAAACAAATATACTAAAAAGACTTCTTTCCACACCCTAGGGCTGAAGGAGAAAACCTTACTCCAGTTTTATAAATCACATATAAGACCCCATATTGACTATGGGCTCATCTTCTATGGTGCATGTGCAAAGACCCAGATGCAAAAAATTGAAACAACACAAAATGATATAATACGTCTCACATTTGGTCTTAGGAAACCCACAAGCACCAAGTTTCTGCTTATGGAGAGTGGATTAACAACAATAAGGGAGAGACGTAGCTTTCTCTTGACAAAACATCTTACAAAAATTGAATCAAATAGCTCACACACACTACATAATTGGTTAAGAAATCCAGCCATGTATAGAGGCATTGCAGATGAGTATGCCAATATTCAGAAGAAGATCCCCATACCAGCAAAGTCTATTGCGCCCACTTTCCCCCAATCCCCTCCATGGAATTGGTCAAGTCCCATAATAAATACTGACTTCTCAAAGTGGAATAAAGATTTAACCCCCATTGTTTTTGTCCAGAAAAAATTGCAGAACTTAATACAATTACCTATAAAAATCACTTCAAAATATTTGTTGATGGGGCAAAAATGAATGAGAAGGTTGCAAGTGGAGCTTTCCTTCCTCACCTGAAAATTGCAATGGGCGAGAGATTATATAATAATTTATCTATATTGTCTGCTGAGTTAAATGCCATAATCATCGCATTAGAACACCTTAAGGAAAACCAACCTTTGATTGCAAATTCAAATAATATTATCATATATTCCGACTCTCTATCAAGCCTTGAGCTGCTAGCCTCAGCTCCTCAGTATAAGTTGGACATTAACACTTATCATTGTCTCAGTATTATAGATAATCTCGCTTCAGGTGGCATAAAAACTTATTTCAGTATATTCCTAGCCACTCTGGCATAAGTGGTAATCATCAGGTTGATGAAATAGCAAAGAATGCTATAAATATTGACCAGCCAAGTGGGAGACCAATCCCAACTAGAGATATTTACCGATGGAGGCTATCAGATATTAATTTTAATAAGATTAATCCTATCCTTTCCCCCTTTCCAATAAGTATCTTTCTAAAATTTATCATAGAATTCGTTCTGGAACAAATGGACTAAATTTTCTTGCATTCTCATATAAGCTTTCTAATTCAAGTGGTTCAATTCCCCAGTCCCCTCTTTGCAGACATTGTAATATGAATAATGAAACAGTTGACCATTGCCTATTTGAATGTAATATGCTGACGTCTGCACAACATACCTTGCTTTGTAAACTGTTAAAATGCTTCAAATACCACAAAATCTCACTATCATCCAAGACTCTAGCCAACTATACCTGCACACAGAGCACAGAAATTGATATCTATCATCTTATATTTGAACTCCTTGAGTCGAAAGATCTACTTAAAGATATCTGAGAATATCTCATAAATAAGAGACAGCCAAGCCAGTAGCTCTGTTGCCCACAGAGTGAAGCAAAAAGAAAAGGGCTAAATAGTACTAACTGAATAGCCCGCCTGCTGTGAATTAGAAGAAGAAGAAGAAGAGAAAGAGCAAGCAGCTCCGAAAAATAATAACGTTTGTAAAAAATAATGTTTGTAAAAATTAGTAGAAATAAGTAGTTAAGTAAATTTAGTGCTAGAAAAGTAGTTTTAATACTGATTTGGTAAAAAATGACATTTTTTTTTACAAAAATATGTATCCAGCGAGGAAATAACCTATTTTATTTCATAAATTTGCAAAATATGTCCCTTTTATTTCCCAACTTTCTAAAATATGTCCCTTTTTACCCTATTATATCATTATGTCCCAGCACACAGGAATATGTCCTTTGGACATAAAATATGTTCAGTTGGCAACCCTGCTTTCAAACAGCGTTATCGGAAAAGGATAGTTTCGAGGTAAAGTATGGGCCAAGTGAAACAAAACCTGCTTTAATCAGAGTTTCCCCCAAACCGGATTTAATGCAGACAAGTCACCGGACCAATTTATTAGTTGCGTGCCGCCGTTGAACAATGCACCAGCGAAGAGAAAATTTCGGAGTGTGCCACTGATCTATCTATATTTAGCCTTATCGTTTTGAAACTTGTTAATTTCCGTGTACTAAGTAAGCTAAAAAGCTAAGATACTTTTAAAACATCTATCGGTATTGAGCTCTAGCCAGAAAATGGTAATAAGAGCTTACAAGAAGTGTTGGCAGTGGCAGATTTAAGGGGAACAAGAGGGTCGGGGCCCCCAGAAATGTTTCACGATCCTTTTTTTAATAGCCTATTCTCTCACCGGCAGCGGTTTCTATTGATTTCCTGCAGCATTGTTTGATAATTTATTTGACGAGACTCATATTCAGAGCCATTCAAATAAGAAGCGGGCAGCCACCTAGGGTGCCATGACTGGGGGGAAGGGAGGTGGGTGACACGGCTGGGGGAATTGCCAACCTTTTCGTGAAAAGTTCATTATTTTTTAAAAGGGAGGAACGTCCCCAAAAAGTAAACGTATCTAAATTAAAATCAAATCAGCGTATCATTGAATTTAACTGTAGTAGTTTCAAGGTCCCATCGGCAAAAATCTGGAATTTTGTATTTTTCTGCAGCAAAGAGAATCAAACAGTTCGTGGTAACAAACTGTAAGTAAGGAGCGACCCGGCTCAATAGCAACCGAAACTAAAAAAAAGGGAATGTTGATACCAATAGATGCACCAAAAGAATCAGATTTTTATGCTGATTTCATATATATAAATTCCATCACATTTAGTCTTACTCATCAAAAGGGCAGGAGGTCGCAACGGGGAGGAGCACCCCAGACTTTTCTAGACTTTGTAAAAGTTGAACCAAAAGTTTAAAATTATAATGAATCCAAGACAAAAGGTGTTAAATATTTTCTAGAGGAATAGTGGATGGTTAGTTTTAGGTTAAAATCTCCAAAAAAAATTGTTTTTATTCTACTTTCTAGTCATATAAAGAAAGAAAGGTATGGATGACTTTGGAATGGTTTCCAGATGAAGGATAAAAGACTGTCAAAACTATTTTCTCGCCATTTACCTGAGGCATAACGAAAATCAAGTTATTTCTGAATGGGGTGAGAAGAGGTCATATGGAAAAATTTAAATGAAATTAGAACTTTACGGGAAGAGGTAAAATATAAAGCTTTCAAAAAAGTTAGGGTGAAGAAAGAACTGGAACTATGCTGGCCTCAGCCCTCAGGAGGTTCGGTCTGTAGTGCAAGCATCAAAAAAAAATTTAGAAGACAGACGAGCACAAGTATTGGATTTACTGGTTACCGAAAAATTGTCCTGCTGGACATCTATACCATCTGCCTTTAGTTTGTGGTGCAAGCCTTCGGTTTATTCTTTAACGGAATTCACCATGGCACATTAGAATATGTAAGATCTTTGCACAAAGATGAGTAAAAGAACGGCCCTATTGTTTGTAATCTTTTTGAATTCGACATTTTTCGACATGGGCCTTTGTTTCAAAATTTTAAAGCATGATTGCTGTTTTTGCTGGGTTATTTCATTTAGTTTTGAAAGAAATAGTCAGTTTCAACCTGAGATTTAGGCCCGAGATTTTTATCCGGACAAACTATATTGAAGGAGGTTATTGTTTGTATTTAGCTCCTTCAACTACCCTATCAATCTGTAACCTAGGTCACTTTTCCACCCTCTTTTGTTTTGCTCCATCAAAATAGCCTATATTCCAATTCAGGGTATATATTTCCACATTAAGGGGTGGTGGGGGGGGGGGGGGGGGTAAAGTTCATGGTAAATTTGAGTGGGCCATATAACTTAGTTAGGATGAAAGGGAAAACATCATTTGAAGCTTTTTTATAACTCATATAAAATATCTTTGGGACCCTTTAAGGGCTTAAGATGCAATTTGCAACAGAAGCAACTATTGAATTATGAAACAGCATAAAAAAAGGCATCAAATGATGTTTTCACTTTCATCCTAGCTAAATTAGGCTATAGTGCCACCTAAAAATTTACCCTAAAAAGTGGGTTGTTTGACCATTAGAAGTTTCAAAATCTTCTTAGCAAGTAATTGATTAGCTTGAATATTTGACCCTGGGCCTATACAGCACTCACAATTTCAAATATACTGATAGACAACAGTGGAGCCCTATTTTGGCCACACATTTAAAGCTTGACAGTAATCTCAGAAAATGCTGCCTAATCTTTGAAACATGATCTTAAAGTTAGAAAAATATATCCCAATCACAGACACAGTTAACTTAGGATAGATTTAATCTAAGAAAAGTGTTGTGAAACAAAATAATTGTATTTAAATAGACAAGGTGTAGAGGTAACTTTTGTTTAAATCCAAATGTTGAAAAACCAGATGTTTTCCAACATTGTAGTCAGCCAATCCCAAATGGTCTAGTCATAACTATCAGCCAATCACAACTATGTAACCCTATACACATAATGTCCACTATTAGAAACTTGCTGTCTATATATAAGAAAGATTTATTTAATGAGGATGTCTTGTCAAGATTAGGCACTAGCCAAGTACTGGGGTCTTACCGTAATAATTCAGGGCCTAGGCTACCCTTACAAATGCATCTAGCTCCCATTTAATGGCACCAGATATAGCCCTAGGGTAAGCAACAATATTTGCTAATTTTATTGTTTCATTCTATTTTTGTGCCCATCTTTCATTAGTTTGCTAATAAAACCAATCTAAAATAACCACCAAAGTTTGGGACTGGGGCTATATCTGTCCCTACTAGAGAGAGCTGGGTTTATTTGCAATAGCAATGAAACAGTATATCTAGAACAAACATTAAAAGCACATAAAAAAATATTTTCATCTTTTAGTTTATGAATTTAGGCCTTTCTAAACATAAATAAATTTACTAATGATCATTTTTGATGTTTGGTAGGATAAATTTAGAGGTAATACAGAACTCTTGAAACTAATCCAAGTATTTTTAGCTTAGGAAGATGAAAATAAAATTTTAATTGTCATTATTTGCATGAAGTAGTGATAAGAATTAGGTGTCACTTTAAAGTCCATTTATTGGCTTTAGGCTAGATTTGCAAGTGAAATGATTATTATCATAAGCAACAAAATATTACTTCCTAAGTGAAGAGTGAAGTTAGCACTGTGTGTTATTTTTTTTCCTTTCACCAAGGCATTTTGTATAAAAGGAGTTGTCATAAAAACTTTGGAGAGGCTCATTCAATTGGAAATTAAAAGTTTGAGTGCCCTTCTTGAGAGTCAAAAATGATTGGAGAGCAACCAACCCTCTCATGCCCCTTTTTGCTTTGGTCAAATCCTCAGAATGTAAAGTGTAAATTATATTTGGTTCTTTAAAAGATACAGAGGTTGTTAGCCCTTCTCCTCTTAGTGGCAGTTACTTCTCATTTTTAATTTCACTAGATTTTTTATTGTAATTTCTGTTTGTTTAGGGTTTCATTGATTTGCTGATAATGGTTTTTATACTTAAAAAAATTATTTGATTCTATTTTGATTATCTTTGGTTTAATGTAGCTCCTTACTTCTCTTTGTGAAACTTCTTTTTCAGAAAAGATTTTTTAATGTTAAAATTTAAAAGAGCTTAGGAAAAGGCATCAAGTAGTGTGTTCACCTTGTGATATTTTCACTATTTCACATATATCACTGCTTATTTTCATATGAAGTGAAAATAAGCAAATATTTTGACAAGGATCTCTGCCAAGTCATCTTCATTGCTAAAAAAAAACAAAAAAAACTAGAATCTAACCTTTTGAAATAAACCTCACAAGAGGAAAAAACCCACCAAATTGAAAACACACACTTAGGATGTTTTTAAATTAGCATATGTAAGGCTCTCAACCCCATTGCCTTCTCAAGGCCAGAACATAATTTGCACTTTGCTAAAAAAAAAAATACAAATGAAAATGCATTGTCAGTTTGATATAGCCTACATATGCTGATATTTATTCCTTAAAATCTCAATTATTTTGATTTTTTAAAGTTATAAAAGTAAAAAACTTTTGAATTAATTTTTTTTCAGTTAAGTGCAAATTATGTTCTGGCCTTGACAAGGCATAGGGGTCGTGAGCCCTACTCATGTTAATTTAAATACATTCTAAGTGTGTTTTTTGCTTTTGTTAGTTTTTTCCTCTTCTGAAGTTTACTTCAGAAGGTTAAATTTTATATTGTTTATTTTTTTTCTGAGCACTGAAGACAACTTGACAGAGTTCCTTGTCAAAAAATTTGCTTTTTTTTACTTCACATTGTTCTGCTTGCTGACAACTACCCTCGTTTTTTATGCTATTTGATTTTATTTTTGCATTTATTATTTTGTTCTTCTTTGTTTCATACATCATGTTAATTTCTGCTTGTTTTGAGTTGGACTTGAATTATTTCTTGTAATTTCTGTTCATTTTGGGTTTCATTTATTTGTTGATGCTGATTTGTGGTAGTTTTATGCTTTGTAGATTATTTGATCCTATGTTTGCTCATTTTTGGCCTAATGGAGTTCTTTACTTTTCTTTGGAAAACATATTTTGTGGAAAAGGTGTTTAATAAATTTTTGTTTGTTTTATATTGACATAGTCTTTTTCAGGGGGAAAAAAGGTTTACATCTTTTGTTTTTTTCTTCAAGAGTGTGTAGTATGGCCTGCTTTTTGTATGCTGGAGAACCTTTTTCAACAATTTTTGACAATATACACCCTTTTGAAAATCTTGATACAAATAGTAGTGTTTAATATAGTTTTATACCTCCTCTAGTTGACCTGAAAAAATAAAACTTAATACCATTTCCAAAAAATTCTGTCAATGTTCTTGGACAGCCTGGATACACTCAAACTCTTTTGATTTAGTTAAATTTTAAGAGCAGAAGTAATAATAGAAGTAGCCCCAATAGTTTGAACCTAATACCCCCAGTCTTTGGATATTGCTGAGATATCTGTTTGGCAACCAGCATACACAGAGTATATTTGGATTTAATTTTAAAGCAACATTTAGTTTTTAAGCATAATGGGCAAATTGCTTCACTGTGGGGGGTTTAACTACCCAATAACCCTAGAGATGTAGTTGCTAGACCATTCAGCTATACTTAACAAAATGGCTGTCTTAAAATTTTGATTGGAATAATAGGATAACAAACTAATTGTGTATAATATACACACTATGAGAAAGGTCCAAGTTTTTTAGTAATTGATATAATTAGTGTCTCATTCTACTTACACTCAAGTTGATAACCTGCTTTTTTAGCTTGTCTTTATTACCTATGATAAAGCAGTGCTGCCTATGATATTGTATATGCCCTTTTAATACCCACATGCATATAGTATTTTTGTTTAAATGAAACTCCCCCTATAAGTTTCAACTTATTGCCCTTAGTGTCATTAGTTACAGTAACTGTAGAAGTAGTTTCAAAAGTATACCCATAGTGTTTTCTGGCTAGTTAAAAATCTGCCACAACTAACCCTGAAAGGTCTAACTTAATAATGTAAGCTGTTATTGTGATATTGTTTTATCATATTTTTGACAATCTATGTGATCATAGTTTGCTTTGATTTAGTTCAACATCTGCCTAAATATCAAACAGTTTGTGGTAACAAACTGTAAGTAAGGAGTGACCCAGCTCAATAGTAACCAAAACTCTAAAGAACGGAATTTTGATACCAATAGATACATCAAAAGACTCAGATTTTAATGCTGATTTCAAATATGTAAGTTTTATCAAGTTCAGTCTTACCCATCAAAAGTTACACGCCTGTGAAAATTTGGCTGATTTTCCGGAAAAGCAGGAAACAGCCCCTAAAAGTTATAGAACCTTATTGAAAATCACACCATCAGATTCAGCATATCAGAGTACCCTACTGTAGAGGTTTCAAGTTCCTATCTGCAAAATTGTGGAACTTTGTATTTTTTGCCAGAAGAAAGATCACAGATGCATTTTAATTTTTTTTTCCCCAGGGGTGATTATATCAACCCATTGGTCCTAGGATATCTTGGGAGGGCTCATTCGAACAGAAATTAAAAATTCTAGTGCCCTTTTTAAGTGACCCCAAAAAATGGGGGGCAACTATGCCCCCTCCCACATTCATTTTTTTCCCAAAGTCACCTGATCAAAATTTTGGAGATAGCCATATATATATATATATATATATAATATATATATATATATATATATATATATTATATATATATATATATATATATATATATATAATATATATATATATATATCAAACATATATATATATATATAATATATATATATATATATATATATATATATATATATATATATATATATATATATATATATATATCTATATATATATATATATATATATAACATATATATATATATATATATATATATATATATATATATATATAGATATATATATATATATATATATATATATATATATATATATATATATATATATATATAGATATATATATATATATATATATATATAGATATATATATATATATATATATATATATATATATATATACTATATATATATATATATATATATATATATATGTATATATATATATATATATATATATATATATATATATATATATATATATATATATATAATATATATATATATATATATATATATATATACTATATATATATATATATATATATATATATATATATATATATATATATATATATATATATATATATATATATATATATAAAGAGTTTGTGGTAATGAACTGTAAGTAAGGAGCAACCCAGCTCAATAGTAACCGAAACTCTAAAAGAGTTTTGATACTAATAGATACATAAAAGAATTAGATTTAATGCTGATTTCAAATATAAGTTTCCAGTTTAGCCTACCATCAAAAGTACACGCTGGAAATTGCCTGTTTAAAAAAGGGGAAACTCTTCTCAAAGTTATAGAACCTTAATAAACATCATACCATCAGATTCAGCATATCAGAGAACCTTACTGTACAGGTTTCAAGCTCCTATCTGCAAAAATGTGGAATTTTGTATTTTTTGCCAGGGCTTATTGTATTGATCCAGTGGTTGTAGAATATTGTGGGAGGGCTCATTCAAACGGAAATTATAAGTTCTAGTGTCCTTTTTAAGTGACCCAAAAAATGGAGGGCAACTAGGCTCCCTCCAGCGCTAACTTTTTTCCCAAAGTCACCCGATCAAAATTTTGAGATAGCCATTTTGTTCAGCATGGTCGAAAATATAGTAGCTATGTCTTTTAGGATGACTTAAGCCCCCAAAGTCCCCGGGGGAAGAGCTGAAAGTTATGAACTTCACCCAATGTTTACATATATTATTGGTTATTGGGAAGTATACAGACGTTTTCAGGGGGATTTTTTTCTGGTTGTGGGGGGTGAGGTGGGCCAGGGGTTATGTGGGAGGAAATTTCCATGGAGGAAGTTTTCATGGGGAAGGGACATTGCTATGAAGGGGATGCTGGATTTCTCAGCATTATTTAAAAAAACAATCAAAAATTAAATAAAAAAAAAGTTTTTCAACTGAAAGTAAGGAGCAACATCAAAATTTAAAACAAATAGAAATTTTTATGTATATGATTGGGTCCGCCCCCTAGTCAATACCTCGCTCTTTAAGCCAAAGATTTTTTAGTACACTCATAAGAGCTTTTTATTTTAATTAATGGCCTTGGTGGTTAAGGGGTCATTTTTAAAGAATTGGAACAAAATTTGAAATTTATCATAAAGAGCGAGGTATTGAGGAAAAATATATTAGGGGGCGAACCCCCTAATATATGTATTAAAATATATGAATATAGAAGTTCGTTATTCTTCTTCTTCTATTTCACAGCAGGCGGGCTTTTCAGTAGTTACTATTTAGACCTTTTCCTTTTACTTCACTCTGTGGGCTACAGAGCTACTGGCTTGGTTGCCTCTTATTTATTAGATATTCTCAGATATCTTTCAGTAGATCTTTCGACTCAAGGAGTTCAAATATAAGATGATAGATGTCGATTTCTATGCTCTGTGTACTGGTATAGTTGGCTAGGCTCTTGGCTGATAGTGAGATTTTGTGGTGTTTGAAGCATTTTAACAGTTTACAAAGCAAGGTATGTTGTGCAGACGTCAGCATATTACATTCAAATAGGCAGTGGTCAATTGTTTCATTATTCATATTACAATACCTGCAAAGAGGGGACAAAGGAACTGAACCACTTGAATTAGGAAACTGGTACGAGAATGCAAGAAAATTTAGTCCATTTGTTCCAGAACGAATTCTATGATAAATTTTAGAAAAACACTTATTGGGAAAGGGGGAAAAGAATAGGATTATTCTTATTAAACATAATATCTGATAGTCTCCATTGGTAAATATCTCTAATGGGGATTGGTCTCCCACTTGGCTGGTCAATATTTATAGCATTTTTTGCTATTTCACCAACCTGATGATTACTACTTATACCAGAGTGGCTAGGAATATACTGAAGATAGGTTCTTATGCCACTTGAAGCAAGATTATCTATAATACTAAGACAATGATAAGTGTCAATATCCAACTTATACTGAGGAGCTGGAGACAGCAACTCAAGGCTTGATAAAGTGTCAGAATAAACTGTAATGTTATTTGAATTAGCAATAAAAGGTTTGTTATCCATAAGGTGTTCTAATGCTATGATTATGGCATTTAACTCTGCAGACATTATAGATACATTATTATACAATCTCTCACTCTTTGCAATTTTCAGGTGAGGAAGGAAAGCACCACTTGCTACCTTCTCATTCATTTTGGACCCATCAACAAAGATTTGGAAATGGTTTTTATAAGTAATTGTATTAAGTTCAACAAATTTTTTCTGGACAAAAGCAATGGGGGTTAAATCTTTATTCCACTTTGAGAAATCAGTATTTATTATGGAAATTGACCAATTCCATGGAGGGGATTGGGGGAAAGTAAGTGCAATAGACTTTGCGGGTACAGGGAACTTCTTCTGAATATTGGCATACTCATCTGCAATGCCTCTATACATGGCTGGATTTCTTAACCAATTATGCAGGGTGTGTGAGCTATTTGATTCAATTTTTGTAAGATGTTTTATCAAGAGAAAGCTACGTCTCTCCCTTATTGTTGTTAATCCACTCTCCATAAGCAGAAACTTGGTGCTTGTGGGTTTCCTAAGACCGAATATGAGATGTATTATATCATTTTGTATTGTTTCAATTTTTGCATCTGGGTTTTTGCACATGCACCATAGATGATGAGCCCATAGTCAATATGGGGTCTTATATGTGATTTATAAAACTGGATTAAGGTTTTCTCCATACAGCCCCAGGGTGTGGAAAGAAGTCTGTTTAGTATACTTGTTTTTCTATAGCATTTTTTTATTGTGTTTGAAATGTGGAGGTGGAAATTAAGTTTTTGGTCAAGCATGAGACCTAGGTAATTAATATGATTATCTTTAATAGTTGTTCCATTTAGAGTTAGTCTTGCATTAACATGATTTCGCTTTCGGTGAAATTGAATTATTTTTGACTTGGTAGGTGCAATGGGTAAATCTGAATGTTGAGAGAATTTTTCAAATTGGAAAAGCGACTTTTGCAGCTTTGACTGTGCTATCTCAAAGGTGTTGCCAGATGATCATAGTACCAGATCATCAGCATATTGTAGATTCGTGTGGGGGAGGTTCATATCCCAGAGATATAGGGCAAAGAGGAGGCAGCTGAGGACTGCTCCCTGACGAAGGCCTTTGGTTATTGTCTTTTGGGGTGAAGAGGCTGAACCTACACAAACAATGAAACTTCGCAATTCTATGAAAGATTTTATAAAATATACTAGCTTCCAAGGTTTGCAAGTTTATTTAAAAGGATTTGGTGGTTCACATTGTCATATGCCCTTCAAAATCTAGGAAAGCTGCAACTAGGACATTATTTTTTGTAGAATGATTCATTTATTGCATTTGTTAACAATATGAAAGCATCTGTTGAGGAATGGTGTTTCCTGAAATCAGTTTGAGTGTGGGGGATCATATTATTTTTTTCAACAATCCAGAGGAGTTGGTAATAGATCATTTTCTCCATTATTTTCCTCATCTCAGGAGTAATCATTATGGGCCTATAAGACTCAGGGTTATTTTTGGGTTTATTTTTCTTTAGGATTGGTAGGAGGGACAAACATTTCCATATATTGGGGAACATAGATGAAGCCCAACCATGATTATAACAATTTAGAAGTTCTTGTTTGTATGAAGGGGTGAGATTCTTTATCCATGTAGAGTGTATATTGTCATAGCTGCCGCTAGTCTTGGTCCTAATATGATGTATTGCATTATTCATTTCCTGTATTGAAAATGGGCTGGTTATATACTCGGATCCTGGGCGAGGTTGGTAACTTGGGTTCATAGGAATTGGGGACACTTTGCTGCAATTATTTGATGTTAGCTTATTAACAAAAAGAGTGGCAAATAGCTTAGCTTTTTCATTATCATTGTCATAATGGGTACTATTATGTTTAAGCTCATATAGGAGTGGGTTGGGGGAAGTCTTTTTTCCACAGATGTGGCTTATGACTTTATGTATAATTGGCTCATGTGTTTCTCTGGAGAGATTATTTGCAGAATTATTCCAGTAGTTATATATAGCATTTATTATAGTCCTTTTTAGATTAGATTCTGCTTGTAATTTTTTTAAATATATAGTAGGTGATGTTTTTTTTAAAGAATGTTCTCCTAGCTGCCTTTTTGTTCTCCATTTATTTTGACACTCATTTGTCCACCATGCTTTGGAATGTGTTTAGGGAAGGTTTTCCTGGGTGTTGTCCTGGGGATAGCATGATTAGCTGTATTTATTAGTAAAGATGCCAAAACTTCAGCATGTCTGTCAGCTGTTGCATTGGAAATGCATGAATTTTGGGTGAAACTTGTAATTTCATCATTTAGCTTATTTTGGAACATAGGCCAATTTGCTTTAATGTTGATATATTTGGAGGTATGTGATAGGGTTTCAGCAGATTCGTTTAGGGAGCAAACTATGGCAAAGTGGTCAGTACATAGACTATCAATTTTGTTTATATAAATTTTATTCAAAATATTTAAAGACACAATTTGTAGGTCAATTGTAGAGAAACTGCCACTTTTGGGGTTGAAATATATATTCAGGTTTGGAGGGGTAGCAACAGCTAATTCATTATTATTTGAAGTCATATGCTCAATGAACTTACCAGCTTAATTTGCTGGTTTATTCCCCCACAAAAGGCTGTGGGCATTAAAGTCTCCACAAATAATAATATTTTTCAACATATTAGAATTATTTATATAGCTGAAGAAATCCATGGCATCTGTAGTTTGGCCATTAGGGTTATAAAAACTTATTATGTAAGTTTTTGTATTAGTCAGCCAAACACTGATACCAATTGCATCAACATCATTTTCAAAATCTGGAAAGTTGATGCCACAGAATTTTATATTATTATTAACTATTAAAGCTACTCCACCTCCTTTTCTCTCTGATGATCTATCCTTTCTCAGGATAGTGTATCCAGAGACATAATTTGTTGATTTTGGGTTAAATGAGTTTCCTGGAGGCAAGCAATATTGATGGAATTATTATTCATAAAAGATATTAGTTCATTAACTTATTTTCTGTCAGTGATCTTACGTTCCACTGGAGTATTGATATGTGTTGTGTTGTTGTTTTATTTCTCATATGACTGTGTATCAATCTTTAGCTTTGTTAATAGTAGAGCCTGATCTTTTTTTGCTTGAATGAGCATATCATGAGGGATGTAGATTTTTGCCAATTCAGCAATGATTTTTGTTTTCTGTTGTTGTTGTATATTCATGGCCTGACCTGCATTGCAGTTTAGAATGAATAAACATATATTTGGGGTTTGCATGTTTGGCTGTGCATCCAGTTTTTCAGCTAAGGGATTAATTCCGGTTAGTGTTTCTGGTTTGTTTCTTGTTGGGAGGGGGTGCCAGGCCGACCTCATTTCACTAGGCAAGGAGGCTTGTTGGCTTGGTGATTCTTTCTGATAGAGATGTTAGCTGGGGGGCTTAAAGGATGGTGTTTTGTAAGGAGTACTTGATGCATTGGGAGTGTTTGACTTGGGAGTTTTATTTGATTTCAATATGGGTTTTAATTGGTGTGATTGGGCAGCATTTGCTCCCATAGCTGCAAAAGGGTATGGAATGGCCTTCGCTGTTGCTATTTGGAGTGTTAGTGCTCTTTTTTTATATGCAGAGCATTGTGATTTATTGGTGGATTCATGTGGGCCTTTACAATTGATACATGTAGGCTGAGTGTTGTTGCAAGTTGTCAATTCTTTAGGATAGGAGCCCTTACAATTACTGCAGGCTAGGAGAATTTCATTGCATCTATTTGTTGTGTGTCCCAGTTTCAGACACTTCTGACACTGGATAGGGTTTGGCTTGTATTTCTTGTGCGGTTTGATTTGCCCAAATAGGAATAACTTTTCTGGGATATTAATTTTTTCCTTCAGTGTAAATAGGAAAGATCTACTTGTTTTTAATCCATTAAAGTTGGATTTACCCAGTTGTGTGACATCTTCTACAGGGATTGTGTTACCAGCCCTATCTGAGAGCCCTTCTTTTAACTACTGAATTGGTATTTCTAGGGGAACATTATATACTACTATTTTTGTTGGGGATTGTTTTGGGTTCCATTTAGATGAGTAATTGGGGTATTCAGAAGAGATTTTAGATTAAGTATTATATCAGCTGATTTCTGATCTTGGACAGCTATTAGCAAAGATCCATCATGGTGAATGTTAAGAGAAAACATTGATTTTAACGTTTTGAAAATTGCAACCCTTATTGTAGTAGTCTTTGTTATTTCAAAGGGGGTATTTGGAGAAATTTTGAGGTAAATTCCTAAGTTTTGGGAAGGATAATCTTGGAAGGGAGGAGGGGAAATACTTTTGATTGGGGATGTTTTTTTTCCTTTTTTGGAGCTCCTAGAAAGGACCTCTTGAAAGCCATTATCATCTATAGTGACATTTGCTCCAACACTGATCATTGTCCTATTCTCAGAATTTGAGCTTTGATGTGAGCTTTGTGATAGAGAGCTTGACCAGCCAGGATGGGGCAAAAATGGATCAATTTCATTAGTATTTGGGGTGGGATCCAGAGGGACCTTTTTTTTTTAGGGGGAGTTCTTTGCATTGCCTTTTTGAATAAGCTTTAAGCTAAAAAAGGAAAGGATAATAGTATGATACCAGACCGTCTGCACTCTACAGTGGGGAAAACTTCCACAAAAGAAACACCAGAGTATGGCCCTGAGGAGGATTTTGAGCACGAGGGGTTCAGTACAGCTACTGATTAATCGAGACAATAATTCACAAGAAACTTATTTTTAAAATTTCTTAAAGTGTTGCTGTTGTCCAGATTCTCATTTTGAATTGAAGTTATCAAGTATTGCAATAGGTTGCGTAGGTTGCATCAAGACGCTGGGTAATTGTAGACAGAGAAAAGCCAAAACAGGTAGTCCATGTAATTGAGAGGCAAATGTTTAAATGGCTGGGGCACGGGTAAATGGCAGGAGTATGCATGACTCTCTTATTGGACACATATTTGTCAGGTTGCTATGTAAGTTAATTCATAAGTTACATCTTCTTCTTCTTTCAAAAAACAGCACCTGGAATCTATGATAGACTCCTTTTGGCTTCTAGGAGGTTTCATCAAAATACAAAATTAATACAACGAAAGACAACACAACCAACAGATAAACAAACAAGGTTTTTTTTTTTAATTTTTTATCAAGAATCATTTTTTTTTTGTTTTCCTTCAATTCTTAAGGAATATAATACTCTCGGTTTTCATATAACAAAAGCAATTCATATAACAGAAAAAAGAGTAAAATAAGAAACAATGGAATTGGATGGTTTGTGGGAAGTATGAGTACTCAAGCTGCCATAATTCCAGAAATTTAAGGCCTGGAGGCCAGCTAGTACCTATTCGGCTCTTGCTACTCGCTCTTGCTCTCTTCTGCACTCACTCCGCTTTCTTCAATCAATATTAGTATCCACAAAAAAATTAATTGTGCTTTTGTTCAAATATCTTTCATCTGATTCATTATAATTGGCTTTAAATAGCTTGTCAATATCTTTATTCGTCTTCAGTCTTTCAAATGTACATTTGATATTTGCTGCCAGGTAAGCCGTGCTGTAGCATTCAAAATTATATGTTGTAAAGTCTCAAGCACTTTTAAACAAAATCTGCAGTGTCGGTTGTCCCTTTTATTCAATTCATGTTCTTCCTTTCTTAAAATCAGAGAGTTACTCTTTATTCTGCAATAAAGAACATTAGTTTCCCTAAATGGGATGATCAGAATAGGAGGTAAGAACCGTTTTATAGGTATTCATGTGGGTTATGTCATGTAGAGTGGAGACCTGGCTTGATAGAAATGGGTGTATCCACTGTAGAATTTGCCAACAAATCAGCAATTTCATTATAGTATATACCCTGATGACTTGGAACGTGCTGAACTGGATGATAATATTTCTCTGTTGAAGGTCAAAGAGAAGGCTCCAAAGGTAATGCAGTCCGGTGCTGATTTGTGCACTTTAGAAGTCAATTGTAAAGCTGACTTTGAGTCTGAAAAGACAACGCACTTTTTTGATAGTGGAGGTTTTGCTATAACTACCTCAAGTCCCTCAATTATAGCTTTACTCTCAGCAGTCAGGATGGAAGCTCCATTTGGCAGCCTTGTAAAAATATTTAAAGAGTAGCTTGGGATTATTGCGGCTGAAGCAGCTTTGGACCCTTTTACCAAACCATCTGTGTAGATTTGTAGGATATCAGGATAATCATTGAAGACGTTCTGTTTGAAAACTAACTTAATCTGAGTGGGGAGAAAACTTGACTTCTTATCCATTATAATCTCAGTGCATACATGAATAGGATTGAAACTTCCCTTTTGGAGGCTGAAGATGTAAAATGCAACTCACTGCATCCTTATTCCAGTCGGAACTAGTTCAGTGAAAAGAATCCAAGAGCAGATATGCCAGCTATCATTAATTGAACAGTTATTACTAAAGGTTTTTGAAGAAACCCCATGCAATTGACCAATTGCTTGGATTTTGTGTAATACTTGATTACCAGTATGTTCCCCCTTTCTTGAACTGACGGCATACCAGTTAGTACCCAGACCTTATGACTTGGGGTATGGTTGTGAAAACCAAAAACTATTTTTATTTCCATGTTTTGGAGGGTTTCCAACTTTGCCAAACTTGTTTTGCAAACATCATCTGTATGCTTCAATACCATACTCAATCTTTGACCAGATCAACCTTTTGTAAAAATCTAGCAGAACAGTTGGTGAGCTGGCCCATTTAGTAGTAGCTAAACGTTTTAAAAGAATATGCCTTTTCATGCAAGACTTTTAACAAAATCAATATGGGTTTTCCAGGTCAAACCACGGTCCAAATGGATCCCAAGAAGTTTGGGAGAAGGGTCGTAATCAATTTCATCTCCATTTATCCATATTTTGGGAGGGACAAATCCTTTTCTTTTGTAAAATATAGTTGCCTTAGTCTTTGATGCTGATACTGGTAGAGAGTAAGCCACTGAGAAGACCCATAGCTCTTTCATCATTTAGTTTAATTCTGTTGCCATATCATTTGCATTGGACCCAGAGCTCCAAGTCAAAAGATCGCCAGCAAACTCCGCTTTGCAAGCATTATCAGAGCTGAACTTTAAATCAGACAGAAACAAAGTGAACAATAAAGGGCTAAGTGATGACCCCTGTGGTAGTCCTTTATGTACTGGATGTACATTAGAGTATTCTCTATGGACTCTAACTTTATAATGCCTTTCGGATAGGTAATTATCTAAAAATTCGATAACCCCCTCTGGGAAGTCCATATTCTTAAGAGTTCTGCAGAGTAGTTTTATCAACATTGTCAAAAGCAGCCTCAAAATCCACCAACACGGCAATGAAAATCTTTCCTTGCTCTATGGATTGTCTCATAGCAGCTTCAAGGAGGACTATATTGTCCACAGCGGATCTACCCCAACGAAAAACTGATTGGGACCTTGGTAGTAACTGGTTAGATTTGACAAACCATTCCAGTCTCTTATGAATTATTTTCTCTAAGAGTTTACCAAGGACCGGTAAAATTGAGATAGGTCTATAAGATTCCACTCTTTTGGGAGGTTTTCCTGGCTTAGGCACTGGTACAATATAGCCTGCTTCCATAACTCAATTATCCAATTTATAACTGACTCAATTATCCATTTATAACTGATTTCATCTTCACTTTCATTTAGATGAAATATTGACTTCCCCCAGAATATCATTCAACTCTGCTATTGTCAGAGGCACCAATAATTCCTCCTTTGACTTGCCAGTATCATAGAGTTTGCAACTGAGGGGTTCCATTGTCGCCAAAACCTTAGTTTTCCCAAAGCTGACAGCTAAAGCTTCTGCCTTTTCTTTGTCATTATGTAATAATTTGTCACTGGACCATAATGCCGGGACTGTGCAGCTGGTATTTTTATTACTTCCCATCATTTTATTTATAAAGGTATGAATCTTTGTCGAGGGGACATTTTCGTCTAATTCCAAGGAAAAATTATTCCATACTCCTCTTTTAGCTTTTAGCACTGTCTTTTTGACCAGAGATTCTGCTCTTCTCAGTGGAATCAGTGATTTTTGGCTTGGATGCTTTTGAAACCTATTTCTTGCCTTTTTCTTATCCTTGACTGCCTTTCTGCAATCATTGTTCCACCATATTTTAGGATGTTTCTTAACTATTGGAAAATTAATTTGTTCAGAAATAAGCCCCATAGCCTTTCTTTCAGCTGTTCTTTCTAAATGGTGTGAAATGAGGATAGCTTGACATTCAAAGTCATCTTCCTCTGTCAATGGTGAATAGTCTGCATATATTTATATATAAAATATACATACGCATATATACATAATTTTATTACTAATTGAAACGTTCGTAAATAAATTAAAAATCTTTCAAGAAAGCCATTTGACCAAATAAAAGTAAAATGAATATACAAATTTTGTTTTAATTATTCATGTACAATGATCCAAAATAAAAACCTGCATTAATTCAAAAACGTTCAAAAATTAAACAAAAAAAAAAAGTTTTTTAAACTGAAAGTAAGGAGCGACATTAAAACTTAAAACGAACAGAAATTATTCCGTATATGAAAGGGACTGTCCCCTCCTCAACGCCTCGCTCTTTATGCTAAAGTTTTTTATTGTTTAAAAAAAAGTTGTGAGAAAGAGTCTAACTTTAGCGTAAAGAGTGAGGCGTTGAGGAGGGGACAGCCTCTTTCATACGCTGAATAATTTCTGTTCGTTTTAAGTTTTAATGTCGCTCCTTACTTTCAGTTAAAAAAGCTTGTTTTTTTTATTTAATTCCTTAAAAGCTTCACCTTAATACCCTTAGCTTGTGTAGTAACATTAGTAGCATTAGCCCTTCAACACACAATGAAAGTTTTAACTTAATACCATCAATTGTTCCTGAAGCATTGCTGATATGTCCTCTTGACAACCTATGTGGGCATATCATGTTTCGATTTAGTTCAATTTAGTATTGCCCAAAATTTTCACTTTAGTGCCCTTAGCTTTAGTAGCAGTAGTAGTAGCACCAGTCGTTACAGTAGTAGCAGTAGTAGTAATAGCAATAGAAGTAATAGTGGTAGTTTGGCTTTATTAGCAGCAATAGTAGTAATAATAATAATGGCAGTAGTAGTGGTTGTAGGAGTAGAAGCAGCAGTATTATGCTGCAACTATTGTCTTTTGGCTAGTTCAACATCCTCCTCAACAAGCCTTGTAAGTTTTAATTTCACACACAAAACTATTTCCCAAGCTATTGTGGATATGCCCTTTTGACAACCTGTATGTGGATGATGTGTTGTGATTCAGTTTACCTTCCCCGAAAAATTCTCTGAAAATTTCACCTTCATACCCTTAGGTATAGTTGTAATAGTAGTCAAAGCAGTAGTATTAGTACTCAACTTAATAGAACTAGCTATTGCTATGACATTGTTGATATGTCCTTGTGATAACCTGTATATTCATACACTTCTTGAAATTTTTATCTTAATGCTCTTAGCCTTACAAGTGTTTTCAATAGAAGTAGTAGTTGGAGAAATATTAATAGTAGTAGTAGAACTAGTAAATGTACCAGTGATAGTTGTATTAGTAGTAGTGTGAACATATTGCCTTTTGGTAAATTGATCTTCCCCTTTAAGCATTCTCTGAGAGTTCCAACTTAAGACACAAATCAGTTCTTAAGATACGCTCTTTTGACAATCTAATTGCACATAGTGTCTTTTGTTAGTTTGAATTTGCCATCAATATTCTCTTAAATTTTACGTTCATAGACATAGCCTTAATAGTACTAGTACCACAGTAGTCGCAGTGTTATTGTTGTATTAGTTGTAGTAATAACAGCAGTAGCAGCAGTATTAATAGTGGTAGTAGCATGAACATCTTGTATTTTGGTCAGTTCCCTTTCATGTCCAGAACATCCCTTTCATGAAGCCTCAAAAGTTTCACCTTCATACAGTAAGCCATTCCAAAAAGTATTGCGCATGCGCACTTTTGAACCCTTTTGACACCCTTTTCATCTAAATACTCTTAAGCCTTACAAGCTGTTACAATTGAAGTAGTAGCTGGAGTAATTTAGTAGCAGTAGTAGTATTAGTAAAGGTAGCAGTGGTAGTGGTGTTAGTAGTGACATGCATGTATTACCTTTTTGTCAATTGATCTTCCCCTTTAAGTATTCTCCAAAAGTTCCAACTTAATACCCAAATTCATTTTTGAGATATACCCTTTTGACAATCTGCATGCACATAGTGTGTTTTGATTCAAATTCTCCCTCAATATTCTGTCATATGTTCACTTTCATACACATAGCCATAGTTTATACTACTATCATAGTAGTGGTGGTAGTAGTAGGAACAATAGTAGCATTGATAGTGTATTATCATTAGTAGTAGTAACAGTTATACCAGCAGTATTAATAGCAGTAGTAGCAGGTACATTTTGCCTTTTGGTTAACCAGGTATGGACAAAGTTCCAAAGCTGCTAGTAGTAGAATTTGATAGAGTTTCAAAAGCAGCCAAATCTACCGACAAATTTCAAAATCTGCCAAGTAGCATTGCTACTATGCTACCCCACTTTTTCCACAGTGGTGGTCAACTGAACATCCCACTCATGATGCCCCTGAAGTTTTCTCTTGATACAATAAGCCATTCCAAAAATATTGCTGATTTGCTTGTATTAGCTGTATACACATAATATGTTTCGATTTAGTTCAACTTTCCCCTCAATGCTTCATCAGATGTTTATTTCAATATCCTCAGTTTTAGTAGTATTTTCTACAGAAGTAGTAGATTTAGTGATAGTCATGGTAGAAGTAGTAGTAGCTATGGCAGTAGCAGAAGCAGCAGTAGTTGTAGTAATAGTAGCATGCAAATATTGCCTTTTTGGTTAATTGATCATCTTCTTTATCATTTCCTGAAAGTTTCAAATTAATATGCTCAGTCATTCCTTAGTTACACCCTTTTGACAACCATATACACATAACGTGTTTTCATTTACTTCAACACTCCCCTCAACATTCAATGAAAGACTCACCTTAATGCCCTTTGTATTTTGAGAAAGTAGAAGTTGTTTTGAGAACATGAATACGTTTTCTTAATAACATATACTATACGTACACAATGAACAAATTGCCTAACTCACAGCCCTTGTCCCGAGGCCTCGGGGGGGTTGACACTGCCAAACGCATATTAATCAATCATGCTGAAAAAATAGATGTGTCAAAACATTGTTTGGATGTTTGTTTAATGAAATGATGGGAATGGGAGGGGGGGCTGGGTGCTCTCAAATCACTTTTGAATCTTAAAAAGAGAACTGGAAGTTCCAATTTTCAACCAAATGAGCCACCACTAAAGTTTGTACAACCAATCCTTCCATACCTTAAATGCCCCCAGGGCATAACTTACAACCCTTGTCCTCAGGCTCTGGTGGTACATCTACCCCAAAGGCCTTGTTATATGATCTTTGAACTATTTTGAATAAGATGGCTATATCAAAATTTCTATTGGATGCATTTCAGAAAAACACATCGTGTGTGGGAGGGGGTAGCTGCCCTCTGATCCCTTTGACTCTTAAAGGCAGTAGAACTTCTGATTACCAATCCAATTAACCCTCTCCAAAGCATAGACGACCACCCTTTCTATAAAAATCTTATATGTACCCAGTGCATAGCCTACAACCCTTGTACTGAGGGCTGTAGGGGGTCTTCATTGTCAAAGACATAACTTTTGGACCCTCCCACTCCAGTGAACAAAATTGCTATCTCGAAATTTTGATTCGATTTGTTTGGGGAAATGATGGGTGGGGGGAGGGGGGTGCTGGTTGCTCAAAGAAAACTGAAATGCTCCATCAAGCCAAAATTGAGCAGAAATAAAGTCAAATAATCTTCCAAGCATAAAACTACAACAAATCACTATCAATAAATAAATGAAACTCAAAACAAACAGAAATTACAATAAATAGCCAAGTCAAACTCAAAATGAGCAAAAATTAACATGAGTAGGACTGATAACCCCCATGCCTTCTCAAGTAGACCCCGAAGCCGCGCCGAAAAGTCGGCGGCGCGCCGCCGAAAAAAAAACGGCGGCGCGCCGCCGAGCTTGCATCAGCGCGCTGACGCCGCCGCTGATTCTATCGGTGGCGGCGTCACTAATACGCCGCCGTTTTTTTTTGTTTTTTTCTCTCTTTTTTGGTTATCGATATCGACCTCCGGGCTTCAACCGTCATCCCGGCTAATCTGTTTCTTAAGAATAAATACTGTCATCTTGGGCTCGCCATGTATATCGGTTCGTAGGAAGGAGAAGAAGAAATTTTTCTTGAAACAAAAATTCTACCTTCCACTTTAAAATTCTGTTCATTTTTCTTTCTGATTTTTCGGACGAAAAGAGGTGGGTAAAAGGGTATTAGGCAATTCAGGATGTTGTCATAGGCAGCGCAATCGCGCTGTCTAAGTAAAGAACAATATTTGCACAATGTATTATTTATTTTTTTTTGTTTTTTTTTTCCATACCAGGGCAATTCGTATCGAAGTTGTTGTCGTAGAAACTTCAAAAAGGGCTCATTCGATTGGAAATTGGAATAGCTAGTGCACTTTTTAATAGTCGAAAGTGATTGGAAGGCAGCTAACACCCCTTCCACGCCCACCGTTTCCCCAAACACATCCAATCAAAATTTTAAGATAGCCATTTTGTTCAGAGTAACTGATTTCCAGAGAGAAATTATGTTTTTTGAGGAGGTTACTCCCCCACAACCCTTAGGGCAAGGGTTTTGTAGTTATGCCCTGGAGGTATATAAGAATGATGTTGGCACAATGTATTATTTATTTTTTTCCTTTTGACCAGGGCACTTCATATCGAAGAAGTTGTCGTAGAAACTTCGAAAAGTGTTCATTCAATTAGAGGTTGGAGTGGCTTGTGCCCTTTTTAATAGTCGAAAATGATTGGAAGGCAACTAACACCCCTTCTACGCCCACCATTTCCCGAAACACATACAATCAAAATTTTGAGATAGCCATTTTGCTTAACGTAGTTGAAAGTTCTGGAAATTAGGTCTTAGAGGATGACAACCACCCTCACAGCCCTTAGGGTAAGGGTTGTAATTTATGCCCTGGGGGTATATACGGTGTTTATAGAAAGCGTTGTCGTAGAAACTCAAAAAGGGATCATTAGTTTGGAAATCGAAAAGCCTAGTGCCCTTTTTAATAATTGAAAGTGATTGGAAGGCTTGACATTTTTAAAGTAGAGATCGATGTGGGTATAATGTATCGTTTTTTGTTGTTGTTGTTGTTTAGACCAGGGCACTTCGTATCGAAGGAGTTGTCGTAGGAACTTTGAAAAGGGCTCATTCGATTGAAAATAGAAAGGGCTGATGTCCTTTTTAATAGTCGAAAGTAATTGGAGGGAAACTAATCCCCCTCCCACGACCACCCTCCCATTTGCCTTTATGTTTAAAAAGTAAATGTTGCCTTAAGATTAAATCAAAATGCACTGTGTTTATGCTAATTCCCAATAAGGCATCTCAGCAGTATCCCAAGAACAACTGAGGGTATTATGTTCAAACTTTCAGGGCTTCTTCTGCTCTTAAACTTTGACTAAATCAAAATAGCGTAAGTGTATCCAAGCTATCAAAGAAAGTAAACAAATTTTTTTGCGAATGTTATCAAGTTTTCCATTTCAGGTCAACTAGAGGAGGTATGAAACTAGAGGAGGTATGAATTAAACACTATTATTTGTGTCCAGATTTTTATAAGGGTCTATGTTGTTAAATTTTGCTGAAAATTGTTTTCCAGCATACAAATAGCAGGCCAAACTTAAATTCTTAAAAAAAACGAAAAGATTTAAAGTATTATTTTCTTTTTCCCTGAAAAGACTATGTCAATATAAAACGAACAGAAATTAATTAAAAAGACTGTTTCCAAAAAATAAGTTTTTTCAAAGAAAAGTAAAGAACTCCATTAAACCAAAAAAGAGCAAAATCAAAATCAAATAATCTACCAAGCGTGAAACTACCACAAATCAGCATCGATAAATAAATGAAACCCAAAACGAACAGAAATTACAATAAATAACCGAGTCAAACTCAAAACGAGCAGAAATTAACATAAGTTGGGCTTAAAACCCCTATGCCTTCCCAAGGCCAGAACATAATTTGCACTTTACTGAAAAAATACAAATGAATATGCATTGTCAGTTTAATATACATATACTGATATTTAGTAATCAAAATGTTAATATTATTTGATTTATTAAAGTTATAAAAGAAAAACATTTATATTTTTTCAGTAACGTGAAAATTATGTTCTGGCCTTGGGAAGGCATAGGGATTTTGAGCCCAACTTATGTTAATTTCTGCTCGTTTTGAGTTTGACTCAGTTATTTATTGTTATTTTTGTTCGTTTTGGGTCGATGCTGATTTGCGGTAGTTTCCCGCTGGGTAGATTATCTAGAGCTAGTATAGAAATATATCTATAGAAATGAATTACATTTTTTTTTGCACAGTTAGCAGAGCACACTGAAGTTGAAGTAGCCTTAAACTTTGACTTGAAACGTTATAGCTTGACCACTTCTTTCAGAAAAGAATTTCGGAGGGTTATTCCGTGTTGATAAGAAAAGAGGGTAAAGGTGCAGTTTAGTTCCTCTGTAGTGTAGGGCGCAGGAGCCCTATGGTGAAGGTGCAGGTTTTTTCTCCCTTATAAAACAACTCATTTCAGCAGATACAAAGAAGAAGCCCATTTGCGGCATTCTGTGGGACCCCAAGGTCCAATACTAGTATCAGATCCCGCGAGTGGCAGTTTACGCTCGTAAAGTTCTGGCTGTACCGGCCACATGTGCCCCAGCTAAACGGCTTTTTAGCACGACAGGCCTGATAGTGACTGCAAAAAGATCAATGGCTCCAGGCAGAGTGAACAAACTCACTTTTGTTACATCAATTGTAACTGAAGTGATGTAACCGCTGGTTTAAAATTGTTGGTGTTGTTAAGCCATGGTATCTGATTTGTATACAGTGTTTTTTTATTTGTTTGTTTTTTTTTCACTTCCTTTTCGTATGTATTTGATGAACAGGAGATGTTTGAACTTCAAACTTTGAAAGTTATACACGCATTAGCCCAAATCATTAATAAAAAGGAAATGACTAAACACGGGATTTTATAGGAACAATGCGATGTTAAACATAAACACATCCTAGGTTTCCCTGGGTCTAGTGGCTAAAAATGAGAATTCTACTTGGTCTGATCGACGGTGGACATAAACACTTTCCGCACGGCCCAACAAATTCCTGTTTTGTCATATTGTTCTTGTATGTTTTTAGCCAACCATTTAAAAATCCTTACTAAAATCGAGGTTGAACGTGCTTGGTGAAGTGGAATTTTATTATTATTTTTAATCAGAAAAATTGGCGCGCCGTGGCGCGCCGCCGGTCTAAAATCGGCGGCGCGCCGCCAAAAAAATTTCAGCGCGCCTGGCGGTGCGCCGCCGCTGATACTCAATCACACATTCGCCGCCGTCATTTCGGCGTGGCGTGGCGTGGGGACTATTCTCAAGACCAGAACATAATTTGTGCTTTACTTAAAAAAAAACAAAAAAACAAATGACTATGTATTGTCAGTTTAAATAACATAGGCTATACTGATATACATTCCTTAAAGGTTTGATAATTTTTTTTTTTATCTATGAAAGTAAAAAACCTGAAAACATTTAAAATATATCTTGTTTTCAGTGGAAAATGAATGAACTTGAGAGAAGGACTGCTTGCCCTCCAATCTCTTCTTACTCTTATAAAAGGCACCAGAACGTTCAGTTTTTAATCAAATTAGCTCCTTTAAAAGTTTCAGTGATAGTTCTAGCTATTATAGAGTGGTACTGCCTATGATATCGGTTATATGCCCTTTTGAAAACCTTTATTCATATAGTTTTTCATTTAATAGAAAACTCCTCATAAAGATTCCCTAAAAGTTTCACCTTAATACCCTTAGCATCATTAGTTACAGTAACTGTAGTGGTGGTATTAAAAGTATACGCATAGTGCCTTCTGGCAAGTTCAAAATCCCCCATAACTTACTCTTAAAGGTGTAACTTAATACTATAAGTGTTTCTTCAGATATTACTTTGTCATCTTTTTAAAGTCCACATGCTCTTGATTTATTTCAACATCCTCCTAAATGTTCCTTAAAAAAATTCATCTTGATACCCTTAGTTTGCGCAGTAGCAATATAGCACCTTCGATTTCTTCAACATCCCTTCAACACACACTGAAAGTTTCAGCTTAATACCATCAACTGTTCCTGAAGCATTTCTGATGCATCCCATTGATAACCTGTGTGGGCATAGTGTGTTTCGAATTAGTTCCATAGAGTTTCTATATAACCCAAAATTTTCGCCTTAATACCTTTAGTTTTAATAGCAGTAGTAGTACTAGTAGCAGCAGTAGTAGTACTAGTAGCAGCAGTAGTAGTACTAGTAGCAGCAGTAGAATTAATAGTAGTAGTCAAAGCTTTTGTGGCAGTAGTAGTAATAGAAATAGTAATAATAGTAACAGTAGTATGAATAGCAGCAGTAGCACTAGGATAAAAATATTTTTTTTTTTGGTTAGTTCAACATCCCTCACAACAAGCTCTGCTAGTTCCAACCTCACACACCAAACTGTTCCTAAGGTTTTCACCGAATTAAAAAAAAAAAAATACCTTAAATATACTTTAATATGTAGAGATCGCATAATATGTACAAGATCATGATTAGAGAGAAACTCGCAAAGTTTTCATTCCTTTCCACTTTTGAACTATCTGAGACAAGTGACACTGGTCTATATATATATATATATATATATATATATATATATATATATATATATATATATTATATATATATATATATATATATATATATATATATATATATAATATATATATATATATATATATATATATATATATATATATATATATATTATAAATAAGTTGTTTTATCTATATATATATGTATATAAATAAGTTTCAATCACCTAACTTGGCCCTTTTCCAAGATATTGAAAATCCTATCATCTAGAATTTGATCAAAGCTTCTATTATTGCCTGTTCTATTGGCTGTTTTCAAAATTTTGAAGGGTTTCTGTGGTCTTTTTTTCCGAACAGGAAGCAAAACTTCATGAGTCATGCTGCTCACGAAAATCAGTCACTACAAAAAAAAAACGAAACACAAATGTTGTTTTGTGACAAAACAAAAATTTGTTAATTTTTACACAAACAGAACGCAAACTTCCACGGTGATGGCAGTTGGCACATTGACTGATGAACAGTAAGTATACATGATCCTACCGGCAAAAATCTGGTACCAAAGAAAATCCTCCAGGGTATCAGTCCAGTTTTTTTTAGATTTTTTTCTCATTGTAGATATTTATATTTTAGACTTTTATAGATATTTGGGTTTTCAGATTTTATTTATTGCAGTTAAAGAGGGAATCTTTCTCAAAAATCTCACTGGAAATGCTTACTCTGGGGATTTAGTCCATGAACAGCCTTTGGTTTTGCTGGCATTGGAAATTCTACAGAGACATGGCTTGGACTCCATTGTACCTACAGTATGTCATTTGATGTGTGGTCTATTGCTGTCATGGGCTGGAAAAGACATTGCTATGGACATTGTAAGCTAGCTATGAAATCATTTGTACAAAAGTCTTCCACAATTTGTAATTGACAGAACAAAATTGTCTATCTTAATTTCAAAAAAATGATATTAATTTTTATTAGATTGTTAGTAATATAAAATTTGTGCTAACATTCTCAAATACGCCTAATTGAGCAATATATAGTAATTTATATTAATTTATAAGAACTTGTATGCTATATGCAAACTTTAGCTGTAAGAAAAGCTATACTGGAAGAAAAGGTAATTTCTATAACTAAAACTACAAATATAGCATGTGGAGCGTTACTAAATGGCCTTAAAAGTCTTCTACTAAAAACGCCTTAAAAAGACCTTAAAAAGCGTTAAAAAGACCTCAAAATCGTTACTAAAGAGGCGTTAAAAAGACCTTAAATATCTTCCCAGTTTACTTTCCACTCGCTCAAGGACCATGAATTCAGTGTCTATTGGGTGTTAATAGTTTCAGTAGGGAAAGTGTTGATCTAGGAATAGGATAGAAAGAGCATATTACAAAGCTAAATGGAAAGATGGCCTGAGCTTTGGCAAAAGTTATTTTTAGTAATGGTTTTCAATTAGGCTTAAGGGAGCTTCTGAAGCTGATTCCCTTTGTGAGGTATTCTGAATTTTTATACTCATCAAATTGAAGAAGTTGGCAACTTTGAAGGAATAGAAGGAGGATTTGGAAGGAGGATTAGAAGGAATAAAAGGATGATTGGACGTTTACATGTTGATTTTGCTTATAATTCTTTCAAAATCAGAACAATGAAAGCCTCAATGAGACTAAAATGTCTCATTTGAAGTCATGCCAAGGATTTGTTTGAGATTTTTTTTTTGCATAACTTGGGCAGCTAGAACACCTAGACAGGAGATGTCCTATGTACATGTTACATTAGCTCTAATCTGTATTCACCTAAAAGTACTCTGCAATTTTTGTTTCTTATTATCATCCAGAACTTCAATTAATAGCCATTTGTTAATATTTTAACAAATTTAATGAATTTGAAATATTAGTTTTTCTGTTGATGATTACAAATATACGTTTTTTTCTGCACCCCTATTTTTTTTAATCATGTTGAAAAATTTCAAATCAATAAATAGATTTTCGACTTCGTATTGGCAAAAAATATAATTTTCATCGTATATAGACATTTTTTCACATTAATATTTTCCACCTAATCTAGAAATTTCTTTAAGAGTTCAACATTTTTGTACATTGTATGTTGGAGGGAAATGTGGGTAATAAATGCTAAGAAGACAAAAATAATGAAATATGCAATACTATGTTGTAGTAAAGCTTCATGGCAAAGAAAAAATGGCTGGGAAATAAATATAAAAATAAAATATAAATATAAAATGAAAATATAAAAATATATATGAATATATAAAAACATATATATAAAATATATATAGAAACATATGCATAAAATATGTATAAAAATATATATATATATATAAAGATAGGATGGCTGAGTAAGGTGTAAACCTTGTTCAAGTGCTCATTTATCTCAGTTACTAAGTTAGGAAGACATTTTTTTTTTGACCAAGTAATTACCTTTAATACACTACAAAAAAGATAAAAAGAAAATATATAAAAAAAAGATATGAATATTAAAAGAAATATAAAAATAAAATATAAGAAAAAATATAAAATAGCAGAGAAAAAAATAGCTTCATGACAGAGAAAAAATGATGATACACAGTTTTTAATCCTTTATTTACTTATTTACCACTCGAGGCAGATCTCAAAATATAGTGTTTGGCTCCTCACCCCTGCTCCTTTTTCAAAACTTTTTGTTTACCCATAATCCCAAGGGAATGTCAATGCTACAAAGCTCAATGAGTACCGCTGGAACTTTTAGTTTTCCCCTGGAACTTTTTTACAGTGGAACTTTTTTGGAAGTTCGTACAGGAACTTTTTTTAGTACCTGATTACAGGGTCTTACTTTATTAAGGAGAGTAAATCAGTTCCAATCAAGGGATGTGAATGGCAAAAGAAACAAAAATTTATCAGTTTTTCAATGTGAGGCTGCAGCCCATACCAATGTTGCTTTTCTAGCCTAATACTTAAAGAAAGATGATCATCAGCTACAAATAATGTATCTCTTCTTTTATTATGTATCTTCCAAATCTCAAAATCATGCTCTAAATATTTTGAAACGGAAGTTTTGGTTAATTAACAGGCTCTCTTGTGAGACAAAGAACAAGCCAGTTTTTACTGATCATTCACGTGTTTGGACACAACTTGCCCATGGATAAACAATATTGTGCAGTGAGGTAGGTCCTGATCCCCTAAAAGTTGCCGCTGAATATTTCAGTTTTACAAATATTTGCTTCATTTTTTCTATTGAAAAACTGTCTGTTACGTCACTAGTGACCTAACTGTGGCATCGACTTGTACTTTTACCTTATTCACCAATTGACAACTAGGAATAAGGTGCCCTAGTGACTAGTGACCTAACTGTGGCATCGACTTGTACTTTTACCTTATTCACCAATTAACAACTAGGAATAAGGTGCCCTTCAACGCTGTATTTTTTGAGTGGCTTCAATTTAAAAGCTTGAAAGTTACTTGTTTCTATGTGTCTGGTGGGCTTGGGACATTCGCAGAAACACAATTCAATTTGGAAATAAACTATTCTAGGTAGAGTTGCCACCTATGGTACTAATTAATTATGAGAGGATTAATTGAAATCAGGAAAATCGTGGAATACTTTAGAATCAAAAGTTTGTATCTGAATTTTCTAACAGAAAAGTTTTCTAACTGTATCATCAAAATTTATTCATAAAGATTGCAAATACAATTTAATCCAATTCCATTTAATAGTGAATATGTTCTTTACTTAGAGTTTTCGCAAGTCTGTGTTTGAATATCTACTATATTTTTAATGTTAATTTTTAATTGCTCTTTTTGGGGAATGGAGGTCAGTTCTGTCTAAATAATCACAATCTTATACACTTTGGATTTTTCTAAAATAAAAGGAGAAAAGGGAAAGTTCTGAATTGATCCATGTCATTTAATGTAGCAAACGGAAAAAAATGAAATCCGATTGTCTTAGGTAAAATGGAAATTTGGATAACCATAATTTATTTTTAAATATTATTAATTTTTTTTTAAATATTTGGAACAAATATGAAAACGAACTCCATTTGTAGTTGTGCGGTTTTCAGTAGAAGTGGGTTCGAAATAAAAAAAAAAGGAGAAACATGAGTGAAAAACAGCAAAAAATAAGCTAAATCCATGTGACATCAGACAGCCTAAGAAGGTCTAGCTTACGTTTGAAAGTGTAGTTGTCTGTGGAAATCCATAAGTTATTAGGGTTTGAATTTTTATTGACAAAACTCTGGTCAAATCCAACTAATTAATTTTGTTCATTTATTTTCGCGGCTCAACGTGGCAACATAGACGAAAATGTGAAATTACCCAAAAATCTTAACAATTTTCAAACAATCAAAGGAAAAACTTTGGAAAATCGCGATTTCTAGGTATGAATGGTTTTATGGGTCCTGAGAGTAAAAAAAAGGTTTTTATCTTGATTTTCTTTTCATTCTTATTGCAATGCCAAGATACTAATTTCTATTAGAATTTAAGACCTACTTACTTACTTTACTTTACTTTCGGCGGGAACCAGACGATGAACTGTCCTGCCCGGCACCCAAGGATCTTGGGATGACTTCCGACGACCACTTGGACCTATCGGCTGCAGCTTCTCCGGCGATCTTCAGCCAGTCTTTGTCCCATCTCCGACCGTGTCTCCTGAATCCTCCCCACGGTTCCAGGTCCTCCTTGAATTTTTGCCACAGGCTCTTCTCTTGCCCTCCTGGTTTACGTTTCCAGGAGGGGGCTGGATCGCAGACAAGGACGTCTCGACATATCGTGCCTTCGGGACGGCGCAATGTGTGGCCGAGGAGCTTCAGGTGACGTCTTTTAATGATAAGCGATAGCTCTTCTGATTGGCCACAGCGACTCCTTACTTCACTATTGGAAATCCTGTCCCATCTCTTAATGCGGAGGATGTAACGAAGGCAGTGGTGGTCGAACACGTCCAAAGTCCTCGCGTATTCAGTCTTGATCCGCCATGTCTCGCAAGCATACAGTAGTACTGCTCGAACAGTTGCACCATAGATTCTGACTTTTGTTTTGGTTGAGATCTCCCGTCTGGTCCATAATGCTTTTTTCAGACTAGTAAAGACTCCCCAGGCTTTTGCTATGCGGGCAGAGATATCCCTTTCAGCTCCGCCATCTGGTGTTATGATAGAGCCAAGATACTTGAATTCCTCGACGTTTTCTATTGGCTCACCGTCGAGGGTAACTTGACAAGGAGCAGGTTGGTTGAGAGCCAACACTTTAGTCTTTGCGCCGCTGATGGCCAGTCCGGTGCGCTTTGAAAACTCAGAGGTATCGTCAATCATGCCTTTTAAGCTGTCGGCGGTAGTTTTGAGCACAACAACGTCGTCTGCGAAGTCCAGATCTGTCAGGGGCTGGAGGAAACCAGCTATTTGTCCGAAGACTTTTCCGCTGTCGTTTCTCATTGCATTATACATGATCCAGTCTATCGGTAGTTGAATAATATAGGCGAATGGGGGCATCCCTGCTTTACCCCAAACGCCAGTGGAAACTTAGGGGTGTCATTGCCGGAAACAGGGACGCAAGTCTCAGTGTCCTTATACGCACTTTGGAGTATCTCAATGAGCTCCTGTGGCGCACCGTCTTCAGCCATAATTCTCCATAGCTCCTCTCTGATGAGAGAGTCGAAGGCAGCTGCAAAGTCAATAAAGGCGATGAGAAGGGTAGATGAAACCTGCTGTACTGCTGAAGTATGAGGCGAATCGTCAATATCTGTTCTGGACAGCCTCTGCCTGGTCTGAAGCCTGCTTGTTCAGGACGGGTTAAGTTGTCACGTGCGTCTTTGAATCGATTCTAAAGAATGATGCAGAAGATCTTCATGGCATGGTCGATCAGGGAGATACCTCTATAGTTTCCGCAAATGGCCTTATCTCCTTTTTTGTATAGCGGAACGAGGACTGATACTTTCCAGTCTTTTGGGAAGGTCTTCGTCGTCCAAACCTGGACAAACAGGTCGGTTAGGCGGCATAGTAGAGTTGGTGAGGACTTGAACATTTCAGAAGGGATCCCATCCTCTCCAAGAGTTTTATTGTTTTTCTTGCACTTCAGCGCTTTTTGTACGTCCGCAATACTTGGCGGATCGGGGTTTATTGCGTAGGGCTCTCTAGCAGCACTCGAGAAGGCAGGTAGATCGCACGGGGGTTTGACAGGGTTCAGTAGCTCAGAAAAATGCTCTCGCCAGCGTTCCATGCGTCCTTTTTCTGTTCGGATGAGTTCTCCGGACTTATCTTTCAGTGTGTCAACCGTTACAGGAGCTTTTCCTGTCGCTTCTTTCAGGAGTTTGAACATTTTTCTGCTGTTGTGGCTCCTGGACGCTTGTTCCAACTCATTCGCCAGATCTTGCCAGTACTGTTCTCTGTCCCGTTTCAGTGACTGTTTAACTGCTTTGCGGGCTACTTTTAAGGGTTCTTTTGCACCTCCCACGAGGGGTCGCTTCTTCTCAACTAGTTCTATGGTGTGGTCAGAGATCCAGGCTCGCTTTTTTCGTTTTGTGTGGCCAAGCACCTCCTCAGCTACGTCCTGTGTCGCAATTTTTATCTGCGCCCATTCTTCATCGACGAGTGAGAGACGATTCAAGGCTTCGAACCGGTTGCTTAGCTTTAACTCGAAGTCGGCTTTGATTTCCGGGTTCGGAACATCGTTCCGATCTTAGTTTCGAAACATCGAAGCGCTTCCCTACCTTCTGTCGCTTCTGCCTACTAAGGCGGTGACGGACTTTGCAAGTGAGGAGATAGTCGTCGGATCCATTTAAAGATCCTGTGTCTGCTCCTCTGTATACCCGGGCATCTGTGCAGGAGCTCCTCCATCTTCTGCTAACTAAGATGTGGTCGATCTGGGCTGTTGTTACGCCGTCGTTCGAACGCCATGTAATGAGGTGGAGTCTCTTGTGCTCAAAGAGAGTGTTTGTGATGCATAGGTTGTTGTATCTGGCTAGCTGTAAGAGCCTTTCTCCATTGATGCATCTGTCACCAACGGTGTGGCGGCCAATAACTGCTGCTGTGTCGGGGTCTACTCTGCCAAGCCGGGCGTTCCTGTCTCCAGCTACAAAGAGCATGTCACGCCTTGGTGTCTTGTCGATGATTCTTTGTAGGTCATAATAAAAGGCATCTTTGACCGCGTCACTACTGTCCCTTATCGGAGCGTACACGGCGATTATGGTTATGTGGCTAATGTGGCCTCTCAGTCTGATCATGGCGATCCTTGGTGACTCTGGCTCCCAAGAGGTGACGCATGATGCAGTAGGACCGTCTATTAGGAACCCAACTCCTTGCTGGCTGGAACCATCATTGGGACCCGAGTTGTAGAACTGGAATGAGTCAGATTCGGAAACGGTCAACTTTTTGGACAGAACATCATTAAGTCTCGTTTCTGACAGACAACAAACGTTGATTTTATACTTCTGCAGCTCCCTTGCAAGGAGCAGTTGCGTGGATTCCAGCTTGCAGCTGCGAACATTCCACGCGCCAATATTCAGATGTTTTCTTGATCGGGCGGCTTGCATACTTGTCGGGCCAGGCACCACCCTGACCTGGTCCGCGTCGGCTACCGCGAACGCCGTAATAGTAGTATCTCTCTGCATTTGATCTTCAATATCCATTGGTGTTTCATGGGAATTGACTTTTTAAAGGCTCCCCAGACCCTTGGCGCCCCGTTGCGTTAGCCATTCTATTTGTCGGGCTAGGCTACTAATAGAAGGTTACACCATTCCACCGCTGTGAGGTGCAACTTAGGGCTCTCCTCCCGGCTCGCTAGGGACGGGGGCGTGAATCCTCGCTCCGAGGCCCCAACCATAGCTTGGGAGCATTCGTGCTTATCAGGCCCTGTTTCCCACCTAGGAGGTCGGGATTTAAGACCTACCTATAATTTGAACGCGTTTTAAAAGGTGACACCAAAGAGGAAAAGAGAGTTTATTTTCTTATAATTCCGTGGTAAAAAAAAAAGTGTGCTCTAGTTTCAGTTGCTAATGTCTGTGGTGTATTTTGTGAACAAGTTTCAGTGGCATGTCACAAAGAAAGACTGATTAGTCTTCCCATGTTTCTGTCTGAAACTTTAAGCCATTTTTTTTTTTTTTAATCAAAAATAGACTTTAATATTGTATTTTAAATTCTTCTTCTTTTCTTTCTTTTATCCAGCGGTATTTGGTCCTCCTTTCTGCGTTTCCTCTTCTTTTTCGTGTTCTCAATAATAAGTGGTGATACATCACGTAATGGATAGAATCAAACCGGTTATTGTTTCCTTTTCGTATTCCTGAAAGAAAAAAAAATCAGTCCTGTTTCTTTCTTTTTTTATCTAAGACTCTTTGCTTATTTGTAATCTAATTTGTCCCTATTTCTCTATTATTCATTCACATTACTACCTGTCTATCTTACCTCCTACTCGACGTTCCATAGCTTTCCACTTTTATAATTCCTCACATACATTATTTTTTCTCTCCTAGTACATTTTATCTACCTTTTTCCTAAAAACTTTTTTTTTCATTCATACAATTCTCCATCCATTAATTTACCATACAACAATTTCAAAATTCTCATTCTAGCTACCCACGGCGGCAGGAGCTGCTCCCATTCATTAGGCCTATAACATATAACATTAAAATACATATTTACAATGCATATGCGTTTTTGTACTTTAAAATATATTCACCTTTCTTATAACACTTTAAAACACTTCAATATATTTACATAAATCAAAGAAAAAAAATAAAAATATAACACAATTTTTTTTTAATACATCACATTTCAACACACTCTACTCTCGCTGGGCCTTGCGTTGTTAGGTAGCTACAATAATCCTCCAAACAAATCCCAAAAATCAAATACTTCACAATCCAGGTGAATAGTATCCCCCTCAACATATAAAACAAATTCCACTAGTTTAAAATAAATTCCAAACAAACATTAAAAAGAAAATGACCAAATCTAAAATCTATAATCTAAAGATTCATAATATCCTTAAGCCATTTACCCAACCGGAAATTTTTGAATCACAAGATTTTTTCATGTAAATTTTTCTCTCTGTGTTGACAGTTAGTTTTTTTTATATACTTCTCAAAATTCACAGTTTGAACTGCAGGTGGATATAAAATGATGTATAACTGTATCTGCTTAATTACTTTTCCTTTATTTTTTTTTTAAATACATTTTTTGGATTATTCCCTTAGAATGTTTACCTCAGGGTGATATATGTTAGAATATTTCACAAACAGCATCCCGTTTGTTTTCTTATTCATCTTCTTCTGAAAATCAGCACCTGTAATCCAGAATGGATTCCTTTAGGATTCCAACAGGTTTTCTTCTGATGCTTTCATCACCGATACAGCCTTGAGGTAAGCCAAAAGGCTTTTTTCCATGCTGTTTTTTTTTTTACCGCATCATTGGGAGGGATTACTTTCCTTCTGGTTGCCAGAAAACAAGCGTAACACAAAAATACAATCAAAAGACACACACACACACAGAAAGAAAACTGGATAGCTTTTGAGAAGTGCGAATACTCGAATTGTCTGTTCCCAGCAGTTTAAGGCACAAAAATGCAATCAAAAGACACACACACACACGCAAAAAAGAAGAAAATTGGATGGCTTGTGGGAAGCGCGAGTACTCGAACTGCCTGTTCTTAGCAGTTTAAGGCTTATAGGCCTTCTAGTATGAATATGTCTCTTCCTACTTGCTCTAGCTCTCTTCTGCACAGGACAACACTACCAATAAATACACTAAAGCAATATAATTAACCACGGGAAAATCAACAACACTTTATACAGGCACCTTTCATCTCCTAAACCAAAATTGGTATTATATAGCTCCCCAATATTCTGATTTAGTTTAAGCCTTTAAGATGTGCGATTGATATTTGCTGGAAGGTGTGTTGTACTTTAGCATTCAAAAATAATGTGTTGCAAAGTCCCTTGTCACTGAAAAAAAAACGCGTAAAATGAAAAACCTGATAAATGTATAGGATCAAGTGCCTAAATAATTGTCAATAACTATATCATGCTCCTACTTAGGTTGCTATTTCTAATGGCTGTAATATCAACACTAGCTGCTTTAAATTTTATCTTACCTTCTATCTCTTTTTGAAATTACTTGCCAGCGACTGTTGATTTTAATTTTTCATTTGATATTTTTCAAGCCTTTTGATAGTCATTTTAATATACTTTGGCTACAAGATCACAGACATCAAGGGTGTTTCTTTAACTTTAGTTGATTATTTTGGTTAGTTTGGATTGGTCTAAACTAACCAATGCTAGATTGTATTTTCTCCTGTTTCCCAATACCATCTGCTTTTCCTTCTGCTTCTCAATTTCCCTTTTTTTCTCTTTCCATCTCTCTCTCTCTATGCCTCTCTCTTTCCCCCTCTCTTGGCTTATCTGTAATTTATCTCCCCCTCCCCTAACTATCTTGCTTGTTTTTAATTTGACGTGATGGATCGTTTCTGGGAATTCTGCCTTGAATGTCTTTGATTTTGGATTGATAATGTTTTAAAAAATAATAAAAAATAATAAAAAAGGGATAATAAAAATAATAAAAAATAATAAAAAATAATAAAAAATTATTTATAATAAATAATAAAAAAGGGAGATTCAAAAACCATGTTGGTGATGATCAAGCTTTTGCTATCAAAATTGTTTTTGCTGCATATTGAATGCCAGTGAAATTCTCTTTTGTAAAACCAACTAGCTCCCCCCCCCCACACAAAAAATTACTGATTAGCAGCATTTAGATTGTTCACCTAAACACATTTTGTGCTGCAGCCAAAATATAAAGAGAAAATGCAAACTTTGCATAAGTGTATTTTCTCTGATAGAGAAATAAGTTTTTTGTCATAATTTAGGAATCAAGAAAAAGAACATAAATTAGATTAAACACCTTTCTTTTCAAAATTAAAGTGAAATGGGATTAATCTTACAACAATCAAAGATTGACCAATATCAGAAGGGGGCTATCACACGCCTCAGATATCCATTAGGTCCATATAAAAATACATTGATAATATAGCACACTTAATTTGGCTCAGAATCAGTATATCATGAGTGTGAGTTGTAGTTGGAGCAAAAAGTTTGGATTCTTCTTATCACTGGTCCACTAGTGTAAAATTTGTAGTACGCTTTCTTTTGTGGCACTTTTGACCAAACTGTGGTGCTGGTTTCTGGTTTCTTGGGTATGGTACTTTTGGTTGTCTGACGTAAATCTTAAGTAGGTTTTGTAGACAGCCACATTAAAATGCACAATACTAATAGTTTCTGTTCATTAAAGTATTTTTTTTTCCAGATTTTGAAGGGAATTGAAAATCCAATTGAATTTTTTATAATCTAGATTCTTCAATCTGTTTGTTATGATCTAGATTTTATAATAAAATTAGACCTTTTGAAATGAATGTGACAGGCTGGTTCGTTTGAATGCTCTTTTTAGTACCTTAAGTCAAGGCCGTATCCAGAGGGGGGTTAGGGGGGTTTGACCCCTCCCCCGGAAATGTTTGTCTGACTCGTAAACACGTAACAACAATGGTTATAAACAAATTGTGTATGCGTTTTTGAGTTTTTTTGTGTAACCCCCCCCCCCCAAAAAAAAAAAAAATCTTTGAGTAAACCCCCTCCGAAAATAAATCCTGGGTACACCTTACCTTAAGTTGTAGGTGATCATTTTGGAAATGATGTATGACGGGATATCTTTTGTGGGAGGAGGGAAGGCTATGCTTTAAGAAGTTGGCTTTTAGATTTAGATTCCTAGAACTATCTCCAATACGAGCTCTAAAACTTATCTTTGAAGAACAGAAGAATGTTCAGGCATGTCTGAAGTTCAGAGTCATTGTCAAATGTTTTTTATCCTTAGAAGAGACATTTGAGTATAATGTTCTTCTTATTCTTCACTAAAACAGCAGCTGGGATCTCTTTTATAGTTCCCTTTTGCCTTTATTTGCCATATTTTTATTTCTTTTTTTTGTGTGCGTGTGTGCATATAGAGCGTGTAATTTATATATTGTGTCACCGTGATATTTTCCTGTTGTATGTAAGCGCCAATGACTTCAATCCACACCCTACAGGAAAAGTAAAAAATGGTTGGATATCTTAAACACATACTGCACTTTTCTAACAAGGTTGTTTGTTTTGTTTCGTCATCTTGGAAGGATCACAGATCTAAAATCAACGATTTAAATCAAAGCACGAACTTCCATGTATCCAGGAAGATTAGGGGTTTTGAACCCCTCCCCCCCCCCCCCGAAATGTTTGTCCGACTTGGAAAAACGTAACAAAAATGAATATTGCCATTTTAAAAGTTTTTTTTTCCTGTAGGGTGTTGATAAAGAATTGGAAGTCCCGCTTGATTTCCCTGTCAACTACCACCATTATATACACTTTCATTATATTAATGTGTTTTACCTCTATTTACCTTGTCTTTTAAATGTTTTATCTCTACCCGTGTGGTTTATTTTCCTCGTGAAGGTTTTTTTTTTCAATCTCTTTGCTTGTTAATGATTTTCTTTCTTGTTGGTCTCTAGCGTAATTACAAAATCTAATTAACGAAATAGTAATCTTTCCATTATTTCTGAAAATCTTCTCGCAAGAACGTGCGCATGCATTATTTTTTCTTCTTTTTTGATGCGGGGACAGTGTAGAAAAGAGCCTAAAAACAAGGCAAATTATTGGGAAAATATTGGAAATTGCAAGAAAACTTTCAAAACCAATATGATTTCAGGTAGGGTTCCCCTTCCCTATCTGTGTGCCCCCTACCATCATTTTTTTGAAGGTTTTTTTTATGTCTGTTTTTCTTTTAAGTCAGGACCTACGGGAAAAATCAAAGGGAACAGTTCCGCTCTCTAGGGCTATAATGAAAGAAAGGTTGAGGTGGTTTGGGCACGTTGTGCGGATAAAGGATGACAGATTGCCGAAGATTGTTCTTTTTGGCCAACCGTCTAGGGCTAAACGGAAAGCAGGTCGTCCTCGTCTGGGGTGGGAGGACGTCATAAAGAAAGATTTAAAGGAAATGGGAACTTCATGGCGGGTGTAAAAAGTGAGGCTTTGAATAGACTGGGATGGAGGAGGAGCGTGCGCAGCTGTGTTGGCCTCAGGTGGCTTGGTGCTGCGGTGAGTTGCTAGTAGTAGTAGTAGTAGTAGTTAGTTTGTCCAGTCGTCCAGTTTGTCCAGTCGTCCAGTTTGTCCAGTTGTGCATACTTAAAAAGGAATACCCTGCATCCACAAAACTAAAATAGGACATACTAAGTTGAGCTACAAGGAATATTATAAATATATCATGAATGTCAATAATCTTAGCTACTTTTTTGATTTTCCATTGTGAAGTTAAATTCACTCAATGTTTGATTTTTCAGTGGCGAGGATTAAAAAGAAACAAAATCCATGAGTCTTCATTGGGTTTGATGCCCCAGGTTGATGACTATGTGAATAATATGAGTGACTGGATCCTTAAAGCTTATTTTCTAAATCCGCTTGTGTTGCTAACCTACATCAGTGGATCAACTTCGATTTTTCAGAACTTCTTTCTGGCTGGCAGTCTTTATGGTACTGTTAAAGGTAAGACAGCTTTTAATTGAAAAAAAAAATCAAATAAAGTTTTTTACATAGATTCTCCTAGGATGAGTGTAGTAAATAGTTCCCCACTTATTTGAACCTATTTGGCTCCACCAGTGCCTTCACTGGCAATATTAATGCCAAGAATATTTGTCTTAAGCAGAAGAAGTTGTAGAAAGCAACTAGAAACGGATAGAAGTTCACCATCTCTAAAGGCGTGTAGATTCCCAAGAAGTTATTTCAGACGCCATCAACTGCTTGTTTTAGACAAGGCTTATAAATCTCGTTGGAAATCGTTTCATTTCCATGCTCGTTAGAAATCTTTAAAATTTTTGAAATTTTGAAATAATCATTTACAGCGCTAATTAGTCGGACTGTTGTTTAACCGCGTTAAACTCCTTTACTCCCAGTTGCATATTAAGGAGGTGAATAGGCAGGCAGCGCTTCAAACAAAAAGCTTCCAAATTCTAGCCAGCTTCCTGCTAAGACTCCAGCCAAGGTCTGGAATTGTCTTGCAAATTGGATAAATATCCAAGATACTTGAAAAATATGACATATCCAACTTTCAATTAATCATCCCGTCAATGGAATAAAGATTTTACTGTACGTCTTTATCGCTATTTTGAAGCGTCTTTATCGCTTCACTGGCAATATTACTGCTTGCAACAATAATGATTCCAAGGGATTTTATGTGTTGATGTGTGATGGGATTTTATGTATTTTGATGTGTGTATTTGGGAATTTCAAACTTAAGAAATGTTTTTTTAAATCATAACTTGAAATTTTGAAGAAGCATGGTTACGCCCCATGCGATTTTTAGAATTGGAAATAAGTAAAATGATGGAACTTAGTCTGTCAAACATATCAAATAGTGCTGCTCGGCTGTTTCAGCTCGGCAGAATTAGAGACTAAGAGTCAGATGATAGTAGGTATTTGCGTAAATGTTAGCAGTGGCGGATCCACGAGGGCCCGCTCCCCCCTCCAAGGTTTTTCTGGCGTCCTCATTCCTTATTTTTTTTACTCTTTTTTTATAATAAATTTGTCAATTGGGACAATTATTGTCAACGAGTTAGGTTCCATTTGGTACTCTTGCACTCACCATATTTGAAATTCTGCTGTCAACAAGACTGATGTAGAGTTATCGTATCTCTAGTCTGGTTGGCTAGATATATTTCGCAAAAGTGGTTGGTGTTGGGATGTATTATGTCATCCTCTCCCTCCGGCTTGAGTTCCTTGCTTGAATTCTTGCAGATTAATTTTGCAACCTTGATTAGAATTTATTAAAAGTCCCCAAAAAATAGAATCAGTGAGAAAAATAATAAGCAGAAAAGTTGACTTAGGATGCCTTCTTACAATAGCTATGGGCCAGGGTATTGCCTGAAAAATGCAAAGGTTGAAACCCCAAACTGCCAACTATAATGGGTGAAACCCACATCATGGAAGTGACAAAACAACTAGTCATGACAAGGCTGAAGACTCCTACACCACCTGAGGAGAGCATGAGCAATATTTTGGGCGGGCGAGGGTGGACAGAATGGAGGCACATTCACAAAGACCGAGGGCCTGAACACCGCCCGAGTGAAAGGAGACAACTAAGAATCCTTGGAACCTACTTCATGCCTGTAGAAGAGGTTGCGAATTTGTGTTTTTGTTTGTTTATTTATAAATTCAGCAGAATATGTGTATTCTAACAATGTCTCACTATGTGTGCCCTGAAAATGCTCCAATTCGAGCATGTGTTCTAACGCTTTTGTGCTTACCCATTCAAAAAACCTAATTTATCTGTTTTTTTCTAATTTATCTAATTTATCGACACTGAAGTCTAAAAATATAACATATTTAGGACAAACCAACGGAAGAAGTCGTTTATGACTAATATTGCAGTGTGCTATTTGTTTGTATAAAATGTTCTTTTCTGTCTTGAATTGTTATTTTCGTTTCTTTTCAGGTTCTATAATATTATCATCAACTTTCTTGGCATTAATAGCCTATCAAAACCTGTATGCAGTTCCCATTTTAATCCCTTCGACTCTGTATATCATATCAAAGAAGCATCATCAACAAAAAGAAATTAAGCAATCAGTCATCTGGCTTGAAGTTCTTTCCAACTTTACTGTCTTTATTGCTGTGCTTGGATCTCTTTTATTATATTCCTTTGAGATGACAGGAACATGGGAATTTTTGGATGCTACATACGGTTTTGTGTAAGATTTTTTTTTTTTTTTTTTTTTTTTTTTTTTTTTTTTTTTTTTTTTTTTTTTTTTTTTTAATTGGACAGGTAACTTACCAGGGATTGTGGAAACAACAAAATGGATGCAAAAAGGATACAACAAAAATGCATAGAAATACAAAAGCAGATGACAGAGAATTTAAGACCTGAAATATAAAAGAAATATTGAAACTCCTCGGTTACAAAAGATTGCTAGCTTAAACTTAGTTTTCACTCTCAACACTTTTGAACACAGATGTCTGAGGAGCATATTGGGGTTAGGACTCAGCGACCGAATCCCCAATACGATCATCCGCCAATGATGTGACCGCAAGTACGACATCGCATCTATCATTCGACGCCACCGCCTGTCCTGATTCAGCCATATTTGCCGAAAACCGGCCGAGACTTTCACAAATTAAAGCCTACTCTGCAAACCAGCACTTGATTGGAGGAAACGACATGGAGGACAAGCAAAAACTTGGCTGTACACCTTCAAATCTGACCTTGGGCCGATTGGCAGATTTCGGATACCTGGTCGCAGATGGGACCCTTCATGGATCGAAATTACCGCCCCATTAACCCAAGACCGTAACCTGTGGAATTCAAAAGTCTGCCGGATCCTGTCGCCAGGAAGAGATACATAGCTTATGTCCTAATCCGAGTACAAATAAGTAAGTACATGCATTGAGTCTGACATCTTTGACTTAAATCCTAGTCATAGCTGTCCTCTATTGCGAAAAGGTCTGAGTTTATTTGATGGTATATGCAAACTTCATAATCATCTATACCTACCTAAGTCTTCAAAAGGCAAAAACAAAGTTGTTTTTCGTAGGGTCATGTTTCTTAGGCTCCACAAATTCCTGCAAAACTTTTCCAAAATAGTTTATGTACACCAAATAATTAGTGCATAGGGACGTATGAAGGGGAAAATACTAAGGCCTTAAAATCTTGATTTTTTCAAATTTTTGGGTGGTACTTATTTAAATTGTCAAATAATTGTTTCGTTGTTGTCCCCCCAGGAAATACACCTACATATGTGCCTGACAGAATTTATCCAAGGTTGCAAAGTGATAGTGACCTGTTTCAAAAGCAACTGAATCGAATTATAAATTAGCATAGATTTTCACTTGTCTACTCTCAGGGTCTTTATTTTCCTAATCAGGGTATGAAAACTTAGAACTGAGGGTTGCTGAGTATTTATTTCCCCTTGACATTAGATTTATTTTTCAATAACCCTTATGTGTAAATTAAATAAAAAAAACAAGTTTTTTTAACTGAAAGTAAGGAGCGACATTAAAACTTAAAACGAACAGAAATTATTCAGTATATGAATGGGACTATTCCCTCCTCAACGCCTCGCTCTTTACGCTAAAGTTTGACTCTGTCTTACAACTTTATTTTTTAAAAGAATAAAAAACTTTTGCGTAAAGAGCGAGGCGTTGAGGAGGGGACATCCCCTTTCATATACGGAATAATTTCTGTTCGTTTTAAGTTTTAATGTCGCTCCTTACTTTCAGTTAAAAAAACATGTTTTTTTTAATTTAATTTCTGATTGTTTTTTAGTTAATGCAGCTTTTATTTTGGCTCACCGTCATTGAATAAGTGAAACAAAATTAAGGGGCTGTCCCCTCCTCAACGCCTTGCTCTTTACGCTAAATTTTGTTATTGTTAAAAAAAAAATAGAGTTGTGAGAAATACGGAGTAATTTCTTTCATATACGGAATAATTTCTGTTCGTTTTAAGTTTTAATGTCGCTCCTTACTTTCAGTTAAAAAAACTTGTTTTTTTTAATTTAATTTCTGATCGTTTTTTAGTTAATGCAGCTTTTATTTTGGCTCACCGTCATTGAATAAGTAAAACAAAATTTGCATATTAATTTTACTTTTCTTGTGCTAAATGGCTTTCCAATAAACCAAAACCAATACTATACAGAAATACCAATACAGAAATTATTCCGTATATGAAAGGGGCTGTCCCCTCCTCAACGCCTCGCTCTTTACGCTAAATTTTCTTATTGTTTCCAAAAAAAAAGAGTTGTGAGAAAGGCAAACTTTAACGTAAAGAGCGAGGCGTTTAGGAGGGGAAAGCCTCTTTCATATACGGAATAATTTCTGTTCGTTTTAAGTTTTAACGTCGTTCCTTACTTTCAGTAAAAAAAACTTGTTTTTTATATTTAATTTTTGAACGTTTTTGAATTAATACATTTTTTGATTTTGGCTCACCGTACATGAATAATTAAAACAAGATTTTCATATTAATTTTACTTTTATTTGGTTAAATGGCTTTCTCGAAACTTGTTTAATTTTATTTGCGAACGTTTTTATTAGTAATAAATATACGTAACTTACGAATTAACTTACGTAACGAACTTTTATATTCATATACTCTTAATACGTACATAAGGGGGTTTGCCCCCTAGTCAATACCTTGCTCTTTAAGCTAAATTTCGAATTTTTTTCCAATTCTTTAAAAATGACCCTTAATCACAAAGGCCGTTAATTAGAATAAATAGCTCTTATGAAAGTACTAAAACATCTTTGGCTTAAAGAGCGAGGTATTAACTAGGGGGTGAACCCAATCATATACGTAATATTTTCTGTTCGTTCTAAGTTGTGATGTTGCTCCTTACTTACAGTTGAAAAACTTATTTTTTTTGTTTAATTTCTGGTCTTTTTTTTAAAGAATGCTGGGAAATCTGGCGCCCCCTTCATAGAAATGTCCCTTCCCCCATGAAACTTCCTTCATGGAAGGATCCTCCCATATAACCCCCAACCCATCCCCCCTCCCCCCACTACCAGAAAAAATCCCCCCTGAAAACGTCTTTATACTTCCCAATAACCAATACCATATGTTAACATTGGGTAAAGTTCATAACTTACAGCCCTCCCCCGGGGACTTCGGGGAATTAAGTCATCCTAAAATACATAGTTATCATATTTTCGACCATGCTAAACAAAATGGCTATCTCAAAATTTTGATCGGGTGACTTTGGGAAAAAAATGTGCGTTGTAGGGGGCCTAGTCATGGGCGCCCATATGGGTGGGGGGCAGGGGGGGGGGCTCTTGCCCCCCCCCCCTTCTGGATGAATGATGCTGCCCTATTTTTATATTTTTGTTCTGAGATTTCTATTATATAGCATTAAAAGTAGCAATTAGACGAATTTGCCCCCCCCCTGGAATTCAGCTTATGGGCGCCCATGGGCCTAGTTGCCCTCCATTTTTTTTGGTCACTTAAAAAGGGCACTTGAACTTTTAATTTCCGTTCCAATGAGCCCACCCACGATATTCTAGGACCACTGGGTTGATACGATCACCCCTGGAAAAAAACAACAACAAAAAAAACAAAAAAAAAACAACTAAACACGCATCCGTGATCTGTCTTCTGGCAAAAAATGGAAAATTCCACATTTTTGTAGATATGAGCTTGAAACCTCTGCAGTAGGGTTCTCTGATACGCTGAATATGATGGTGTGATTTTCATTAAGGTTCTATAACTTTTAGGGGGTCTTTCCACCTTTTTCAAAAATCAGCCAAATTTTCTCAGGCGCGTAACTTTTGATGGGTACGATTAAACTTGATAAAACTTATATATTTGAAATCAGAATTAAAATCTGATTCTTTTGATGTATCTATTGGTATCAAAATACCAATTTAATCCGTTTTTTAGAGTTTCGGTTACTATTGAGCCGGGTCGCTCCTTTCTTACAGTTAAAATCACTGCTTTGTGTTTTTTTTATCTATATAACTTGACCAAACCCTTTACTTGTAAATAGCCTTGAATTCCACAGGAATGTGACAAGTATCCTGTGATGACTAGTGACTTGTAGTACACTTGACTAATATTTATCACATCATTTAATGGTGTTTCCTTAAAATATCAATGTCATCAAAATAAAGTTTGGTTGATTGAATTGATTAAGTGGAAATTTATACAACCATATATTTCTTAAAATTTTAGCAAAGAAGGTATTTCAGTTTGCAATGACAAAATCTCCATATGCAGTTGTGAAGTTTTTGTTGCAGTTTGTGCCAACTTAAAAAAAAGCAACATGGATGAAAAATCGGCAAAAAATAAGCTAAACACTTAATCTAAATCTAGAAATATGAATCTTCCAACCCCGTAATTTTCACCTCAAATTTGAGCGAAAACAAGGCCTGGCTTTGAACTAAAATTTTCTTATAATAGAAAGAATTTTCTATTCAATCACAAAGAATAGGATGAACACAAAGTAGGATTCTAACAAAAATGTGTAGTCCGTTTTAAAGGGGTTGGGAGGACATATCGTAAGATTTAAGGAGATTCAGAAGAGGTATCAGTTTGAAACATATGACTAAGTTAAACAGAGATGCTTTACAGTTAAATACCCCTGCGTTCATCGGCTGTTGAATAAGTGTAATTTTCTTGCTCTATTAACCGTAGTTCGAGCATCAAAATGAATTTTTTACAAAAAAAAAAAAAAAATAATAATCGAAATAATCTTGCAACCCCAGAGAAACTTTAAATTTAACCGAAAATATTGTTAGCTTCTGCTGATATATCAATATATCAATAATTTTCTATCTTTAAAAGGAGGAATTGTATTTTGTTGAGCTCTGAAGCCCAAGCAGCAAGTGAGTACTTCAGATGCCAAGTTAATTAAGTAAATAAACCAAGAGCCAGAGAAAAATTTACAAACAAGTTTCTTTGTTAAGGAGGCCCGAGACGGTCAATCATTTTGATGAAAAGGTTCTGTCAATCGATTGATTCAAGCATGATTGGCCGTCTAAGAACCTCTTTGACGTTTGAGTCAAGCGTTGACGATGATTGATAGAACGTTTGAGTGGCTCAAGCGGTTGACGATGGTGATTGGCTGTCTAAACTAGTTATGTTCAAGCATTGCGTCAGTCACGCGCCGACTACAATGGAGGACACATCGAAAGTAAGCAAAAATGCGGAACGTGAGTTTATCTGATTATTAATAGAGTTTTACCGGGATCATCCTGAGTTATGGAAAGTTAAAAGTAAAGACTATTATGACCGAAATAAGAAAAGCGCGGCGTTTGACTGAATATTGCGGACGGTAAAGACATTGAAACCAGATTATACAGTTTCCGAACTAAAAGAGAAATTAATGTTTTAAGAAAAAATTTCGACCGCGAGTACAAGGCGACCGAGTAGAAAAAGAAGTTGTAAACCAACGACATTTCCTATTTGTTTTTGCTTGAGCGCAACCAAGGTACATGCAAGAAAAGCCAAATCAGTATTAGACTGCATTTTACACACGGTAGACAATTCACTACCCGATTCTGAACTGAAACTAAAAAACTAGCCGTGGGTGAGAATTAAACTTGAAATTAGCTTTGGTCAAGATTGAAGGGTCGATTGAAGGTTGATTAAAGTGCACGTCAATCGATTGACGGAAGTTTTTGATCAAAATGATTGACCGTCTCGGGTCTCCTTTATTTTGAATCATTAGACGGCGAAAAAATTTCCTGGTTTTTTTTTTATGCTAGTTAATTAGTAGACTTGCGTGTGAGCTCAACTGAGTATGGTGTTTATTAGATTGGCTTCTCAAATGAAGTTCGCGCTTTGTGGCTAAAGTGTTTTTTTTCTTTCTTTATTTTGTCAATTTAAAGTATTTACTCATATTTTTACGGAGTTTCCTTACGAAAATATAAGGTAATTTTAGTTTGAAGCTAAGTTCTGAAAAAAGGTGTATTAGTTGGTCAGGCATCTAAAAGGCCAAAATTTCAAAAACAAAAAAAAGAAAAATGATATATATATTTTTTTTTTTGTATGTACTGATGTTACAGTGAATGTTCGATATTCCTGAATGTCGACATTCAAAGGTAAATGTCCGAAATACCTTTTTTTCTTTTTGGATTATCTCGGCGTTGCCAGTCAACTTTTTCAGTTTAACGAAGGTTTGATGATGACTGGTTAGGTTGGGTTAGGTTAGGTTTTTAACCCATTTCTGATATTTATAACCAAATTTAACCTAATCTAACCTAACTTTAATTTTTTACCCTCATAGCATGTATAAGACTGAAAAATCTGACTCGCAAAGCTAATTGAATCCAGTCAGAGAAAAGTGAATTTCAGACATTCACCGTTAAATATGGACATTAACCAGATTTCGGACATTCACGGTAATACTGATATTAAATAAGACACGTTTACAGTTTTAGCATTTATAAACAGCGGCAAACCGCTTTATTTTAAATCAAATAGATTTAATCCCATTCAACAGTAGAATTCAAATGCCCCCCGAGCCGTTCCCGAGATATAGGAGATACACCATTTTGAAAACCTTAATGTACATAACTTTTGATTTAATTCCACCCTGTGTCACCAAATCATAGTTCTCTTAGCTACACTTTTATTCTACATTTGAATATAGAGTATATATGTTTCTATAGTACCCCCCTCCTCCTATGTGCAAATATATAGCATAAATTATGTATTTCCCGTCTATTCTGTCACTTGTCTTTGTCTTGTCTCATGCTAAGATCAAAGAAACTAACGAAGAAACCGGTTTGTTCTCGAGTTTTATACAGTGTAAACTTGAGTGAGTGGCGCATAATGCACAAGTAAAAAAAATTCCTCCCCCCTTCCCTACGGAAATAAAAAAACTCAAATAAACGCCGGCCACCAATATTCGATTAAAATCCACCCTGTCTCCCCAAGTCATAGTTCTCTTAGCTACACTTTTAATCTACATTTGAATATAGAGTATATCTGTTTCTATACAAACCGCTCCTCCTCCTCTTATGGACAACTTAAGTGACATCTCTGGTTATAGTCTCCTTGAAAAACCTAAGAAACTGAGAATTAAATTTGGCTGTCTATAAAGGGGGCAGAATAGTTAATGACATAAGGCTCGTATGCAAGCATTTATTAATTATTAGAAAACTAGAAATAGTAGAAACAGTGGTAAACCGTGTGAACCATTTTTTTATGTGCTTTTGCTTTTTTTTTAGGTTGAAAGTCCCTGATCTTCGTCCAAATATTGGTCTCTTTTGGTATTTCTTCATTGAAATGTTTGAGCATTTTGAAAGCTTTTTCCTCTGTGTTTTTCAAATCAACGCTATTGTTTACGTCCTACCACTAACAATGAGGTTCCACAGGGATCCTCCACTTCTCATCTATATTGTTATAAGTTTATTGGCCATCTACAAATCATACCCTTCTATCGCAGACGTTGGGTTTTATATGTCTTTATTACCTCTTTGGCGATTTACTTTTAAGCGTAAGTAAACACCATTGTCAAATTAATATGTCTTGTAAAAAATAATAATGCTGTAAATATTGTAATATTCAAGCCCAGTGTTGTTAGGTGTCTGGTTTAAAATTGCGCCGCCATAAAAAGTGAAAATGTGCCGAAAGCGTCATTTTCTATAGAAAATGTGCAGAATGAACACTTTTCTCCACAAAAAAGCGACAATTTGAAAAATTCAATGAGCAACCGCCTCAAAAAAGCGCCCAAATGGCGCAAATCCGTCCCATCTGGCAACTCTGTTTAAGCCTAATTTTGAACTTCAGTTACATAGTCAAAACCTTTTCACTTTATGCTAAAGTGTGTATTTAAATATGTAACATATGTTGCTGTAAATTATAATATTAAAATATATCAGAAGGGAATTTTTTGTAATATATTACTCTACTAGGTTGTTATTTTCCTATTCAGGCAAATTTAACAAGAAACTTCATCGCTTCTAGCCAATGTTGAGATAATGAAATTTAACAGTTTTGTAATTTAACGAACGAAAGTAATAATGTTGTCAATAGGCTAATCGGGTTATTCAAGTCGAATTTTGAATTAGATAGCTTCTTATTCCTGCAAAGTTAATAAAAAAAATTCAAGCGCCTCTAGCTAATTTTGGAGACCTAAATTCAGCAGCATTGCTATATAATAAGCCAAAAAATTGGCATGATGTCAATAAGCTAATCTGGGTACTCATTATAGATTTTCAACTCAAAATAGTAAGACATATACGTTATACGACAGAGTATATTTAGATTCATAGAATATATTATTATGGACTTATCATAATATGTTATTATGATATAATATAATTATTATGATTATAAAATGGCATCTTCCTCATCTGCAAAATTATTGAGGTCCTTCGGCCCTAACAGTATTATAACATAGTATTATTTTTGTATTAACATAGTATTATTTTTATATTAAAATTTTTATTTTTAGTATTATTTTTATATTGTTATACGACAGAGTATATTTAGATTCATAGAATATATTATTATGGACTTATCATAATATGTTATTATGATATAATATAATTATTATGATTATAAAATGGCATCTTCCTCATCTGCAAAATTATTGAGGTCCTTCGGCCCTAACAGTATTATAACATAGTATAACATAGTATTATTTTTAGTATTAACATAGTATTATTTTTGTTGTTATAAAGTAAAAGTTGAAACAAATTTAGCTTGTTTTTCGCCAAACATGATTGCTGTCGTGATTAATTGCGTAAACGTGTGTTTTTTGTATCGTGTATCTGTTTTTTGTATACATGTATCTATTTTGTTTATTTTTTTTTGGTTTTGTTATAAAAAACAATAAAAGTATAAAAAAAACGATTCCCTGCCATTTATTTCCAAAAAGGTGTATCTTTCTGTAGTAGCTACTAAAAATGGTTGCAATTTCGATTAATTGACTATAACTTTATGCTCCAAACCAAAGAGTATGGTATACTGATAAAACCAAGCTCTTAAAGAAAAATATTATCACCTAATTCTTTGCCTTATGACCTGAGCTTTGGTATGTAATACTCATCTTCTGCTAAACTACCTAACTGGCAATGGTGGATCCAGGGGGGATGGGAGGGGGGCACTGGGCCCCCTTAAGATTTTCTCTGGCGCCCTCATTTTTTGTTTTTTCTGTTTTTCAATCTTTTTTTAAAATACATTTGTTAATTTTGTCCATTATTGGTATCCTTGTCACATTGGCACCCTCCCAAGGTTTTGCTTATTGGCACCCTTGTCACATTGCCCCCTCCCCAAGACTTTGCTCTAGATCCGCCCCTGCTAACTGGACTATCTAGAATTTTTGAGTTATCCTATTGCTGTTTTTATTTTAAAATTTTAATTTTACCGTTATATTACTTGTAAGGTAAGATTTTATAGAAATTTTACCCTTTAACCAACTCGGTAGCGCTATATTATATGGGGTGGTTGAAGTTTTAATTCCCTCGAGATCCATGGTCCTTAGGTCAGAAACATAGGTAGATTTTCCAGTGCTCGGGGTAACGTAATTTTTGCTGTGCCCCTTCCCCTTTAACGACATGAGTCATAAATATGTGGCGTATGTAGTATATAAATGGTGCCTCGGCACAAGTGTACCCCTTGCCCCAAAGACTTCGATTATCCTTCGATATTTGAACTCTCCGATATTTCAGTGACATATTCTTGTATTTATTTGAAGTTTTGTATCCTAGTAAAGAAATACCCTAAATGAAAGAATTTATATCCTAACCTTCAAACAAAGATTTGCATAAAATATAAATAAAACGGTTTTGAAGTCAGTTAGAATAGCCTCACACCAAAATCTGTTCAAACAAATTCTTCTTACTTAAAAGCATGGGCCAAGACCTACAAATCCTGAATTTTTTTATATACCAGCGTCACCTAAAGATAATCCACCTCAGAAGCAAGCTTACACTCTTTCAAGATCTTGTGCAAATAAGCGTGATGGGCCTATTTGGCCAATCTGAAACAATCGAAATAACAACTGACGATGTATCTTCTTTGTCAATTTTTTTTTTTTTTTTTTTTTGGAGAAATTCAACATCAGAAACACTCATTTCATAAACATACATGTTAAACGTGTATTGGATAAACTATTTTTCATTCTGAACCATATCAACTGTTGCGTAATCAAAGATACTGAAGTATGGTGCTTACCACCATGTAACTCCCATCACTGAAAATAATTCTAATGGATCTCCAAGATGCTTTCCATGCTTTTTCCTACCAAGTTTAGGAAGCAAAGTCAACTAAAAAAACATTTTGTGTAATATGTAACACAGTCTTATTTTATGGACTGTCCAAATTGTCCAAAATCAAAAGATACCGTTTCGGCCAAGACTGGTCCAAAACGCATAACTGCCTTTTTTTTGAAAGTAAGTTTTTTGCATATCAACTCAAAACATTATTTTATATTTTATCTAGTACAGTGTTACTTTACTGTTAAAACTTTTCAAACTCAAAAGCTATCAATTCTGGTGCCACCAATAAAAAAAACCGCATTTGGCTCTTTTTATGTAAATGTGTTTTGTATATATTAACTCAAAATATGCTTTTCTCCTTTTTCATACCAAGTTTAGAAAACAAAATTAGCTAAAACTCAAACAGTAGCCGGCTGTTGCTGGATTGGCCACGAGCGATTGTCCGAAAGCGGTATCTGTCTTTTTTCCGAAAACGAATTTTTTACTATAAACCCAAACAAGGTATTTTGTATAGAATCTAGCACAGTCTTATGTTTTTGACTGTTAATATTGCTAAAAATCAGTTAATAATTTATTTGTCGTCAATCAAAAGATGATATCGACCTTTATCAAAAAACGGTTTTTACATGTCACTTCCAAAAAATATTTTTGTGGAATAGATATTGCACAGTTTTGTGTCGTTGACTTCCCAAACTCTAGCCGTTGTTATGTACAAAATAAAAGGTATCAAATCAGCTGCCGCCAATCAAAAAGAGGTATCTGCCTACCGTCTAAAATTAAGCTTTTAATTGTTAACTGAAAAAGCTGGTGCTGCCTTATATGCAGTGTCTTCATGAATGATTGAGGTATGCATGAGTCAATTGGATGGTGCCTAGAAAAACTCAAATCCCAGAGATTAAAAGGGCGGCATGCGCAAATCATTCTATTGGAAAAGGATTCCAAAAAATCAATTTTTAGCACGTAATATGTCTTAGTTGAGAGAAACTTTGTTCCTTAGGTCTACCCTCTTTTAAAATTTGATTTTAACGTATACTTTTTTTATTAACTATACACAAGCTCCGCCCCCTCACTGCTACTTGTCAGAACACATTCGGCTTTTAATCTCCTCTGAATAATTTGGATTTAAGGAAAGAGTTTTTTAAGTTCGTTGAATGAATCTCATTTATTTTTGTTTTGGGCAACAACCTATACATAACCTTTAAAGTTTTAAAAGTCTCAAATAAGTACTGATTAGTTTATCCTTGTGTGTGTAGCGTTCTAAGCTATATGACTAGGACTATAAAATTCTATATGGGTTTAACTCTCAGTTCAATAATTGAGAATATGGCTAGATATCTTTGTTGATATAAGGAAAAGCTATTTCTACTTATTTTTTTCTTTCTTTTTTTCGGAAATAATTTCTTTGGGAGTCGAAAATGCGACAAAATACATATTTTGGATTAACTTTTTAATTATTCAGAAAAAGGAACTAATTTGGACTAATTAGGAGGTTCCTCATGATGCGATTCCTCCTCCTTCTGTAGATATTTGTTTATGTAACATATTCAAAAAACTACATATTTGTATGTGCATATTATTGTCACATAATTGTACGTTTCATCTTAGGTTTTTACTTTATTTTCTAGATACTCGTTACAGTTTCACAGTAGTGTGCATGTTCGTTGCATCGTGTATTTTGGGGCCTATTTTATGGCACCTGTGGATCTACTCTGGTTCCGCAAATGCAAATTTCTTTTTTTCAATGACTCTAGTCTTCAATGCTGCACAGGTAATTGTGAATACTTCATGTTAAGTTATATTTTGTGTTGCTTATGATACTGATGGGCTGCTGCACAGGTAATTGTGAATACTTCATGTTAAGTTATATTTTGTGTTGCTTATGATAATGATGGGCTGCTGCACAGGTAATTGGGAATACCTCATGTTCAGTTATATTTTGTGTTGCTTATGATACTGATGGGCTGCTGCACAGGTAATTGTGAATACTTCATGTTAAGTTATATTATGTGTTGCTTATGATACTGATGGGCTGCTGCACAGGTAATTTCGAATACTTCATGTTCAGTTATATTTTGTGTTGCTTATGATACTGATGAGCTGCTGCACAGGTAATTGTGAATACTTCGTGTTAAGTTGTATTTTGTGTTGCTTATGATACTGATGGGCTGCTGCACAGGTAATTGTGAATACTTCATGTTAAGTTATATTTTGTGTTGCTTATAATACAGATGGGCTGTTGAAAAATCGACTCGAGTTAAAATTAAAGTTAGGCCTAAGAGTGCGAAGGGGATCACTGGCTGTTTTTTCGGCCCTGGCTGACTGCTTTGGCCTGTCCGAGTGGTACTGTATGAGTGTGGGTGCCCATGAGGCTTATTGGGACAAGAGGTGTAGTTGAAGACCTGATCCCAACATAGAAACACGGGCTTAAGAAAAGAGATGTTTGCTTAACAAATTACATATGCAGCGGCAAACTAGATATTATAGTAGATACCAAATCGAAGGAGATCCGATCCCTCTCCTGATGCTCTAGGCCCACTGGGTCGATACGATCACCCCAGAAAAAAAAACAAATAAACACGCATCCGTGATCTTTCTTCTGGCAAAAAATACAAAATTCCTCATCTTTAGAGGTAGGAGCTTAAAACCTCTATAGTAGGGTTCTCTGATGCCCTGAATCTGATGGTTTGATTTTCATTAAGATTGTATGACTTTTATGAGGTATTTCCCCCTTTTTTGAAAATTAGATAATTTTTCTCAGGCTCGCAACCTTTGATGGGGATGACTAAACTTAATAAAACTTATAGATTGTAAATCAGCATAAAAATCCAATTCTTTTGATATATCTATTGGAATCAAAATTCCGTTTTTTAGAGTTTCGGTTCTATTGAGCCGGGTCGCTCCTTACTTACAGTTCTTTACCACGAACTGTTTGATATCAAATCAAAGTAGATATTGTATAAAAAATAAATTCGTGCATCCAACTGATGTTCTTTTACTCGTGTCCCTCTGTTTCATAACTTTGTCCCTGAGCTGGAAGTATTACTTGTTGTGAAAAAGCTGTTGACTTCAAAAACAGGCTGTAAATTGCTAGTAATTATTTAAAATTTCTTTAAATTCGAATTACTGTAAAGTTAAAAAGTTTTCTCGGCATCGCGTAGAACCTTAACGTTTCAACCGACGTTTTTTTTTTGTCTCGTCGCTTTTTTCTTATTTTGCAGTGTCAAAATAAGTATTATTTTTATCTAAGGGAATTTCAATTTTCTGTGGTTGCTTGCTTTAATGTCCAATTTTTGAATATTCATCCTGTTACAGAGACATAGTGAATTTTTTTTTCCTTTGCGCTATCGACATGTTCCAAAGAACGTTCCTATTGATTTTCAGCTATGCTGTGTCCAGAACCATAGTTGAAAACGCAATTTCTAGGTAGAATGATTGAAAAAGCCCTTTTCTATCCCACACCTTTATGACTCCCAGGGTTCTCAGACATGTTTAACTTTAATAGACTAATTCTCATCAGAAACGCAACCATTTTTTGAAAACTGATCCCCTTTATTTAAAATTTCGCAGATCTTGTTGTTCTCACAACTTTTGCCCACTTTTGATGGGCAAAAAAGGTAAATTTGAAGTCTATGTTTGGTGTCATACTTCCGTTCTTTAGAGTTTCGGCTACTATTGGCAAAGGTCACTGCTTCTTACGTTCATTCTTGTGAACGGTTTGATCCAAAGGAATAGAAATTAATTGAGATTGGCTCTCGTTTAATTTAAAGCCTCCTCAGATGCACCAATTAGGGGGGGGGGGAATTTCCCACCATAGATTTTGAGGAATATATTTTTTGTATTGTTACTAAAACAAAAACCTGGACCCCTCTTCCACCCACATTTACATGAATTGGTACCACTGAACCTCTTAATTACAATTGAAAATGTAGGTTATTTGTATTCTAATGATTTTTTTTTTCTTGACACCGAACATGGAATGAAACGCTTCATCTAATAAAATGTAAATACCTTGTAAATACAAAATATATTGTTGATACAAATGTGAAGGCTTACTACTTACAACAGGTGCCCAATTGGTAACTTGGTTTATAAACTTAAAAAAGAAATATTTTCATGTCCCTAATAAAATTATTTAAAATAAATTGTTTTTGTAAAGCGCGTGCAATTACTTCAATGCTACTAGGGTAAGGGAAAGGAGCAACACCCTTCCTACAAAGGGCAATGTTCTGCTCGTTTCAAGTTTTAAAGTTTAGATTTATCTATTAATCAATTTAAGAAAAAATCAAATATTTAATTTTGCCAACGAAACTATTCAAAATGTATGGTTTTATGAAGAGCGTGCAATTGCTTAAACGTTACAAGGGTGAAGAGGGGAGAGGGCAACACCCTTCCCGAATAGGGCAATTTTCTGCTCGTTTCAACTTTTAAAGTCACCATTTGTATTAAAGAAAGCACGTTTTCTTTTATTTTCTGTGGAAAACTCAATGCCTATGCGATAATCCGTTGAAGACACTATTTCAGCCCTTCTGACTTATGCAAAAATGCAATATATTATTTTGTTTTTGTCTACAGGCTTGAGTCAAGAGTCAAGAAACTTTTCCTGTAACAGATTTAATCAGAATTCTGTCCATTAGTACCTCTAATATACTAGTGAGAGATTTTCGTAGAGGAAACGAAGAAAATATTGACAATATTTCCTTAGTCACAAATTCTCTTTACATATTTTGGAAGTGGAACCTGAGTTTAATTGTGGAAATTTTCATTCTAAAACTGTCTCTGGTGGTAGCCTGGTGGTAAAACCTCTTTTAGCCTCACAAGTTCTCACTTTCAGTTCGCTTCCAGTTGTGGCTGTAGTAATATAAAAACTGTTATCTGAATTTTTTGTCAATCGAATTACCCCTTCACCCAAAGCTGACTTTGACGAAAAAATCGCTTGGGTTTCCTGCATATTTTTTATTTCTCGAGATTCTTTAGTTTTTTGTTGTTTAAAAAATATGTACTGTGTCCTTTTATTATTTGTGGAAATACTTCGAAAATGAACGTTTTGAGACCAAATTGTTTTCTCTGGGTCTTGAAAGTAGTTGAATAAAAATGCAAAAATAAAGGTTTTTTAGCTAAAGAGTGACGTGAAAACTTAATATGAACATAAATTATCATAAGTATGGAGGGAGCTATCCCCCTTCTCATGACTTCAATTTTTAATCCAGTGATTAGTTAGTGCTTCCCGAAAAGCATCATAATGCATTAAATATTGATTGTTGGTAATAACGTGTGATTTATTTATTGATTGCTTTCAAAGCCCTTTTTATTATCCAGCGATTCTTTAAAAAAAAACAAAGGGAGCGGGAATGGGATGGTGGAGATGAGGTAGGTGGCAGTCCTTCCAAGTATTGAATTATCCGTGTTCGTCAAGAGTTCTAGCGTTGTTACCCTGTGTTTTTTTTATCCTCGGTTTTTCCTAGTTAAAGCGACTTTGTCTGCTTAAGATTAATTTTCGAGCCTATTCTTGCACCGTAAATAATCAAGATTTAAGTCTCCGTATAATCTAAGGTACCGTGAGGTGTTGTAAGGTGTTCCTTTTGTGAGGACAGGGTTCGAGTCATGGTGTCATCGGGTTTGGGACGGGAGTTAGCAGTGTGACTCTGTAAGCTCAGCCAGAGTCGACAAGCTCTAAATGGGTACCTGGGGAAATCTGGGAAAAAAACACAGAAAGCGTCGGATGATTTGCCCCCAACCACGCATTGCACTCCCCACCGAAGACAGAGAATCAGGAGGTCGGTACCTGGGGTACGCAGACCATTGGCCAGCATTCAAAAAGGAAAAAATGTATAATCTAAGGTGACAACGTCCCTCACATATAGTATCACGTAAATTAGGGATTGTATTATCGACAAACCTCCCTCATATATCACCGTATCATCACCACGGAATACCATAAATATTTTTTAAAACTGAATTTTTTTTTTTTTAGTGCGAAAAGGAATTTAAAATATCGATGAGCCACGACTGAGACATTCTTTTTTTTTTTGTGGATTATCAGTTGAAAAGTATATTCCACGTCTGTTATGGAATCCTTCCTACGATCTTATATTCTGAAAACATTTGCGTTAAGTTTTTTTTCAGAAGTGTTTTTTTTTTTACTACTTATGTGTTTTTTAGATATTCCTGTTAACTGATATTGTTTTTGGCAAGATGAAGCACGATTTCTTGTTGGAAAATGGGATTGATTTGAAAATTGATGGAAAAGACGCTACTTTAGACATGGAATAAAGATATGGTAAACATCACATTTTGGATTTGTTCCTAGAGATTTTTTGAATTATTTATTGGTGTTCTTTGCTGAAGACGAGGTCTTTCCTCAAGGTTCAATCAGATGTTTGTTTTTTTCTGGTGCAAATCGACTCCAAACATCAATGCAGTGAAAACTTAGAACTTTTCTTGTCAAAGTGGTGCAATGGAAACGGTGAAATCGGAATAATTAGATTTAGTGCAATGTAGTTTTTCAGCTGAAATGCGCTGCTACGTTATGGCTACGTAAAATATATAGCCATTAAACCGACATGGCGTAAGAACTGCTCTTATACAAAAACGGATAAAATCTGAAACGTCAAAACGGACGTTATTGCGTGAAAACGCGACGGTTTGAACCAATGGTCAGATAGAGATTTTCTAAAATATAAACAAAGTTTTTATTTTTATGTGGCTTCAGCCACTTTGTCGAAGAATTGTTTTCAACTTGTTTCTTATGTAATTTTATATCGTTGTTTTTAAAACAGAAGGGCCGAAGTGTCTAGCACTTTTTTTTCGAGAAATAAGTTTCATATTGAGAGAGACAGGATGAGATATTTGTTTCGAAAAATTGATATCACAAGCCCTGAAGGGCTGAATTCGAAATTTGGAGTCATAAAAAAAACAAGAAAACCAGAACAATCATACAAAAAACAAGAAAACCAAAAAGCTGACAAGCAATGCCAAAACAACAATTACAGAATGAAAAATCTATTTTTAGTCAAATTAATTAAAATACAGTGTCAGATTAAGCTAAAAAGGTAAAAATAACTGGTGAAGTTTAAAAAAAAAATTTATACTATATACACTGAAAAAAATGGGGAAGGGGATATATAAAAAGGGGGTGTGGAGGACAAAACAAGCAAATAAAATAAAAAACTTGGGCAATACCAGTACCAAATAAT